>JAQQTP010000084.1:2747500-3347500 GCA_029884605.1 Ormosia emarginata
TTGATTTTCTTATACCAAGTTAGTTTTCTACTTTATTTTTATACTTAACAAACATTGCAAAAGCTTCATTCTTGATTCTTAACAAATTCAACTTAGCATATCTAGAGCAATCATCCACAAAGATTATGTAGAACCTTTTACCTCTCCTCTTGTCATTGTGTGTTTTAGATCTCCAAGTCACTATGAACAAGTTCAAACAACTTACTTTATCTTGTTACTTGTTTGGATGGTTTCTTGGTCATTTTAGTTTCCACACAAATCTCATATTTATACAAATTTGTTTTATCGAACTTATTAATTAGTCTCATTTCTTTCAATTTCAATATATAGGGTACATTCACATGTCCAAGTCTACTATGCCAAACATCAAGAGAATGAACAAAGTAAGCAAAAGATGAACTTCTTTCATTATTATTTGTAACTACATTCTAGACATACACGTCATCACTAAGATAACTTTTTTTCAATATGCAACTCATTTTTGGACAAGGTAACTATGTTACTATCAAATATTACCTTCACATTGGCATTATTAAGGAGATGGACCAACACTAAGCAATGTTTAATGGTGAGTAGAAAGAGCACATTGGATAGCACAAGGGTTTTTCTGGGTGTCATCTTCAATGACACATTTCCTTTACCTAGTACTGAAACTTTGCTTGAATCTCCTAGGTAGACATGGTCTTTCCCATTCTCTATAGGAGTAAACTCCGAGAAAATCTCCCTATTAGCACAAATGTGCTTTGTGGCACCGAAGTCCACAATCCACCCATTAGCTTCCTTCACAGAAAAGCAAGAAGATACCACTACTACTATAAGATCATCTTAGTATTCCACCACATTTGCACTAGCCTTAGATGATGATCCTCCTCCACCTCTACTTCCTTAGTTGTTCCCCTTAAATCTACAACTTGATGTAAGGTGACCTGTTTTGCCACAAATAAAACAAGCACCATTCTTTCCTTGAGGGGGTGAGTTAGTATCATGTTTCTTGAATTGAGGTCGAAAGGATTTTAAGTTCTAATTTTTATGACTATGTGATGAATGCTTAGAATGCATATTTTTAACAACATTAGCTCTAGCATGCATTTCTTTAGCATTTTGGTAACTAGCCATACTTGTAACATCCTCAATTACATTACTAATAACGTATCCAGATTTATGTATTAGCAAATAAAATTAAGTACATCACGTATATTTAATAAATTACTTTTATACTTTATTTAATTGATATACAAAAAATTATGAGCCTGTTGTGGAATAATACAATGTTCATACATTAAAAACATAATATACAACATACTTTACAGTACAATAACTTACATAAGCTCTTACAGAGTACTAATTATACAAAATACAATACAATACAACTTTAGAACTATTTTATGTCTTCTGCTTTGGTTTCCTTGCTGCAGATCTCGACCCTGGAAATATTACTGAAAATAATAATAAAAAAAGGGGGAATTCAGTGAATCCTTAGTAACGTTATTAAAATCAGTGACATCGTAATACTTCCAGCTATTTCGGAGAAAAATCATTTTAAAAACTCATTTTATTATGTAGAAAGGTGATAAAGGCCAAATCCCGTCATTTCTCTTCCCGAAACAGAAGTTCAGTTATTAATCTTTGTAAGAATTTCATTTATGAACTTAAATAAAATCCTTAAGACTCAAAATTCTTCAAAATTCATTAATTATCATGTCTTACAAATCATTATATCTTGACAAACATCAAAACTCAATAATTATTATTTGATCTTACGTTAGTACTTTTCAACCTATTCATAACAGTTACATTTGTCACAAAGAATTACTCTGAGTAACCATAAGTCACACTAAAAGAGGAAATTATGTTATCCTCAGTCTAGTAAAGAGGAAATTACTTTATCCTCAATCTAGGGTCATGGTAGAGAGGAATTTACGTTATCCTTGAACTACTTCGATAGGGAGAAAATTACGTTATCCTTACACTATCATTAGTTTAGGATCACCCCTACTGACTAGGAAGAACTTGAGTAAAATTACTCTGGAAGGGAGGAAATGTCCATCCTCACACTTCCATTCTAACCTAGGATGAGGATCCATTCCCAATTTAATCTCTTGACCACATAAAATACAAAGGGCTACTCAAATAAATCACAACAACTAAAAGGTTTTTCATACAAATAAAATTTGTATACGATTCAAATACTTTCCATAATAAGGCACATTTGGCCGTGAGCATCATGCTTATTCCATAGTCAACATTTTCAATCAAACAAAGCTTCAAAGCACCACAAAATGATTTCTAACTTAGCAACCTTCAAACTTATATTTTCAATCACATTTTAAGCCATGATTACATATACAATGATATCAAAATTCTAATCTCAAAGGGAAGCTTTATGCCATAACCTTTAACCATCATATATGTCATAATATCTTGCTCAAAATAACATCGTTTATGGTCACACAAGATAACCATGTTGCCATGACCTATAAGGGCCATTCAAGGCATAATCTTCATGCAAAACATACCAAAATTTTAATCACAAATAGAACCAACATTGCCATGACCATTCAACATCGTTCAAACCATGATTTCACACATTAAAATTAACCACATACAAATCAAAATCTGGATGGCATGCTGCCCTTGTCATTTATCATCATTCAAGTTCCAATTCAAGCACAAAAAACCATTATAATCTAACCACAAAAAGGGCAACACCTTGCTATAATTTTCTAGCACAATTCAAGTCACAAATTTTGACATAAAAGCATCACAAGGTCAGCTTTAAAACAGGGCAGCAAGTTGCCATAGGAAATCAATCCAAAGAATACCATGAAATTTCCATTTTCTTAACCTATTAGACATCACAACCTAATATAATCATCAATGTGAATAGATGAACAATTAAAAGAATACAACCACTTCTAAAACCCTTCATGGCTATGAGACATAGGGTAACCAAGCATCAATCAAATTCATAAATTTTTGCTCATAAACTCATTTAAGAAATAGAACTAGAGCAATGTAAGAATAGAAGCACAAAAATGATCAAAACACATGTTATTTCTCAAGTTGTGGCCATGAGCTTCCAAGCTCCAAGAAACAGATTTTTGTTTCAAAAATAATATAAAAATAAGAGCAAGATGATGGTATAGAACCCCTACCTCACTTCTAGCTTTGCTTCATTGAATTTTGTTGCTTTTCCTCTTATTTTTGCTTCTTATTTCTCTTCTCTTTTTCCTTTTCTTTCTCACGTTGGAGCTGCTGTGTTTGATGCTCCTTTGCCTCTGTTTTGCCAAGAGAAAGGTGTAGAGAAAGTGAGATAATTGTCAAAGCTATCTAGAGATAAAAGGGTGGGTGGTTGGTTTGGTTAAAGATGACCAAATTTTGAGTCAATAACTTTTATATCTATTAAACACTCTTTAATTTTTTAAAACTAAGTTTTTAAGTTACCATAAGTATTATGAAAAATTTTAGAACTCAAGTTAATTCTTGGTTTCATATTTCCATAATTTTATGTATATCGCTATTTATCAGTTAAGCTTCATTACTCAATCCTGAATTGAATTAAACTCAGGATTTAAGTAAATTTGCTTACTGACACTTATCTTGATTAGCATTTTATACCAAAATATTCTCCATGTCATACTTACTATCTCCTAATATTTTCATAATTTTCTGAGTTAATTAGTTGTTCATTTTACTATTCATTTTTCCCTTGTCAATATCCTTAAAAATATCAAACTGGCTCAAATGCTTCCCAAAAATTTGCTACAACATTTATTCATGGTTTATATCTAGGAAATAATTTTTTTATATTTATTTTCATTATATTAGTTGTTTATGCAGATACTTTCATTATTTCTTTACAATCAGTGTTATAGAATTACACTCAAACTAGTTCAAAAAATTATCCGAATTAACAGATAATTTCTAATCAACATTACTGAACTTCTATAACCATGATTAGGATCATTAGGTTAAGGAGGATGTTACAATACTCTTATTATTTTCCTCAATTTTAATATGTACAATTGTTTCTTCCAATGTCATAGCCTTTCTCTTTTACATAAAATTCAATTTATAATCCTTCCAAGAATCTGATAATTTATAAACAAGAGTTTGAGAGACAAACCTTTCAGATAGAATGTCTCATTCCTTTGCAAGATCATCTGCAAGTTTAGTAAACTCATTAATCTGTGAGGTAACACTCTTATCACTAACTATTTGGAATGCATTAAAATTATGCACAAGAAATTTCTTACTACATTCTTCCTCAAAAATATATTTTGTAAATAATGCACTCCAAATATCCTTAGCATGAGCATAATAACAATAGATATCATATAAATCATTTGATAAAGCTCTAAGAGTTGTGTGCCTACATAATTTATCTGTCATTTCCTAATCCTTCAAAGATTGTTGGTAATTTTTGGAGTCTTCCTCCGGTTTGAGTTCAACCAAAACAAAATTAATTTTACTAAAATCAAGTAATTCTAAAATTTGGTTTTGTCATCTCTTAAAATTATTTTCATCAAAAGGTTCAACCTTTGAGGCATCGGGAATGACCATGGTAACAACTAGAATACTAGTATCCATGATAAACTCTTAAGATTATTGAAAATATAAATGTAGATACCAGTATTTTGGCTACTAAAAATGCCAAAAATAGGAAGAACAAAGAACCAATAAGAGAAATCAATAAGAACAGAGGAAAGATTAGAACAGATATACCATGAATCATGTTAGGCATTGTCCTTAAGGATTTATCTTTGCCCTACCCGGAGCTATGCTCGGTAGCCCTCTAGGATTAGACATGAGTCTCCTAAGGAACTTGTCCACACGATGATCTTGCTACACTGAGCAACAACACCTCCCATTTTAATACTAGAAAATACAGTAAAGAGTGTAGGGAGCTCTCAGTACGCACATAATTTCAGAAGGAGAAGAGGAAGAAGATGAATAGTAGTGAGAGCAAAACGGCATGGGAAGTCAGCTAAGCAATCAGATTATTTTATTGGGTTCTGGTGGTGAAGCAAATAAATAGACCAAGGTAGCTTACTAAGTAAGGAACCCAATAGATTTAACTCAATAGTCCAAAAAGATATTTTAGTCTCCAAGTAGGTTGACAAAGATAAGCCTAATGTAAAACCTAATCAAGCCCACACACATGCAGATAAGACAAGACGAGGCGGGGTGCTGCTCATATGTGTATTAAGATAAGCCCAAGTCTACACATCTACCTCAATACCATAAGGTATTTACCCAATGACATAGTTCATATATAAACACTCTTCAAGAGTTTATTTTACTCAATTTGGGACTTAGTCTTAGATAAAACACACACAATGGCACTCTAAGTTTGAAATACTCTCAAGACTCAAGTCTAACATGACAAGCTTATGATCCTAAAAGGTAGAAAGATGTTCACTTACAGAATTGCCTTTAACATATTTACTCAAAGGATTTATCCACATGCAAGCTACTCACTTATAGCCCAAGGAATCACCTTAGGGAAAGATGACCACCAAGCAAAATTATTGATTGTGGAGAGATTCGAACCCATATTGGAAAGCCTTATTAAAACCCTTATATTGGTCGAACCAACCACGTTTGAAAAATATACTTAGATTAAATATACAAAATAATATATATATATATATATATATATATATATATATATATATATATGGCTAGAGTAGATTGTGAGTTATGAGAAGTTAAAGGACTCAACAATAGCCATTAGATCAAAATTAATAGTTTAGAATAAAAGTTTTATTAAAAGATCACGTGACCCTTTATTTCTATCCTCCATACGCCTATGTTCATAATCTTTCCAAACTTGAGTCTATTTCCCTTCTTTTACTTCATCTTCACAAAATTATTGACTCCTCTGTTTGATTTAATCCTTTCATCATATTCACCCCCTGACTCCATTACCTGTTGGGCTAGACCTAAATTTCATTTCAGATTGTCATTGATAGTTTTCTATTATATTGACAAATATGAACAATATGTAAAGGACATGTGAAAGATATATGAGAGATATGAAAAATATGTATTAGTTTTTCGTTAGGTGTAGAACTAATATCCATTCAAGCATCAATTTAGCATTAGTCACAAGGTATTATGAGATTCAATTTTGGTTAATTAGAAAAGTAAAAAAAAAAGTTATCATTAAATCATATCATGTTACATATTTTGTAAATTAAAATATCTACTTTAAATAAAAACATAAATTAATTACTACAATAATGAGAATTTCTATATTTTATACTTATCAATAGGCACAAAAAAAAGAGAGAAAGAGAAGTAGTTCTAAACACAATTCGTTGTTTGTTGAAAAAAAAGAAAGCAAGGTTTTGCAGCTGGTAAAGGGTGTTCGTGGATCGAGTTAGTTCGTGTTTAAGGGAGAAAAAAAATCTAAACTAATCAAATCTAATTCATTCAATTGATTTTGAGTTTGTGATTTTTTTTACAGCTTAGTTTGATTCAAGTCATCGTGGTCATTAATTCTTTTTTTCTTTTGAACTTATGAGCAAAAATAATATTAGAAGTGGTTAAAGCATTGATTAGATAATATTTACGAAGCACAAATATGACTACTATAGTCAGTTTCTAGACAGATAGTGTTTAATATGGACATTAATATGGTAGAATATGTTTCCTTGCAGTTTACTTTTTTTTTTTTTTTGCTAGAGCATCTCAGTACGGTGGGGAAATGGTGAGGACCAGATAGACCTAGCATGAGATGCGGTGGAGACACAACAAATGGAATTGCAATAGTGAGGTGTTGTCATCGTTCCACAAATCTAATGGTTATGTATCGCGTAATTTAAATCAAATCTAAAAATAAGTTATGGTGGAAGAAATGGTAAAAGATATTTAATAGTGGTAGTGGAACTAGCATGCTGCAAACCAACATAATAGACAATGTTGGAGGTGGTTTGATGGAGTCTTTGACAACTACAAGTATGCGAGATGGGGTCTTTCTTCAATGCTCATAAAATTTTTTGGAGCATGCATACTCTTACATTTTGACTTATTTTTACCAGTTTTCAATATATTTTAAAGAAATCATTGCATTTGTTTTTTCTTTTTTGCACTAAGCTCCTTACTTTTTAGCATTTTGGCCCTCTCCTTCATCTCCACCTTTTTGGCTTCTACCTCACCCACACTAAAAAATCCTTTTGTCACAATTTTCAATATGTTAATGTTAGCAACACAGAAATAAGATTGAACCATTTCAACTCATCATTAAACTAATAATTTTTTTTAGAGCGCACTACCAACAAAGTACCAAACTTGCATCTCTGCCCAACCACGCTGCATGGGTGTTTGTAAAGTTGTCAGCCCCGAGCCTCCAGTGCAACGAATATAGATGCACTCGACCCCAACAGCCTAGCTTCCCAACCACCGCTCAGAGATGCACCTCAACACAAGTCGTGCCCATTTCACCAATGCTCATTTGATCAGATCCAAGTAGCTTTCAAATGGGTCACATGAATCTATAGCAACCCACATTGATGGTTCTCAAACTTGTGGACACTTTCATGGATCGACTTGCAGGCTGGAGATGGGTCACTAGAGTCTGGGTTGCTAGACTTATGAACAGTTTCATGGGAGCAAGATCCTAACCGAAGCAATTTCTAGATTTGTTCCATTGCTAACATATGCAAAAACAAAAATTAATGGGGAGCAAAAATGAATTTGTTTGCTAAAAGTAAGCAAATACTTTTTTTTAGGTGGTCATAGTTATAGAGGTGGACGATTTTTGCAAAATCCTTGAAAGTAATATGATTTTTTTATAGGGACTAATCTTGTAATTTTAAAATGTTAGGTATTACATTTTCATCAAGTTTTCAATCATTCATCTCAGCCATCCATTTTTTTAACTCATTAATTAATGGTTCTCGATGCTTGGTGCATCCATACACCTTACATTTTTATGACTATTCAAGAAAGACCCTATGAGATGAGGTGTTCTTTCACATGGGCGTAGAAGGATGAAAGAGAAAGAAAAAGATTATTAAAAACCATTACAATATATGTTTTCTAATTGCTAAAACAAGTAGTGATTCAGTGGAAGCCAGACCAAGAACTCTTTAACAAGTAAATTGTAATTCTATAAAAGCCATGGATGAGAGAGATCTATGTCATAAAGATTTGACAACGTTTTATGTTGCTTGGGACCGATTATGTAAAGGGATTTGCAATAAAGTTCATACATAGGTAGAGTTCTATGGAAGAGAGAGAGAGAAAAAAAAAAGATTATTAAACATTATTAAAATATATGTTTTTCAATTACTGAAATAGGTATTAATTTACATTATTTCAGTAAAAGTAAAAGGGCAATAGTCATCATGTGAAAAAGAATTAGTATTGTATTGTACTTAGTACAGGTGCTTCATAGGATAATATCAAGCAAATATTCTAAGAAGAAACAAATATCAAACAAATATCCACCAAATTAAGCAAGCATATAACTAAGGAAAGATGAAGTTTGAAATGTAATATAAATTCAAATATTCTGAGAAGAAACAATGTATGTGGGTTTCTTCACAAGCTCTCACGAAGAGAAGAATCATAAATTACTTGGTTACTATATGGATTTCTTCACAAGCTTGTAGCTTCTCCTAGGTCACAGACTCACCACTCACATTGTCATGGCATCGCAGCTTACAGGTGTAGGTCATGGTCTCACAATAGCCTTTTACAGTCATAGGATCATGGCATAAGGCATCATGGGTGTGTTGGATACGACAGTGGCTTAGGTTAGGGGCTACCAAGCTAGGGCACTTGGGGACAAGACACGAGTTTCTAGGATGAGGAAGGAAAGGATGACCTAAGGCTATGTTTGAATAACTTATGGTGAGTGGATTGAGATGAGATGAGATGGAATGAAGTGGAATTATATAAAGTTTTCATACTATTGTTTGGATATTTAAGGATGGAATGGAGGAAAGTTTCCATCCTATTGTTTGGAATGATGGGTGGAATGGAATGGAATGACAAGAATTATAATGGTTTTGCTCCTATGTCATTCCATCCTATTCTGGCCAATTTGGGGGCAAGAAAAAGTGAGGTTTTGGATGGAATAGGATGAAATGAATGTCATTTTATACCATTATATTTCATCCTAATTTTAAAAGTCCAAACAATGGAACTATACCCTATTCCACTTCATTCCACCCCTCATCATCAATCGAAACAAAGCCTAAGGTCTCTTAAAGTGGCCAAAAGCCCAAAACACACAAGAGACCAATACATATATTATTATTTTAAAAAAAATAAAGAGATATAGTCAAGTTTATGGGTCAGATAATTGGATCTTAGATTCAAAAATCACAAATCCAATAATCACTCCAATAGAGATCAATTTCTATCGGATTTGACATAATGTAGTTCAATCACCTAAACTAATTTAATTATTTTGATTTATATTTTGGGTTTATTAGGTTGATACAACCCAATAAACACCCCTAGCACTTGAGAACTTCTTTTTTAATTTTATTCTTCAAAATATTCTTATAACCTTTTACTATGAGACTAATTACTTTAAACATAAAACAATACGATTAAGCTCTTTGTAAAAAAAAAATATTTTAATTTTGACTATTTAAGAATTACTTATCTTTGCAATTAAAAATATTATTTTAAAAATCAAACTGAAGATTGAACTCGCGAAACTTTTAAATCATGATTTGATTGATTTAATTGATTAAATTTATAATTAAATGATAATTAAATGATAATTAAATCATATACTATTCAAATTAAAGACAATCAATTCATGATTCAATTAGTATAACTAGCCGATTTGGTCCGGACCGGCAGGTTTGGTCCGTTTTTAAAACATCTATTGAAAGCTTGGGAACGCAATTACTCAAACACTCGATAGGGCATAGGCGACAGTGCGTTTGGCTACTCCGAACGATCCCCTTGTGCTCGCAGCTGATCCTTCCTTTCTCCGCACCCAAACATCGTATTCGTAGGATCCATTCATTCTGCAGCTCCAACCTTTTTCTTAAGCGTCATGTGAGCACTGATGCTTTTCCCGTAATTGCTTCGTTCATAAACAATGCAACAAAACGTTATATAACTGATTTTGATGACTCTCTTGAGATTTTGATTTCTTTTTTCTTTTTGGACATTTAGCATCCCCCGGTAATTGGGTTTTCTCCTTTTTCTTGTTACTTTTTTTTAAAAAAAAAAATAATGAAGCCAAAGGCATCGGTGAATCGACCCCCCACACCAGATGTGCTTGAAAATGCCCCAGAAAGGGAACCCACCCTTCAAGAGCTCATCAACATCAAGGTTTGATCTTTCTTATCTTTTCTTTCATGTTCCCTCAAGTTAGTTCACTAGTTACTTTGTTGGTAGTTATGGCTCTTGAACGGTAAAGTTGTTTGCTTTTCTTTGTTTTGGGTGTTGAGTTTGTTTTATTCTTGGTTTTTGCATTGCTTTTTTTCGCTGCCTGCTCAGTTGATCGAGACTGGGGAGAAGGAGCGGCTAATGGAACTTTTGAGGGAAAGGCTTGTGGATTGTGGTTGGAAGGATGAAATGAAAGCTGTCTGCAGGTATTTTATTGTTAAAAGCATTCCACACTGTTGTTTATGGCATTGCTATATATTCCCAGCATTTCCCGCATCATGATTTTCTTTGTAAAAAAGGCATTTGTAGAATTGCAGGAAAAGATTTACCATTAGCTCTTTGGGGGGATTAGGTTTATTTATTTTCAATGCCGTCCTGATTGCCATTTTCTTTGCTATACTGGATGATGTGAAGTTTTAAACTGGGTAATGTGTTTCACTGGCTTAGGTGTACTTAGTAGAGGGGGAAAACAGAAGGATGTAAATTTGAAATTCAACATTCATTCCCATTCTTTTTTAAGACTCCAGTTTGCCCATTTTGAGCTATACAAGCATTAGCACAAGGGTCACTTCTTACCGCTAGGTAGAAACATATACTTGTAGGGGAGCCAAACACATTCTCTTATGCTTGTATACCCTTTAATTTATTTTTCATATAATAAGTACAAAGAAAGATATGAGAGGTTCATCAATCTCTAGGCTTCTGGCATTATCCTTTCTAGGTTAATATATCTGAGAGACCACAAGCTGGTTTCCATATCAAATAACTAAACTGACTTCTTTCCAGTCATTAATGAAACTTTCATGAGCACTACAAATCTACAATTGTGTCCTATGCCTAGCAAGTTCAAGTCATTTTGTGGTGTACTGGCTCAATGAAAATGCATCGTGGTCCATTGTCTCTTTAATTGTATAGCCGTATAGATGCAAAGTTGTTTCTATTCAAGCTGTGTGGTTTAGCAGAAGGGATAAGTGAATTACTTCTGGCTTGGCACCTAGTTTGTTTATGTAGTGCTAGGTTCATAGGTACAAGCTTTAATTAGCACTTAGCAATATGACTGTATGGTTATGAGTACTCTAAGTGACTCTGGTAATATCAGCTATTCTCGCCCACTATTACATTCTTTTCAATTTGCTGTTTTATCTCCCCTTATTGTTGTTAGAACTAGTCTATTTCGAAGATCTTATAAAAAGGCTTTTTTCTAATTGTTTCCACTTTTGTGTGACTTCTCAATGTTGGAATTTATCTTACTTTTTACTACAGAGCCTTTGTCAAGACGAAAGGGAGGAATAATGTTACTGTAGATGAACTTGTACATTTAATCACTCCAAAGGGCAGAGGTATTGAATTAATTGTTTCACAAATTGATTTACTTCTTTTCTGCATATAGACAACTGGTGGTAACTTGGTTGAAGCACCTCATTAGGACAAGGCCACACAGAGAATTCTGCATTTTATTAGCTTGTGAATCTTTTGAGAAATAGTTTAAGAAGCTCTTAATTATCAGAGTATTATGTGTTTGAACATCAGAAACTGAATAATTGTATCGTGGTTTTGGTTTTCCTTTGCACCAAAATTTACAACTGACAAGACAGAGAACTTGTCAAACTTGTCTTTTGCAGCCTCCGTTCCTGATTCCATAAAGGCTGAGCTGTTGCAGAGGATTCGCACATTTCTTGTGTCTGCAGCTCTTTAATATATCTGCATGGCTTGGTCGGTGTTAATGTCACCAATATTTTGTAAAGATTATGGGTGGAAGTAGTTAGTGATAAGAACTGCACACATTTTTACTAGGTTTTGTCTGTGAGGGATATGAATCCATCTTGTAAAACCGTGATTATTTCACTCCCCTTCAACATAAATTTGAGAAATCATTTCTTATCCAAAATTACTACTATGTATGCAGCCTCTTTCCATGCATTTCTTTTGGGAGTTTACATAAAAACGCATCTCTATATAAAATGCATCTTGTTACACAGAAGAAAACGTTCTTTACTTGACTTGTTGCAACTTTGATTTGAAATATCGTTACAAGAATATCCCCCTACCACACCTAACATTAACAGAATTTTATTATGCAAGCATATGGAAAGTGATAATTCCTTTATTCAAACATGATTTTATGTTTTCGTCTACAAGTGAAAAATTAGGTCTCTTGGAAAAAGCCTGTCTTAAGAGTTTTTGTTAGGAGTTTAAATCCAATTTAGAGTTTAATTTGAAAATTCCTATTATATCATATAATACTTAATAAAAAGCGTCATCATAATTCCAGTTCAATTTTAATCTAGTAATCAAGATATTAATATAATATAGAAAATTAAGGTACATGATTTGAAAAGTTATCTTCTAAGTCAACAATTAAATGCTTTGGTTTGTTGACATGTAGCAAGTATAATAATTAAAATTTCATCGCATATCATCTGATATAGTAATTTTTTATAGGTGTAAAATGATTTGGCAACTGTCTCATATACAAAACATATATAATAAATTAATAAAAAAATAATAAATCAAACATAAATAAAGTTAAATTAAATAAAAAATAAAACTAATTGATTTTAATCATTTACAAACATTTTCTTTTATACCCAACATCATATTTTTGGTTTCCAATTGGCTTACATTTTCTTTCATGTCCATTAAGTTAAGTGAGCTCAGCAAGTTATTGTGAAAAGGATTGGAGATGTTTTCAAGAAAGTTTCGCACAAAATTTTTACCTGTAAAAAATGCTTACATGTAAAAGCCTAACCAGGCAATCATTGCTAAGCAACTATTTTTTATTTCTTTCACCTTCAACTCCTCAAAAGCTTCATTTTAACTCAAATCGAGTCAGGGTCTCTGTCGATGTAATTCAAATTGAAGACTCCATTGTAACTCAAATTGAGAATTCCAAGTCGTTTTCCTCTTTGATTTGAAACTCATTGTAACTCAAAATAAGACAATGACTTTGTCAATGTTTTAGCGGCCATGTTTGATCCTTCTTCACCAAATGCTTTGTTTCAGTGGTCATGCTTTGGAACTAATCAAGTTCCAGTGGCATTTTGGATGTAACAACAACGTTCCATACTACATTTTTGGATCAGTGTTGATGGAGCTATGGCAACCAGGTACCTTTGTGTCTACTTAACGTTGATTTTTCCTCTGTTTATGAATGAAACTATCATATCCAAATGCCCTAAAAAAATTTGATTGATTTTCAATTCATTTCCAAAAAAAATGTATTTTATTATTTGACAATTGTAACGTCCTACTTCTTCTTATATTCTAAATATATAATTTTAGATAAGCACATCATACTTGATTCCTATTGGTTTTTTTGTAAAAATATAATATTATTATATTAAGGGGTAAATCCTTCAAAAGTTAGTTATATACATACAAACATTTTCTAAATTAAGCATCTATTTATAAAAAATGAGGCTTACAAAAGCCTTTACATGGTACTACAAATTTACGTATGTATAATTATTAATACTATAACTATGCATGAGTCTTCAATATAATAGTGAAGACATAATCTTCTAGCTCTGATCATGAATATAATTCATAACTCTTTCTGTCAGCATTATCTGAAATATTACACCACAAAGAAGTGAGATAAAAATCTCAATAGAAAAATGTAAAAATAGGTATACATTTATCACCCATTCTTTACTATTCTCTATTTTTAAAACTATAGCTGAGAGTCCACAAATAAATAAATCAATATTTGAGAAATAAATTAGAAGGGTAATAAGTGATGCAAAATTTAATGTATAAGAGTAATCACTTTCTAATATAATGATAAACAAATCTATAATGAAAGAGTAAGTAACTATATAAAAATAATATATCTCAATTTCTTTGTTCCTCATATTAGTAAAATAAATTGGAAATGGAATAAATAACATAAAAATGAGTATTTAATTAAGGATAAAATAACTCAATAAGTAATTCATAACTTCATAAAAATAAGTAACTGAATATTATTTTCACATCATTACTCAAAAACTTTATTTTATTATCTCTTTATCATCTCATATCAATACTCTTAATCAAATGTGTATATTTCTCTTCATTAGAGCATCTCACAATCCTCTCATCATGATCACAATAATTTGATCAAAGTGTCTCCCAATTCTCTTATCATGACCACAATCATTAATAATGATTAAGGCGTCCCTTAATCTTCTCATCATGACCACAATAATTTGACCAAGGCATCCCTTGATCATCTCATCATGGTCACAATAATAATATCTAATTGACTAAGGCATCCATTGATCCTCTCATCATGACTGCAATAATTTTCTTTTGCACATTGATTCATTTTTATTCATGAAATGATATTTCAAAAATACTTCCTTCGTAGAACAACATTAACCATAAAAATAAGCTCGTATTCACATATGTATCATTATAGTAAAATAATAATACTGATAAAGAATTTTAATAATGATTAACATATCCAATATAAAAGTATAGCATAAAAAAATAGCTCATAATAAAATTAATTAAATGAAAGATTGATAAAAAGAGTTAAAAGAATAGCTCATAAGAAATTAATTGTATATAAAATCTCAATTCTAAAGTTTTTCTGTCAAATTTTATCAGAATAACAAAATTGTTATCACAATAACAAAATCAATATTAGAAAAATCTTACTTTTATTCAAATAACAAAAGTGTTATTCAAATAAAATCTTCTGAAAAATAGCTTTTGAAGTGTTTTAGCAGATTTTATTCGAATACTACAAGTATTATTTGAATAAACTAATTGAAAATCATTGTCCATAAGCATTTTAGCAAACTTTATTCGAATAACATCAATGTTATTCGAATAAAGGGGTCGAAAATCACATTCCAAACTTTTGTAATGTCACTGTTACATTAAATTAAAAGCAAAGCAATGTGAATGGATGCAAGGGGATGGACTAGGAGGTATGGGTGATAGAAATAACGAGTAAAAAATTGTGTTTTTGACATTTCCTACCTATTTTCAGAATTGAAACTTGATGAAAGGGTAATTGAATGTAGAGAAGAAATGTTACAGCAAACTAAGCTTGTTGGTTTGTGGCTTGAATAGTGTGGGCTGTGACGTGAATGAGAGGGTGATGATGTATTTATAGAGCCACAATTGGGCTACTTTTCGTTTGAAGGGTGCCAAGTGTCTTAAGGTGGTTTAGTCTACTCAAGGTCTTCTTCTATAATCATTCTTTCTTGCTTGAATTTTTATTCAAAATTTACACATGTCCCTACCATCATGGTTACTTCCTTTATTCAAAGTTTCCAAATGTTCCTCCTTCTACCACATGCCTTGGGTTGATCTCATAAGCTTACTTCATCTTCAAATAATATTTTGGCCACTTGTTACTCCTTATTTAATGCTTGCACACTTGTAACCATAAACCACCATTCTTTCCTTTTGTTTTTGGAATTCTGTTCTCTATTTGCGACATGTTTCATGGCTTCCAATCACAGATTAACACCTATCACCACTAATCATTGTTTCCCTTACTCAAAATGACACTTATTATTACTTATTTCACTATGCTTATATCACCTTCAATTAATGTTGGGACACTTGACATTAACACATATTTTCTGCAATCATTTCATAGAACGACTTATGAGCTAAGCTTTGTTAGTTTTCCATCCACTCATTTACACATGTCTTTGTTCTAGATTTCTCAAGATTCCATAAGCTTCCCTTACTTGACACCCGTTTCTTGATTATGTAAATCTTACTTCACTAACTCTCCATCAATTTAGTTCCATTGGAATTGAAGAACCAAGAAGAACTGGATGAAAACTTAGTTTTCACTATGATACAGGTGTTCCCACTTTTCTAATATCAACTACTTTATTCAAATAAAAATTTGCTTATTCGAATAATTCACTCGTCTCGACATATATATGCACTCAACAACTTATTTATTCGAATAACATAAACTTTATTCGAATAAAATGACATGTTTGTTCTTTCATATTTGTACAACATGGACTTTATTCAAATAACCTTATGGTTATTCGAATAATTAGACTTTTACTTAATTTTTACATATCTTATTTTATTCTTGATATTTTGTTACATAGATATTTACGCACTTTATTTTTAAATATTGTTAGGGATGTTACAACAATTATTGTCAAATAATAAAACATTGAAGAATTATTGTCAAATAATAAAATAAATCCATTTCCAATAATAAAACGATGAAAAATAATTGTCAAATAATAAAATTTAAAATAATAAATCAATCATACGTATTTCCTTTTTCTGTCTAAATTAAAATTATTGTCAAATATGGAATTATAAATGTATTAGGTGAAATGTTTACTATTTGTGTTATAATAATTGATTTGTGTTATAATTGATTGATTGATAATAAGGTTGTTGATTGTTATCAATCTAAACAAATTTGAATTGATTTTCATTTCTTTCAAATATGGTAAGTTTTATGTAATTCACATATTTAATTATATCGATTATGTTATTTCCAATCCTCAATATCATGTTTAAATTATAATTTATTTTAATTTTTTTATGTTCAATATATTTTTTTATAATTGATACATATGTTGAATATATTCAATTTAAATAAATTTGAAGCTTTATATTTCTTTCGATAGCCATCGTTTGAAACTAATCAAGTTCCAGAAGCATTTTGGATACAGTAGCGGCGTTCCATATTGTGTTTATGGATTAGTGTCGATGGAACTACTGCAACCAGGTACCTTGTGTGTCTACATGACATTGGTTTTTCCTTCCTCTGTTTATGGATGGAAATATCATTTCCAAATGCCCTAAAAAATTTTGATTGATTTTCAATCTATTTCCAAAAAAAAAAATGAATGCATTTTATTATTTGACAATTATTGTCAAATAATAAAACAGTGAAGAATAATTGTCAAATAATAAAATTTAAAATAAAAATTCAGTCATACTAATTTCTTTTTTTCTTTTTCTCTAAATTAAAATTATTGTCAAATATGGAAATGGAAATGTATTATATGAAATGTTTTACAATTTATGTTATAATAATTGATTTGTGTAATAATTCATTAGTTGATAATAAAGTTGTGTTAGTCATGGCAACAATCATCGAAGGGGGTGAATTCAGTGATCACAAGTTTTTAAAATAACTTAGAGAAATTATACAATTTGATATACTCAATTAACACATGTAGCAAAATAAGTCTAACAAAGATACAACTATTGTAGATTACTCAAATATAACTTAGGTTATAGGATAAATCAAGTAAATAAGCTAGATATCAAATTCTTAAAATCAAGACATCAAGATAACAAGATATGCAATAAATAAATATACTACACCAAATATTGAAATTAAAGAGTGTAGGGAAGAGAGAATCAAACTCAAGAATTTATCCTGGTTCAGCCACCAACCACTTGTGACCTATATCCACTCCCCAAGTTTAACTTGAGATTTTCCTCACTATCTTCAAGCTTCAACTAGGTGTTTGATAAACCTTTACAAAGAAGAGAACTCCTCACACTCTTGGGATACCTCACCCTTATTACAAACTTAGAAGGATGCATCACCTTCTTATAATTTCTCTTTTCAACAAAGGGATACCCCACCCTTTGTGTACAAACCTTTAGAGATACTCACCCTCAACATTTCTATAAGGATACCTCACCCTTAATCTTACTTGAGGGACTCTCCACCCTCTTACAAGTTTTTGCAACAAAGATTACAAGATACACTCTCTCAAAGAGTAGATAACTTGAATAACAAAGGAATAGAAAGATTTTACAATGAAGAGCTCAAAATACTATTTTGATGATTCAAGGATTAAATCAAGTGTTCAAGAGTTGTAAATGCTTTAATCTTCACTTATTTATAGAGCTAAGTGATAAAATAGTTGTTGGTTGTGTTAGATAATTTACCATGAAAACTAGTCGTTACTAGTCGTTAGAATGCTTTCTTGGATAATCGATTATTTGACATGTAAGAATCGATTATTGAAGTGGATAATAGATTATTTTATTCTTCATTCGTTTTGCAGCTTTCTGACAAACAGAATAATCAATTATTACTTATGGATAATCGATTATTGCACTCTGTTTTCAAAAATTGACTTTAAATGGTCATGAGTCTTCATTTCTCACTTGATTTAAGAAAATGACCATTCGTTGGAAAGCTCTTTAAGCCTATTTTCATATGAAATAAGTTTCAAATCCACACTCAAAGTAATTTTAGAGATATAATCAAATTAGTGATCAAAGGTTAGTTTTCAAAACTCAAACTTTGCTATTCTTCTTAGTTTTGAATTACCACCAAGACTAGCTTTTAAAAACTTGTTTGTTTGACATCTTAACATATTTAAAAACATTTGTGAAGGTTGAAAAAACTTATTTGAGCTATTTTCTTGTAAAACCTATATTTTTACATAGAGAAAAGTCTAAAAGAGAAAATATATCAAATCTTGTCGTTAGACTTCTTGATGCAATCCAAATTTTTATTAATTCTTCTATTAAATTCTTCCAAAATCTTGGATCATTTCTTCATTCTCCTTCTTCTTGAGTGGAGCATAATTAAGATCTTTCATTTTCTTGATCAATGCTCACTCTTGGTACTTGGACTATCCTACAAGGCATAACTCACTTGAAAAATATAGTTAGTCCAAACTCATAAATCAATATTTAATATGCATGATTCAATAATATATAACTTTAGTTAATCTAACATGCATGAAGACTCTTATATATACATATTCATTTAGGACATTTATCAATTTCTACTAGATATGTTCTATAAAACATGTAAAATACAACACTTTACAGAATATGCATGATTTCTAAGTATAAAACATGAGAATGTGCATCATGCATATATTCATTCACGTTAAAACATATTTGTTATTAGTTCATTATAACTCATATAAAGTATTATTAGATATATTTTATGAAGAATGTTATATATATCTCATTGCATGATTAATAAGTGAAATATAACTAGATAAAGTATATAATTATGCATGATATAATATATCTCATTAAGCACATCTATGTAACATGATCAATATACTTTTGTAATGTATTTTTTATCATCAAAACTTAACACATTAAACTATTAGGGCAAATATAATTCTACAAGTTGCTGACTGCTATCAATCAAAACAAATTTGAATTGATTTTCATTTCTTTCAAATATGATAAGTTTTTATGTAATTCTCATATTTAATTATATCAATTATGTTATTTTCCATCCTTAATATCATGTTTAAATTATATTTTATTTTATTTTATTTTTGCTATAATCAATATAACTCTTGATAATACCTTTGTTGAATATCTTCAATTTAAAAAAATTTGAAGTGTTTTCCATTTGTTTCAAACATAGAAAGTTAATGTGTGCTTCCTATAACTAATTTTGTTGAATATAAAATTTTCAAATATGAATATCACTTTAAATTTTAAAAAATAATATTATATTATATATTATACTTGATATTTGTTAATTGATACCTATGTTGACTATCTTCAATCTTTAATTTAAATTAATTTAAATTGATTTCCATTGGTTTTAAACATAGAAAGCTATTATGTGATTCCTATATTTAATTATGTTGATAGTGTTATTTCCAAATCACAATAACTCTCATATTTCAGACATATATCATACCATCAATCGATATATGTGCAGCTATGTTGCACACCAATACATCTGCAAACAGTTTTGACGAAGGCTTCTTATATGATCTAAGTGACTGGAAACAGTTTTGATGAAGGCTTCTTAAATGATCTTTGTTTTCCTGTTTTGTTTTCTTTTTTATTTTATCTATTATTTATTATAATATATAAAAGTGATTGCTTCATTACTTGAATATTGTCTCTTGTCCTAATTTCATTACATATTATTTTTCTCATACTCTCTGTTATCCATAGAATTGTGCAATACAAAGTGTAGTTGTTATCTGTTGTTGTGTTTCTATTGTAGTTATAATTATATTTATAGATTTATATAATTATAATGCATATATTTTATTTAATATTATTACTTTTATTACTTTTTTTATAATTATATTTATTCTTTTATTTAATTCATTTTTACGGGTGCAAAATCTAGTGACTAATAAAGTCTAATCACACCTTTGCAAGTGGTGAAGCTAT
This sequence comes from Ormosia emarginata, assembly GCA_029884605.1. NCBI lineage: Eukaryota > Viridiplantae > Streptophyta > Magnoliopsida > Fabales > Fabaceae > Ormosia > Ormosia emarginata. The sequence continues at coordinate 2,767,985 of JAQQTP010000084.1, forward strand.
CTAGGGATGGCAATGGATTGGATATTCAATTTGATGCAACCCAGATTGACTTAACAAGTCATATTTTTTTTTAATCAAGAACAATTTTGGATCAAGTAGTTCGAGTTCTCAAAAACCTAGTGGATTTTTGGATATCCACATAACCTAATTTCATATAGAAAAAATAATGTAAATACAATGAACTTGACCTAGTCATCATATGCGAGTGACCTCATGATGTTTTGGGAACCATTGGTCACATTGAAACTCTTGTTCCGGGCAATAATCTTAGCAGTGGAGGTAGGTTCTGGCATTTCGACTACAATGATTTGAGAGTTGCTCGGGTCTAGAGAAAGCATTCTAATATGCTTAGTTTAGACTATGTCGACGATCTTTGCCATTGTCCAACGGCAAGTACACCTTCAACACTCGTTTCTGGCATAGTCATACATCACTGCTTGCATGTTTGTGAAGACAAAGAGGTTGTTGGCTTATTGTTGGTGAAAGAATGGATCGGAACGGGTTTGACCCGATCCAAGATTGTCTAGATTGGATTGAATTCAGGTCAGAGCACTAGATGAACGGATCGAAATGGGTTTGACCCGATCCAAGATTGTTTGGATTGGATCAGATTTAGGTTAGAGCACTAGATTAATAGCTTTTGTCTAGAGCAGGGATGCGGGTTAGCTCTGATCGAAACCCGATAAATTGACATCCTTATCTAGCATATATCATGGAGTGGCACACATTCACACAACTTGGGATATAGAAGGGTCGTGCTGGAAGCAGACTCTCTTAGTGCCATGCAAATGTTAGAGTCAAGTTGTAAGCTCTAATACCCTTGTTCCTTGCTTCTTTCCAGCATCACAAACCTATTGCATCTAGACTGGGAGGTTTAGAATCATCATGTGTAAAAATAAGGGAACAGGTGTGCCGATCTTCTGCCAAAGCATGCCTATACTCTTCCTATGTGATTCCATAGGCTTAACTCTCTTCTCTTTTTCCTCTTTGTTACCTTTGTGGCAGATGCTACTCATATAACTTTTGATCGTTCTATTCATAGTTAGTGTGGGTTTCTAGCCCCGTAGTTTATCCCAAAATTAAATAAATAAATGATAACTTTGCAACTAAAAAGCACACAAATACTAATCCATAAAAAAGTAATTTAATATATATATATATATATATATATATATATATATATATATATATATATATATATATATATATATATATAAAGAGAAGATATATGCTTGTCTTTTTGTCATGTAGCTTTTGTTTTTTATATTTAGACTACAATTTTGACATGTGCATAAATGAATTTGACATATGGTTAAATTATAACATGCCATGTGGTTCTCTTGGTTCACTCTAGTTTCATAGCACCCTCCCCACATTGTTCTTCTTCAAAGAGATAATGCCTTCAATTTAGAATGCATAGTAACTGATTCAACAGAATGAGATAATGCCTTCATAACACCACATGCTCCATTTTTTAAGCCAATTTCTAACTAGATTCATGCATTCATAATGGTTTCAATAATTGGTTCTTCGTCCCAAATTTTTTATGGTGTTTTGATTTATAACACCACATGCTTCTCTTCTCTATAGTTATTATCAAGCCTTGTGAGGGATTCTTTAGCTCATTCATTTATTTGTTCATTTTATTTTTCCATTGTTAATTCTATTTAAGATTCACGAGTTCTCTTTGGAGAACTCTGGTAGTTCACTTCATTAAACAGGTCAATAATGTAAATTCTATTAAACTAATGCATATACGAAAATTATTATCATCAGTTATACATACATAATCAAAATGTAGGTATCAGTACCTATGCTATCCAAGAGTCTATTTGGGCCTCAGGCTCATACATACATCGTCAGCAAAGTATAAACATATTTAAGGGCATCGGTACCCTGTACATCATATATACGTCATATAAGGTTAGAGTCAGCGTCAGAGCGGTCCCTATTAGTATCCTAATAGGCATACATATAACGAATATACAACCAAGTACATATATGGTATACTATAATAAGTAAAAAGATTTGCATCCTACAAATATGCCTATTACAAAAAAGAAGACTACAACGATCCAACAATAAGGTCACAAAAGTGGAAAAAAGATGACAACCCCCAGAAAATAACTCATATACAACCTCACATTCATGTAGACTGTATAAGTGTTGGTCACGTGATCATACACTAACCAACTCTCAACAGGCTCCCAATAGATTGCCAACAGTGGCATCTTCAGTCTATAGTGGAAGTAAAGGCTGTAATACCCTGGAAATATGAATGGGGTTGAGAATTCTAAGAATTCTCAGTAATTCTAACAAATAAGTTCCATCATCATAATTTCAACTGCTTCAGAGTTTTCGCAAACATTTACAAATAATTAATAAAAAGGCAGAAGCCAAAATAGTTTAATTATCCTTGAGGCAGAGGTTCATTTTTAATCACCAATTTCCAGATAAATTAACTTACAAAATTATTAACAGAACAACAAGATTTCACAAAGAATCAAACATATACCACTTAAAGGCATAATTAACATAATAGAGGTTCACATAAATCATTTACAGAGAACTCAAAATGCTATCAGTCAAAAATAGAATATTAATAAAAAATAATAGTAATGCTTAGAACACTACCATAAATGCATAATGTAATGCAAATACAGTGCATGCTCTCTTTTAGTTAATGCAATGCAATATCATGACGTATTAATTACCTTACAATGCTCAGTTAATTAATTTATATGTCCATAAGTTCATTCTTAAGACCCATGTCCTCATAATAAGTAAGGAGTCTCATGCTCAAACTACACTTGGTGATAGATTGCTTATCAAGCTTGAGCTCACACTATATATGACAATACTTCGTCATATAGTACTATCCCTAGTAACGATGGCCTCACTTATAAGTTACTTTCATATGGGAATAACATATAAGGATCACCCCTAGTTCGAGGATTATGTCTAATATCTTTTAACTTTGAGCACTTAAGGATGTACATTTCCATGTCAATTTCATTCTTTGGCTCAACTTTAACATCTTAAAGAAGCATATCAATTTCTCTATGCAAATTCAATATTCATTATAGACATAGTAAAATTCCAATTCTAATGCAACAACAATGTGAGCAATGTATATACCACAAAATCATTGTAAATCATACAGTATGGCCCTTGGCCAAATCAATCATTTGACAGATAGTTCTCAACATATCAAATACGAATCACAGTCAATTCAACATACTCAACCAGGTTTCTAGGCAATCCCTATCTCATGCTTTATTGTTGAATTGTTCATCAACAAATATGATACATTATCATTGTCATTAATTCAAGATTGCCTTAGCCCTCAGTCATTATCACCATATACACCAAAATTTCACTACTTAAATTCCAATGGCTTAGGCCTAAATTACTAGCTCAAATTACCTATAATTAGTTATCAAATGAGGATCCTACATGTCAATATAAGCCTAGCAACCTAAGCATAGGTGATACTAGGATGGTATGAAAACTTAAAAGAACAACTCACCCACACAAAGGTATGTTTATGCTCACCACTCTAAGGTACAAAACCAAAGAGATACATATGCAAATAACCCACCACTCTAAAGATACAAAATCACTCACCACTTTAGAGATACAAGATTAAAGGATAAATATTCACTACTCAAAATGGAGATACAGAACTTTGAAGATGTCAAAAGGCCAAGTCAAAGACCTTGATTCAAATTCACCAAGATATCCAAAATACATGGTCTGGAACATTATTTATACTTGGAACAACCCTCCAAATCTAGGGAATACCCAAAATGACAGAATTGATACCAAAATAAATGACTCGGACTGAAAATAAGACAAATGTTAACTAGCACGTGTTTTTGACCTCTTAAAAACATAAACAAACATATAGGAACTTCAAAATTAAAATAGCTATAACTTCTTGCACAAAACACCAAATCATGCACGGTTGGACTTTCTAAAAAGATGATGTTATGAACTTCAAAACCACATAGGATAGGCTTATTTTCAAACAAAAAGAAGAGTTAGAAATTTAGGCTCAAAATTAGCCCATGGGCTGATAGTAAACAACATCAAGAACTTTATTCATTTGTATTGTCAACCCAACCTCAAGTAGCCCAACATCCAAAAAGACCATTAGAGGACACTCTTGTGTCAATAGGTCTCAGTCTTTCTACTAAATTCCACTTAAAATTAATCCAATTATGCTTAATTAGTCTAGGTGATTAAGAATTCATTTACCACTAACCAACCTACATCCTCTAATTAATTTTAACTAGTCCAATTTGACATTAAACCCAACCTTAGTCTCGGCCATGCCTCAATTTCTCACTCAATTAATTTTTTCAAACTTAAAGTAATTAAGGTCTAATTAACCTAATTAGCACATAATTAGAATTAATTAACTAATCCCCCTAAAGCCCCATAGAACCCAAGAACTTAGACTAATTACAACCTCCAAAATTTGCATCCAATGATCTAATTAACTATCAAATTAACTAAATTAAACATGATTAAGCAACCTTTAACCAATCAATATCACAAATTCATCCTTTGGTGCAAAAGTACCTACGAACCCAAAGCACATAGGTTTAGCCAAGTCAAGAGAAAATCAACCAAATGACACATGCATTTGTTCCAACATAATCAACCATGTTCATAGAGCCAAGAATCAATAGAATAAGGATGAAAAAATCTAATCCTACTGGTCACCCTCCAATACCCTAAATCAGCCCCATGGAGAATCAACAAGATTTCAATCAAAAGCATCACATATTTACATGGGTGAACATAGGGGATAGAAGGAATAAGTAAGTAAGAGACATAGATCCCTTCTTGGTTGCCTAAGCATGCGGGAGAGGAGGAGGAACAAGAGGTGAGATAGCTTAATTCAAGGATCCAATTGGCTAGAATTGAAGAATAAGTGATTAGGAAGATTTTCTCTAACTTGAGCAAGATGAGATAAGGTCTCTAGATGGACCATGCATGAGCATGAAAGCTCCTTCTCCTTGATGTCTTGTGTCTTAGCCAAGAGAGAGAGATGAGAGAAATGTGTTTTGATATGCGTTAGTGGAGAGTGGCACTGGTTGGAGGAGAAATAAAGAAGGTTTGGTTGTAATACAACATCAACTTTCTGTTATTCAAGACACACAGGCTCTTCACAGTCAGCATATTCAGTCTCTTGGCAAGGTGAACGCTTTGTGTTTCCAGTCCATACGTAACATGGATATGATGATGCAATCCCAGGCTCCGAAATGGGGATTTGATTTATCTTTGTTGTCTGATGTTCCTATTGACCCCTCCACATAGCAGTACTTTCAGAGTATGATGCACCCATCCATGGGGCATAGCCAGAGTGTTAGAGGATCTAGGGTAGCTGCAGCAGATCTTGAGGAAGAGATCGTAGAAGAGCCTATCTAGGCAGATCAGGTTGTTGATGATGAGGAGCACTTAGATGTTGCTGTAGAGGGAGTTAGGGAGCACCAGGATGACCAGGCTATTACTGATGATGATGAGAGTTTAGAGGATGGTGGTGCAGAGAATAATGATGAAGTTTAGATATTTTAAGTCAGTCGGGGGTGTTTCGTTTTTATGTTGTTATTTTCTTGTCCAATTGAACTTCTTTGTTTACTTTTCGTTATTGGTATTCTGCTTTCTTACATTTTGGATATTTGCAGTCACTTTGTTTTGGATATTTGCACCTTGGTTATTTCATGGCTTATCCTTGTTGGTTGTTATACATGTGTTGTAGTGTTGATAGCTCGTCATTATTCCACGCATTTCATACTCTGCATATCCATGCTCATCAAGCGATATCCAAATGGAGAAGTTTCTCTAATCCCAACTCTTATTGGAATTAATCTACAAATTTTGTTGAGGGGTGTAACACCCCTTTTTGAGGAGGGAACGTCACACCAAAAAGGACAATGCAGAATAAATCATAAATTAAGACCCGGTTCATTTTAATATAGAAAAGCCTGTTTAGTTGATAAATCATATAAGTAGTTTGACGAATCCTTTTTTTTTTTGTTTGCTTTGAGAAAAGAAAATGATAAAACATAATTACAGTAGAATCCATATCAGAAATAAACCATGTATCATACATACATATATACTTATATCATCATTGTTTAGTTACATCACCATATATACAAAATAAACAAAAGTTTTACCTGCCCCAAAATGGTTACACATATACAGCCCACCAAAAAGACAAAATATCAGGCCCTCAAAAGATTTATAAATAACCATCAGTGACTATCAACAGCATCATCCCCTAAAACTAACGAGAAGAAACCGTGACTAGGTCCTCCTCGGGGTCTTTATCTTCAGAGGAAATCCTCATCGGAGTAGCCGAGTTACAGGCAGGGGCTTGTGCAGAGGATAAAAATAAATCCTCACGTGGAGTGTAGTAAAGATCACTCCACATATCGCGAATGGGTAAGTAAAACTCTAAATGAACATTTACAGTAATGTTAAAAATAGGTGGGTCATAACGACCCCAAGCCAGAGACGTTGTCACGTCCCCACGGTAGACGCAGCGATCCGTACGTAGGTTGATGTGCTAGCAATCCGGACCTCCGTGAAAAGTCAGCTTAACATAACCCAAAAAGCTACGTGGACAGGACATCATGCTCCAACTGGTGCTAATCAAAATTAGCCCAAAATCCAGGGAACTCGTGCACTTCCCCTTCTTCGCCGACGTCTTCGGAGAAACATATAAATAAATAGGGTGACAGAACACTGAAAAGAGTGAGATATCCTATATTCAATACTAATTATGGCAGTAAAGAAACAGAATGGCGCAAAATGCCCAAATATCATAGCAAAAATAATAATCAGTATCAAAATTCAAATAATAAATAGCTCAACATTTTCAGGCATGTTATAATATCAATAAAACAACAGTGTATCATCAAGTGAATAAATAAATGTCAAATGATATGTTGACTCACTATACTATGCACGGGCACATGTTACCAAAATCCAACATTCGGTACTACAAATCCTACTCCATGGAGCTAAACACAAACGTCAAAGAGCATGATCAAGGAGACATGCCAGTATCTCGTCAGTCATAAAATCAAGTGCTTTCTAGAAAAATTCATAATTTGCACATCAAGGCTTTATACAACGGCATTCTCACAGGATCGCGATATAGGACAGTGTCTCGATCTGGATCATCGGTGCTTTTGCATAAGTCTATCCCATGGCCCAAAGGAGCTACCAATTGTCTGTTCGTGGAACACCTGCACCCCGACGCCCCCAAGGTCAACGATATGACCTACACAATGCATACAACCTTACAACCTTACAACAGAGTCCCTCGGACTTTCACAATGCATGATAACTCACAATGCATACAACCTTACAACAGAGTCCCTCGGACTTTCACAATGCATGATAACTCAATGGATATACATGTATATTCAATAAATGATATACTCATCATATCATATCACAATTTGGTCAACTTAAACATCAATAATTTCTTGGTCCCACTCATGGACCCACAATAACATAGCATCAAGTTTTCAAAAATGGTAAAACACTTTTTAAGGTTCATTATGGAATTTTACTTTAGCTTAACAATTTTTATAAAATCTTTCTCTAGAGGAATTCTCTTAATTAATCAAGTTCTTTACTTTAGTTTAATTGTAATATCTTCGTACTGAAGCCTTAGTATTATCTCACATTTATCTGGCTAATTCTGCTCTGAGCGCCTAGGCGCCATCTCTTCAGTGCCTGAGCGTTGGTTGAGCGCCTGGGTGCTCAACACATAGCGCCTGAGCGCTCACTGAGCTGCGTTATTGGAAGTTCTTCTGGAAGTTGGGTGCTTAAACGTCCAAGCTCCAGCGCCTGAGTGCCGGTTGAGCGCTTGGGCGCTCACTGCACAGCGCCTGAGCGCTCGTGCATCAACAAGAATTCTACATAACTCATTTCTGCATAATCTTGATCCCATTCCAAGGCTTCTCATTAATTTCAAATAATCCAATACATGGTTCATAGTCATCAAGGTACAAAAATGAAAATCAATGGATTCATAGTCATCAAAACACACAATGAAAATCCATAGATTCATATAAATCAAATAACAATAAAATCATGAAAATAATACAACCAAGAGAGTAATCACATATGGATTCCCTCATCAACAACATCAAACAAACGTTTCTCCACTACCAAGATAGGTTGAAGATGATTATCTCCCTCTTACCTAAGGGAAGAACAAGAAAAAACTCCTTGGTTGCTTCCTGGTGGATTTCAGCCAAGACCTCCCCAAAAGTCTTAAAAACACAACTCAACAAATCAACACCAAAGCTTGAGAAAGAAAGGATCCATGGTCATGGAAATGACCATAGAAATAAAAAGAAGAAGAGAAAGAAAGGATCAAGAGATTTACCCTCAAAAGCTTCAAACTTGGTCTCCAATGGTGGAAAATAGAAGAGGAAGAACTAATGGATGACCACCAAAGGAAAGTGTCTTAGGATGATGAGAGGAAGGAAGAAATGGAATTTGTTTAGAAAACAAGTGGAGATGGTCTCCAAGTATGGGTGGTGCCATGAAAGAAGAAGAAGAGAAGGAAAAGGAAAAGGTTGAAGAAAAATGAGAGAAGAGAAAAAGGAAAGAGAAAGTGATAGGTTTTTTTTTTGTGTTTTGAATTTTGGGAGTGAAGTGATAAAATGAGAAGCAATTTTGGCTCCCCAAAGTGCCTTTGTCATGGAACAAGAGAAAGAGAAAAGGGAAAAGAGAGAAATGTATTATTTGAAAAATTTCTAGGAAGTTTCCTTGAGAAGCTTTGATTTAAATTAATCATTCTTTTGAAATAAAGTTAAAGGATGTGACATAAAGTAGATTTTGGATAAGATGATAGGATTTTCTACTTCATGCTATTATCCAATGGACAACTGTTACAGATAGCAAAGTCAGTATTAATTATCCAACGAATAATAAAATATACAGCGATTTTTATTTATCAGATAAAATATCTCAAAAACGTAAATCTCGTAAATTGTGTCCGGTCTCGGGTTTAGTAAAATCTCCCGTCAACGTTTTCACAGTTCAAGGTTTTCCAGCCTTGGGAAAAATATTTCACTTTTCCGGCTTCGCCAGTGTGCACACAAAACGAGGAATATATTAAAATATTTAACATTTTCGAAAAAATCCACAAATATCACAAATATCATAAAATGACTATTTATCACAAAATTATCAATTTTCGGGGTGTTACAAGGGGTTATTAATTGTGCGGGTAGAACATCTTGATAAAACAATGATTGTCATTTCTCTTGATTGTTGTGTATACAATGAAATCATTCCATGCTTAAATTCCAGTCTTGAAAGTTTTGCATGAGTTGTATAATCAAGGAGTTGACATTTTGTTTGAGTGTGTATCTTTTAAGCAGCTCACTGTAACTTTAATCAAAGTGAAATTGATTGTGGCATGTTGTTCTTCACTCTCAAATACTTGTGAGTACTTAAGCCTAAACATTGTCATCTCTTTCATGTGTGCTTCCATTGCATGTGGCATTCTTCACCTAGTTCTTAGTTGTTTTTGCTTGCTTGTTCAGACACATTGAGGCATTTTTCTTGTGTTTAATTGGAGACTAAATAAATCACCTGAACATTTTTTTTGTCTTTTGCTAAGCCCCTTGAGCCTTTAGTCTTTTCTTTGAATTGAACCTTCATTACAAGCCAATAACTGGAAAACCATTGTCCTTACTTACTTGGAGTTAGGTATGGGTCAATTCATGATATGTCTTGGCAATTTCTTAAGTTTGGGGTTGCTTGAGGGCAAGCAACATTTTAAGTTTGGGGTGGTTATGGACTTTTCCTTGTCCATTTTTTTTTATGAAAAGAAAAAAAAAAAAAAAAAAAAATGTATATATATTTGAAAATAATAATAAATAATAATAATAATAATAATAATAAAATAAGAAAAAAAAATAAAAAATGTACATATGTGTAAATATTTTCCTTCTGTTTCTCATTTCATTTGTTTTGAAGAATTGTTTTGGGGAATTTTGTATGGAATAAATTGAAGGATGACTTATGAGTGTCATGAAATGGCTTGTGTCTAATTCCAAGTACAAAAAGCCTCTTATCCAAATGATTTCCTACCTTTACCTAACCCCCATTACAACCCAAAAAGACCTCTTTTAGTGTGTGTATGTGTGTGTGCGTATTGCATTGCATCTACTTCTCTAAAACTTTGTCAAGCTTATGGTAGGGTGCTGCTTGTGATGTAAATTGAGTGTAAATAACACCTCTAGACACTTGAGTTGAGTGAAACACCTATTCCGGAGAGGAGTAATGAAGATTGATATGTTGCTCTTAGTGGATCAATGGTTCTTGTTACATAAAGTTGTGATGATTGGGAAACACAAATACAAAAGAGTAGGTGAATTGATTGTGCAATGATTATTGAAATTTTTGTGGATTGTTCAATCTTGTGACTCTGTTTGAATGGCTTGTTTGAAAAATGAATCAAAATTTAGTTTTATTCTTTGAACTTTATTTGAAATTGGTTGTTTGCTTAAGGACAAACAAAACTCTAAGTTTGGGGTTGTGTTGAATCTCTAGTACAAGTAAGTTTTTGGGTCAAATTAGTTTTAGAATTAAAGACTTTAGGTAGAAATTAGATAAGTTTTAATTGTTTAAGAGTATTATAGGTTTGGTGTTCATTGGCTAATAGAATGCAATTTTTTTATTGAAACAGGTTTAACTTAGAAGAAAGAGGAAGATGTTATTCACTTGATTTGTCCCTGGCGAGCCTAACATGTCGCAAGGCCAACCTTCATGCGTGTCATCGCGAGGCGACCTACTGAATGAAAGTATCTTCGAAGTTGTTGCAGGCCTAGCCTTATACGCGGGCCATCGTGAGGCAAGACTGGGCCATCACAAGGCAATGGTCGTTACCCAGACAGATTTAAATATCTGATAAAACGCTTTTGATGGGACTTTTTGGTTCTACTTCTGGACGGGATTTCAAATTTTGGGGTTTTTACCCAGAGTTCTGTTAGGGTTTCATCTTCTTCCACCTCAATTGATTATTCAAGCTTAGGAACAAGATTTTAAAGGATCAATGGCTTCTTCCTCCTCCATTAGTTTGATTTTTCTCATCTCTTCTTCTTCAATCATGAGTAGCTAAATCTTTTTAGGCTAGGTTCAGATGAACATTATAGATACTCTTATGTGATATGTTTAATTCTCTCTTTACAAGTTAATTTCATGTATTTGAACACTCTACTCCTTGCTTAATGTTAATCAATATTTGATCACTATTGGTTTGAATGTGGGTATTTCTTCTAATTGGAAAATTAGTTTTAATGCTGGAACTGAGTTAGGTTGGCATGATTATGAATGAATATAGGAATATATCATTGTAATTATATGTTCCATGAAATCACTGTCATTAATGCTTAACTTGAATCAATAATTACCTAAGGAATTGTGAGTTGTGATTTGGGTTAAAAGGGTTTTGAATCAAGGGATTGATCTTGGCTTAATAATGTTGATTAGAACTTCAAATGCATGATTATTACTTGTATTGAGAGTTAATCGATAGCGTAAGAGGGTAGACAATGAGATTCGAATCCTAGCCGCTTTTCTTGATTAATTTTCTTCTCCTTAAAGATCCAAAAATATTCTTTAATTTGTCAATTGCTTTATCTTTAATACATCTCTATTTTACTTGTTTAAAATCAATATAATTCAAAGTTACCAAAATCATATTTTTAGTTCAAGTAGAAACAGTCTTTTCTTTTGTGTTGATAAAATGATTACAATTCCTGTGGAGATGATATTTCTTTTCTCATCATTATATTACTTGTAATGATTCGGTGCACTTGTCGAAATTGTTCAACACTCTTCCTGAAACAGAAATCTAATTATTAATAATTTCTGAAAATATTTATTAATAAACATCACAATTTGCATCCACAAATATTTTCATAAACACATTTTCAAACAAGCATCATAATTTAACAATTACATCTAATTTCATCATAATGTTCATTTAAATTACTTGGCAGTAGTCTGCTTCCAGGTTGGTGCACTCCAACCTATTCATGACGATTCACCAGTCACATAGAACTACTTCGAATAATGAGTAACCCAGGCCACCTCTAATGAGGGAATGTTCATCCTCAACTTAGAGTTATAAGTAGAGAGTACATCCTCAAATATTAAGATAGGGAGGGTATCATTTGTCCTCACACTATCAGCAAACTAGGATCACCTCTAACAACTAGGAAGAATTTGAGTAAAGAGTGAGGGTATGTCCATCCTCAACCTCAACTACTCCGGAAGGGAGGGGATATCTATCCTCACACTTCCATTCTAACTTAGGATGGGGATCATTTCCCATTTTAATCTCTTGGCCATATAAAATACAAGGGGTTACTCATATAAGTCACAACAACCAAAAGGTTTTCATACAAATAATAATTTGTACATAATTCAAATACTTTTCTTAATAAGACACACTTGGCTGTGAGCATCATGCTCATTCCAAAACCAACATTTTCAATCAAACAAAACTTCAATGCATAACAAGAATGTACTTAATTATGGCAGCCTTCAACCTTAAGTTTTCAATCACATTTTAAGCCTTAATTCCATGCATAAGATATCAAAATCATGGTCTTAAAACAGCAGCATTCTATCCTAGTTATGAATCAATATTCAAGTCTTCATTCAAATACAAAAACAATCAAAATATAGCCATAATTATGATAGCACTTTACCATCATTTCCTAGCATGATTCAAGCCACAAATGAAAGCATAAAAACATCACAAAGTATGCTTAAAAATAAGGTAGCAAGCTGCCACAACAATTCAGCCCAAAGAACACAATGAAACCTCACATTTCTTGTCATTTCCAACATCACAACTTCAACTTAAACATCTATAGAAAAGAAGAACAATTAAAACAATGGAATTCCTCTTTATTCAAAGCTTGGACGTGAGTTACCCTATCTGAGAATTCAACCATCATCATGTACTTTCAATCAAAAAATTCATCAAGAAAAAGGCCTAAAATTCATTAAGATACCAAAGCACAAAATTAACATAAATCTCTCCCTTCAACCTTAGTCCAATCATGGCCTCCATGGCCACCAACATGTAGATTTTACGCTCCAAAACAGTGAAAGAAAAGAGTAGGATAAAGGCCAAGAACCCCTACTTTACTCATAGCCTTGAGTCCTTGAGCTTTCCCCTTTTTTTCTCTTGTTTTTCTTTTCTCTTTTGCCTCTCCTTCTGCACGTTGCTGTTGCTGTATTTTCCCTTCTCTTTTGAGCCTTGTTTTGTCATGTGAAATATGGAGAGAAAGTGAGCAAAAGACTAGAGAATTCTAGACTTAAAAGGATGGTAGTCACTTGGTCAAAAGTGACCGAAATTATAGTCTTGAGACTTTTGTATCTGTTAAATACATTTTAATTTTCCAAAACTAAATTTTCAAATGTCCATAAGTGTTATGAAGAATTTTAGAATTTATCTTAGTCCTTGGATCCATCTTTCCAAGATTTTTCATATACTGCTATTTATCAGTTAAACTTTATTATTCTATCCTAAGTTAAGTTAAACCTAAGAATTAAGTAAATATGTTTACTGATATTTATTTTAGTTTATATTATATACCAAAATATTCTCCATATCTTACTTATCATCGCCATATAATTTCATAATTTTCTAAATTACTTAACTGTTCCATTACTGTTTCCTTACTTCTTCTTCGGTATCCTTAAAAATATCAAACTGACTCAATTATTTTTTCAAAATTTACTACAACTTTTATCAATTATTTTATAGGTAGGAAATAAATTTTTCATATTTATTCTCATTATATCAACTGTTTACGCAGAAACTTTGGTTATTTTATTGTATTCAGTATTATAGAATTATGCTCAAACTAGTTCAGAAAATTACCCGAATTAATAGATAATTCCAACCAGTGTTACTAAGCTTCTATAATCTTGATTAAGACTATTAGTTTAGGGAGAATGTTACAATGTGACATTGTCATTTGCTAGCGTCACACTTTGACAGAAAACAACTAGATGAATACATCTAAAACGACGTCGTTTTATTCTTCACTTGCCATTTTGATATGCGGGGTAGGTTTTTTTCTAGATGGCAAGTGAAGAATGAAACTACATAATTTTAAATGTATTTATCCAATTATCTTCTTGCAATTTGACATGCCAACAATTAATAGTGTTACATCATTTCTAATGGTGACATATCAACATATATGTTTATTAGATAATGGATATATAGATGGAAGGACAAAATTAAAGTGAATTCATAAATGTTAGGGATTAAAGTGAAAAAAAATTGTCAAGGATTAAACTGAGAGTAAAAGCAAATGTTATGGATTAAAATAGGATTTTAGTCTAAAATCAAAGTGCAACAATGATATATATATATATATATATATATATATATATATATATATATATATATATATATATATATACACTTTAGTGCAAACAATGGATAAAATAAATAATGAATAATAGGAAATAATTTTTGTAGAGAGATTATATAACTTTTATATTTCTGCGATCGAATAAGGATTAACCTCTTGAACTATTCAAATAAACTAAATCTGTGAAAATACCTTATAGTCTCACAAAAAACAATGGATAAAATGAAAAGTAATATTACATGCACAAACCTTACTTACACGTTTTCATCGTTCATTCTTCTTTTTTTTTTCTCTCTCTTTCTTCCTTTTTTTTCCTAAGTAATCAACGGGTCTTTCTTTTTTCTTTTTTTTTGTTTTCTGTACCCAAAAATTTTGCATAAGGATTTTTTTTTTCTTTTTAGTAAAATGTGTAAGTAACTTTTTTGTAAAGTGAAGATAGACTAATTAAAAGTAATTGAAAATGATTGGAGAAAACTTTAGAAAAAAAATCTATTTTAAAGACTTTACTCAAAGTGTTATTAAAAAATATTGATTTTTGATACACTCCAATGGTTTTCTTTAATCTATGTAGTCGTGATACCATCAGAAAAGATAAAGCTTGGTTGCTGTTGATTTTTTTTTTCCCATTAATTCCTTGAAGACATAGTGGAATTGCCTTGCTCCTATTGCTTAAACCAATTTTTCATTTTTTTTAGTTGAAGTTTATTTTACAAAGCTATGTTGCTTTTTTTAGGCAGTACACACAAAACAAACAAAGAATCACTTAATATAAATTGTTGACCGAAAATTTTGAGTATTTTAGGGTTGAATGTGACTTTGTTTATATGTGAAATTTAGCTCAAAAAAAAAGAGCTAGCTCATCTTGCCATTTGAACTCATGGATACAATGCTTTAAAACCTTTGGATTACAGTGGATCAAGTCCCTTGCAATAAAGGATATATAGGAGGATTTCAATTGTGGTATATTAATGTATTTTTAAATTATTATTATATTTTTATATGTTAAGCCAATACTATAATTGTAATTGATTTTATTAAATTACTTTTTCTTTGTATTAAGATTATTATCAATAATATTTCAATGTAAAATCATTAAAAATAATCAATCAAAATTTATTTATATGTTCTATACTATTTTAATTATTTTTTAATATTATCTTGCATTGCATGCACTCATAAAGTATAGCATAAAATATATCATTTTAAGTTTGGAATTTTTTTTGTTTGCATTTGTTTTTATGCACTTATGGTTTGGCCATATGTTATTGTTAGGATCAGAAAAATAGTTATATAATAATTTGTGGCTTAAATAACATTACATGTGCTTTCTCTTTAAATTTCAAAGATGTTGAGTTGTGTTTTATACAAATATCATCGTCAAGGGATACGAATTTCTTTCTCTTTATTATCATTTAATTGTTGTGTAGTTCTGTGGTGCACCCAAAAGAACAGGGTCCACCGACGCACCTTATTTTTTACCTCTTATAACCAGTTACTACAAGTTGTTATTAAAAAAGTTAGTTATAATTAATATCTTATGTTTCATTAAGGAAAACCCAAAGGTCATTAACACTACAGGAAAATCCAAATTAATATCTTATGTTTTAATTAATTTTGAACTCACTACAGAATCAAACTCAATCCCACCCATCTGTCCTAAATCACCACAAAAATCCAAAGGGATACATTAAAAAAAATCAAAATTGGTATTAAAGATCTGCAGATCTCCCCTCAAACGAAATCATCAAAAAGACCAACCAAATCTGGAGAGTAAGAATGGTTGGATGGCTACGGTGGATTCTGGCTGATTCATTATCGCAAATACCGGATGAAAAATTCAAATTCGCACAATCTCTGCATATCTACAATCCAGCAAAACCATCCATGGCAAGATCCAACACCACAGCGATCCCTGCTCCCTATTCTTCCTCCACAACCGCGACTTCCTGCTTGGGGCTCCGACTAAGACCCATAAAGAATGGTGCACCATTCAACACATACATACTTGGACCACACTATTGTGTTCTTCCATGACAAACAACTTTGCAAATAACGAACTATTAATTTAATAGGACAAAACTTAGGTCTTTTTTTTTATATTCATTATATTTATTTTATCAATTAAATTATAATATGTGTGTAATTTTTAAAAAAAGAGAATAAGAGAGAGAATATTAATAAACACATATTATAACTTAATTGATTAAATAGATGTAATGGACATAAAAAAATAGTCTAAAGTTTTTTCCTAAAAAATATCCCACCCTTAATTTTATTTACTAATAACTACTCTTTAATTATTCCATATTAACCGTTACATACTTTATCAATTATATTGGTTTTTAGTCATTCATTTCAGCTATAGATGCGTTTTTACACAAGATAAACAACACAATTTTAAGGTACACTATGTGTTTGGTTTGGAGTTTGGAAAGTCAAACTCACGTTGGTAGCTCCCAAAAGTACGTTGAGAGAGATAAGTTGTTTGGTCAAATTTCTGTTTGCCAATTTTTAATGTGATTTAGGCTTAAAAATAAAGTTTGAGCTAAAACATCTTTTTCTTGTTTTTCCGTTACCAAATTCACGTTGCCTTTAGTCTTCTTTCTTGGAAATATAAATATTTTGATTATAACATTTTCTACTTTCACTTTTTGTAATATTAATATTAATATTGTAATATAAACTCATATTATTTTTAATAATTACACATTTAAAAGTGATTTTGATTAATTTCATCCAAACAACATTTATTTTATCAAATTCACTTTTGAGACAAAAATTTCCAAACATAAATCATATTACTATAAACTCACTTTCAACCAAACTTAAATTTGTAAAATCAAGTTAACTCAAACTTAAATTTACAAATTATAATTCAAACACATACTTAATTGTTATATGCCCTAAGTGCATATTGGAAAGAGTCATTTGATTTGGGCCATTGAGACTTTCTTTGAATAAGTCATATTTAACTCAACTCCCTCAATAACGGTCAGAAGTCAATATGATGTAATATATTAGAACATTTCTTCTATTATATTAAAGAAAAAATCTATGTTGAATTGGAGATTTACTTTTTGTCGGTCTATTTTTTTTCTTTTGATTGTTCTACCATCATATTTTACTTGAATAATCAATATAATAATATTTTTTTAATTATTTCTCAAAGTACCTTCATATCTTTTGAATGTGACACTAATTGTTTCGAATATAAACAAATACAGTTAGACTCTCTGTACAAGTACTGTCTTCAGGGTTCAAACATTTGTCCTGCACTAAACGTAATCACTTACCATTACTTCTAATCCCTTGTGGTATAGTTGTCTCATCATATACAAACAATTTAATTATTGTATAATTTTTTTTAATTTATAATTCGAAAAAAAATTTAATCTACAATTATAAAACGCATAACTAAAATTTATTTTATTTTATTCTATTCTATTATTTTTGTTTTTAATATTATTCATCCAACGGGCTCAAACCATAGTTTTACGTAGGGCTAGAAGAGAGTCAAGCTAGCTCATGAGTCTGCTCCCAGCTTGTTTTGTTAATAACTTAATGAACTGAAAATTTTGGCTCATTTACAAATGAGTCGAAATTTTAAACTTTTATATGTTCAACTCATTAACTCGTGAATTGTCTCGATATATAAATATGTAAACATTTTTTAAGAATAATGATGATAATAATGATTAATTTAAATATATATATATATATATATATATTAACATTTAATTTTATTTTTGGTTTGACTAATTATTTTTTAATTGAATATATGTAAAAAAAAATAATATTAAGTTACAAATTCAAGAAGCTAAAATATTTAATAATATAAAGCCCGATATTGACTCAGTAAGATCAAGTAGCTCGTAAACTTAAAGTGAGTTGAGGTTGAATTAAAAAAAATGAACTCGCTTATAAATGAGTCGAGTTTGTGCTAGGCCCAACTCGACTCAGCTCGGTTCACTTTCAGCCTTAGTTGTACGAACTAGATCGACTCAACCAATTTACTAGGAAAACTCATGACTTAGGTTTCAAGCCGATCCAGTTGATCAATTGAACCATTTTTCCCATCAACTTGGGCGACCCACCCCAATAGGTTGAGGAAGTTTTTTGATTTTTTTTTTTAAGAATTGAAACTTAAAAATGTAACTTTTAAAATTTAAACATTATCTCAAAAGTCTTTGTCATAAAGTATATTTTACTATTAAATCATATACTCTTATTTAATATTATTTTTAATTTCTTAATTTATGTTATTATCTAACTAATAAGTTATTATCACGGTTTGTTTAATTTCTTTTTTATATAGTATTTTTTTTAATTTTTTATAATATTTTTTATACCAAATAATTTTTTATATAATATTTTTTAATTTTTTTATATCCAATTTTTTTAATTTAACCATTTAATACAGTTAGGTCAACCTCCGATTGGTTATATACCTATAACTCAAACACTGATTTGGGGGAACATTTAAAACTTGAGACTCACGGGCTTGGACTACAATCAAGTCTATCTACATCAGTAAATCTCCTCTCTTCTCTTCTCCTCTATTGTGTTTATGATCAATAAAAATTAAAATTCATATGATTTAATTTAAAAATTAATTTTTATATTTAAAACTCACTATTAAAAATAGAATTTAAATTACTTTATAAATTAACTTTGATATTTAAAATACATTAACAAAAAAAAACTGAATTAATTTTAATTAATAACCTTTTTCTTACCCTAAAAAATAAGTTAAATAACTTTAACTTAAATAAAAAAAAAATATTCAAATTCACCCAAATTTAAGTAAATCTGTTTTTTTTGTGGGTACAAATCTCTATTGTTATTTGTTATAAACTAAAATAAATTTCAAAATCAAATCAATTTCTATTTATAACTTTCCAAACAAAAATATCACTTAAAAACAAAACAATTCCTAAAATATTTAATTCCAATCATACCAAACAAAGCCTTGTGAATATTTGTGATTTCTTCATTACTCATTTTGATTGGAGATAAAACAGAAAAGATCATTTCGACCAACTCAATATAAAAGTTTAGAAATAAAGTTTTTTTTTTTTAGTTTAACTTAATACAGACTATATAAAAAAAAAAGATTTTTAGAAATAAAGTTTTTTTTTTTTTGTTGGTTTAACAGAAATACATATAGCTTTACCAGTACAAACAGTCGTCTCATGATGACATAGCAAGTCTGTACTCAATCATACAATGGTATTAAATATCATGCAACAGGTACAAAGCATCTTCATGGGACACCACAATATTTATTCAGCAGGGTCTTAAACTCTTCACGTTACCCCCTACTTCCCCCAAGATGATCCGCCAAACAAACTACTTTCCAAGCTTACGCTTCATGGAAAATCTGCCAAAAGCACACCAAAACCTACCTACTAGTTTGCATACTCCGTTGTTTGCTTATGCTGCCGAACCAGCTTGTTCACACAAGTCCATCAGATCCAGGGTCTGAAAAATCAAATCAGAAATCCCACCCCATCAAAGAGAGCGAGACAGAGACAGAAACCAACCGTGAGAAATCAATATCACAATAATTTTTTTCAAGATGGAAACAGCAATATTCCACCATACCTCTGGAACTGACAGCTCAAGACGAAACTTTGGACCATCATAATGATGCAATACTGGCCTGAATGCATCTTCTTCCAATGCCTTGCAAAGTTTCCTGACACGGATTCTTACCTAAATATGAAGATGAGGAAAATAATCAATTGACTATCCATTCAACATGTTCGAGACAAGCTGCTAATATATGGACTCTTCCATTCCAAAATCCTAGATTCTACCTGAGCTGGAAACCTTGACTCGCCTTTGCATTTTTTATCCTCCCATGCAGTTGGATCTATGTTAGAGCCCCCAAAACTTGCAGCCTGCAACACGGGACTTCCAAAGTAAGCGAATCAACTAAATGTCAAGTTGTCTATCATCAACTTTTTCTTCCCTTTTTCAATTTTACTCATTTGAATAGAAGTTAAAAAAAAAAAAGTAATCAAGAAGGCAAGAAAGTATCAACATCTTCTTAAAGATAAGAAGATTCCCAATCTCTAATCAGAAGAACATACACAAGTGATGGAGAAAAACAAAAACAATAAGAGACCAAATTTGAACAAGGTCATTTTCATCCTAAGAATTAGGTACCCTGTCACTAGCTATGCCACCACAGTCCGCAGCTCAATAGAAATTCCTAAAAACTTCACCCCTCTAATTCTATGTGTGCAGTGAGAGAAGAATGTTCATAATTCCTGACACACAGATAACATTTCCGTGCCTACAAAATTTGCTAGGCACAGCACTCTAGTTCTTGGGCCACACAAATAGGTTTCATGGCACCCAACTGTTCTTGGGTGTAATCGCTCCCCCTGAAGAATTATAGTTAGCCTCATTTTTTACCAATATCATTTAATCGAGGGACACAACTTTCAATCCTTCATTGCCCTAAAATATGATAATTTCCTGCATAGCCTGAAGCACAACATAATTAACTGTACTATGAGAAATTAAGAATAGCCCACCTCAAAAATGCCATGCAGCTGATGAGTGGTATAGTTATACAGAAACAGAGGTAACCCTGGTGTTATTGCCCGAACAGAATCTCGATACCTCGGAGGCAAACCTACCAAAAAAATTGCAAGAGTCAGTCCTCAAGAAGTACTTGATTAATAATCTTCAAGATAGAAAAATAGATTACACTTATTTTTGCACACACCTGAACACACTAAACATGCTATATCATGAAATTAAAATCTTAATAATACACAGACAATTTCAACAACCAATTCTTGCCCATTTTCCAAAATGTACTTTAAGGTTCTTTTTTTATTTTTCTCCCAATCTAATGAATGAGTACTATGGATACTGCCCCTTTGAAACCCGCTGAGGACATGTAATGTGTAAACTAGCAAAGGTGAAAATTGTACAAATTACTCAGAAAAGATGACATATAAATATCCAAACCATTATCACCAACATGCTTATAAGAATTACCAAATAGCTGACGTTTTAGGTCTTCCTGCATTGTGTCATTGTTACAGACAAAAATGTATCCGCCAAGCACCTCATTACGTGGGAGTGTCTCGGCTGCAGGCAAGGTCTTAAACCTTTTGTCAGCTGCATTTGAGTTGTTGCTTTCATTGTTGTTATTGGTATTGCTGTTATTGTTGGACTCTTTGTTGTGCTGAATATTACCACTATACTTGTTACTGTTCATGTTTCCCACCAAGTTTGCATTGCTTTTCTGGTACACTGCATTCATGTTGTAAACACCATTTCGAACTGAGCTTTTGCTCACATTTTCAGTAATTTTAGATTCCAGGTTTAACATGCTTAAGTTGAGAGTGTCAAATTTGTTCTCTTCCTGGAACCCAAATTTATCCCTTGACCTTGTTTCAATGGGGCCCTTTGAAAGATCAAGGTTATTCACACGCTCCCCCTTTAATCTTGTCTGCTCAGCCAATTTAGAAATAACCATTAACCATTTGTGATCCTCTGATGCTTTTGTGTGTCCACGAAGCTCATCACCCAATTGCCAGAAGCTGTGCATGCTATCCATCTTTTGAAACCCTAACAAGTTATAAATACAGCATAGACCTAAGTAAGGGAGTAAACCAAACAAAAATTACAGCGAGAAACAGGACATAGCAAACATGCAAAGCTGAAGAAAAAAGAAAATGCATCAATAACATCTTCCCCTTTTGTAGGGGAGCATGTGAAGTCCATCCAAATATTGTATAAGGACAGTGAGCAAAGACTATCAGACTAATATAACCAACAAAAATGGTTTATGCTGACACAGGTCAAATGTTTGACCAGATTTATAACAGTTCACAAAAGCTGATACCCTACTCCATTTCCAACTACAGGCAACTACAACTTACTACCAAAGGGCAACAAAGAGTTATTAATGATATCAATTTCCATGCCATTTTAAATATGTAAACAAAAGCATAAGTTGAAGTAGGGGAAATTTTCAACTTTATAATCGCAATTTTAGTAACTAAAGATAGATTTCAAATGATTGAGTCGCTTTCATGCAACTCTCCACAATATTAAAGTTACCATAACCATCCAGCTAGACGCTGTCTCAAATCTGATACCCAATTCGAAGCTAGCAAAGCGAGTTCAAATCTAATAAACCATACCAAAACAGACAGAAAGGGAAAAATAAAAAGAAAAAAATGGGGGGGAAATCTCCAGGTACACTAGAATTAAATTAAATAGAATACAAAAATGGAACAAAACAAAAATCCTCCTTCATATCTGGCACAAAGATGGGCATAAAAACTGCAAATTAAACGAAATAACTAAGATCGCAAAAAGCAATCAAAGATCCAAAGCGCGCATTCACAAATTATGGGAAGAATTTACTGAGGTAGAGCGAAAACCAGTACAGTGAAGTGAGCAAAATACGAGGTCAAAGATGGAAGTAAATGAAAATGAAGATTAAGCTTCCAAATCTGGATTTAATTAACGAAAATTAAGGCACCGATTGAGCAAATTTCATAGAGAGATGCATGAAGAAGAAGAGGAAGCCCTAGATTTGGGGATCCAGATGAGAGAGAAAGAGAGAGAGAGAGAGAGAGAGTACCTTTTACGACTCCGCTTAGAACCTCGAAGACACGAGTGAGAGAAAAAGAAGGAGAAAGAGCAAGGATCTTAACAAGGTTTATGTTTATTGGTTTTACGGAAATGTCTATGCGTGTTTCGATTAATTACGGAAATTGCCACTTGTGATTTTGACTTTGTTTATTTTTCATTTTGGTACCTTTGCTTGGGGTCGGTGGCAAGGCAATGACGTGGTGAATTGAATGTGTACTATTCATTCACGTGGCACCCGCGCTCAGAAGCTGCCGGAGATGTTATCGCCATAAATTGTGTTAGACAGACATTAAGTGAGGTACAGATAAACTTGGACGATATTGATATTTCATATTACTTTTCTTCGATTTTTATCCATTCATTCATTCATTTTTATAAAAGTTTTTTATAATTTGTTATATTTGAAATAAAAAATTAAATATAAGAAATTTCTTTTAATTATTGATTAATTTAAAAAAATTCTCATGTAATTTAAAATTTATTAATTTAATTTTTTTAACTTATTAAATTATGTATATTAATTTTTTGAAAAATAATCAAGTTATATTAATATAAATCAAAGTCATTCTTACAATATTGAATAATTTTTATTGAATAATTTTTTTAATAAATCTATTATTAAATTGAAAGTTTCTATTATATAGATCATATTCATAAAATTTTATATTAAACTAAAATCGTTTAAGACTTTATTGATATATATCAAGATTAACGTAATATATATTTTTAAAATATATGAAAATAAGAATCACTTGATTATGTTTTTATTAATATTTAATTTTTTCACGATTTAACACAAATGATCAAGGCATTGAATAGTTATAATTTAACAGTTGAATCGATAAAAATCATATTTTATAAAAAAAATTATTGAATAGTGTAAGTATGTCAAGTCTTATATTAGTATAATTTGATCTCTCTCCTAATTTTTTATGTACGCGAAAGGACGGATCCAGAAAATATTCAGTGAAAAGCCGAAAATCATGAATTATATTATTAAATATAGTAAAAAAATTTAAAGTTACAAATAAAGATGTATTCACCTTTAAATTATTTAGTGAGTTAAAATCAAAATATATTATTTTAAATTAAGAGTAAATATATTCTTATTTGTTCACTTTAAAAAAGTATTTTTCTTTCAATATATAGGAAGATTTATGAATATAATGAAAAAAGTTAAAAAAATTATATTAGATATTAAATGCATTCACAATAAGTATTTATCATTTATATCGTGATTTACAAGTAAAAGTAAGTTTATATATATATATATATATATATTACAAAATGGAAGAGAGAGTGGTAAGAGTGAGAAATTTAGTAGATTTATTATATAAAAATTAAAAATTAATAGAAATATGAGTTAAAATTATAATATCAATATATATAAAATAATTATAAATCATATGTCAAATACATATCAAGTATAATTTTTTTTTAATTTTATTATTTTTATATTTTGTATAATTATCTTGATCTCTTAAAGTTAGTGTTTATCATATCGACACTCTTTTTGTTTAAGAAAAAGATTCATACTTTTTTTGCTTTATATTTTTAATAGACTTTGTATAATGTTTATATATAAATAAAAGAGGTATATATAATTTTGTAAACAAAAAAAGATATTAGAATATAATAATAATATATAAAATCAGGATATGTATGTATAATTTTTAAATAAAAATATCAATATAATAAATATTAACTTTATAAAAGATCAATATAATTATTTTTTTTATTTTTTTAATATATTTAATTTAATTATTAATATTTAAAAGAAATTAATGAAAAAAAAAAAGTCGCGTCGTCCCTGTACATGCGCATGGACTAATTTTACATTACATTACACAATATGATAATTTTAAAGAATTAAATTGTTGAGTTTTAACTTATAACAAATTTTTTGAAAATAATTTACAGTTGGAGAAAATTTCTTTCATTTTAGCCTAATAAAATTTTGTAATCTTTTACATATTAATATTAATTTTTTTTATCTCAATTAATATCTATTTACACAAGCAAGAGTGAAGTAAAAGTAAAATATAAAGAGTTGAACAAACTTGTAATTTAATTGAGACTCACTTAACCTTTTAATATGAATAAATATGTTTTTTTAATTATTATATATATATAGTATTTTTTGGTTTTGATTTCAAATTTTTTTAATAATTATTCTATGTCCATCAAAACTCTTGTGTTATCTGTAAGTTTCAATTCTAATTCTTAATTATTATGGATATAAATCAAGAATAAAGATAGAATCCATTTCATTCAAGACAATAATAATGGGATAGAGTTACTTACCTTGATCAATTATCAAGCCCTTGAAATTCTTGAGACAATTCTTTAGCGACGTTAGAGATTAGGAGAAGAAGCTGAAATTCTATCCATTGCCCTTTCTTTCTTTCATGTTAACATTAATGATGGAGAGGTAACGTAAAACTTTATAGACAGGGATATGACCAGTTTCTATTAGATAACTATTAATTAACCACTCTCATCAAGTAGTTAGTTATACCCGAAACTACCTCTCAAAACTAACCAATCAAAAATTAGTTCTTTTATTATTTATTTATTTATTTAAACTAAATTAAGATAATATCATGTGGGCCACATTATCTCTTACGTTCTCTCACTTGATTCATGTGATATTGTCTTACTTCATGGTGTAATAAATAAATCATCATAATGCGTGTAACACCCTAATACCAATAACTTAGTATACTATGCATATACTTAGATATACAATATTAGTTATATTACTTCTAACTTAAACATCATACTATTTCATATCATGTAGACAAATAATAATGAAGAGTCTGACAGAAAACTAAAAGTTATACATATAACATTGCCTCAAAAGGACTCATTGTATACATAAACCTTTCTGAGCAAACTAAAAATAGCGTATATAAATACAATCTTTAAAACTAAGCATAAGAAACTAGTCTAGTCCTCATACTTTTTCTTCTTACCTTTGGATGAACTTCCACCTTGATTTACATGGCAACAAATAGGGTGATCACATTTCTTAGTATAAGCAACTAATATTAGCAGTTTAAACTTTGACAATGAATAAACCAAACTATTACATAAGAATATTGGCCTCAACTCTATGCTATATTCAGAATGTAATCTAAACTTAACTCGTACTATACAATAACAATGACGATATCAAATAACTGCACATACAACTATATGATATCATCAAGAAAGATAACCGTCCATACAATTGTCACCAAAGGCAAATGCAACACAAACATAACAAAAAAAAATACAAATTCTAATACAAACAAGAAACAAATAATGCAATAGTGAGATGATGTATGATTATACTCAAATAAAAATGTATGCAAGTGTAAGTGCAGTGTCGTGATACTTAACTATTCTCCTGGGTAGGGAGGTAGTCTGTCTGTCGTAATAACGTGTAACCCCTTATAGCCTACCAAGTAGGAATGGAGTTTGTTATCACAACAAGTATCCTCATTAACCTACCAAGTAACTACCAAGTAATCTACCATAAATTGGGTGAATATCACCACCAAAACTGAGTGGATGCCTCCACTATCTGAACTCTAGGAATAATAAGTATATGTGAAAGGTGATGTACGTGTATGAAAATGCAGCGTTATATCTAACTCTAATATAACCACCACATAACTCTATACTAAGCCCACATTTGCATTACTAACTCTACCTATTCTCTGCGAGAACACTTCTTGCGCTACGACATTTAACCAATGCCAACTAGACTTAGCACATTACTATTTTTGCAGATGGTATCAGAGACGGGACCTCTCCCAGTACGGTGTGGTTCGGGGACGAACCAAGCGGAAGTTGGCGGGCATGTGGTGTCCTGGGGCCGACGAGGGCGGGGAGTGGACGCCGGTGTAAGAGAAGCACGTACAAGGAGTGGCTCCCGGCAGGCTTCTAGGCAAAGGATCCCATGAATGAACTGAATACTCACCGGAATGAGAGGGATTCAGAGACTGTGCAGGTATAGGACTACATAGTTGAGGATGGCTTAAAGGAATTGATTAGGTGTAGCTATATCAACAAGTTGCAACTTCTTTTCGAGAGCCTAGAACATAAGAACTCCATGGTTAAGCATGCTTAACCTGGAGCAATTGTGGGATGGGTGACCTCCTGGGAAGTTTCCAAGGATGCATGTGAGTGAGGACAAAGTACGCTGAAAAGACTCGTGTTGGTTTGTGGAGACACTCGTCAATCCTACAGGCAATCTCAAGACGTTACTACCAACTCTACTTCACTCTTGAAGAACTTTCACGCATTGTGGCATTCACCCTTGCAAACTAAGGTCTATAGCACTCAACTTTTGCTATCTAGCTTCTTAACTCTCTTATCACATCTCTTGTGACATATGTGCAACTTTAGGTTGCATAAGAAACTAAACTCTTGGTCTATGGCAACCCATGTCCAATGGATGCGCTCACTTTTCTTTTATCTTCCTTTGTATGTCACTAGGTCTTTCTCTACAAGAAATAACCTCTCTAGTGCCTTAACACGCTTGAAAAGGCATAAACAAAGGATTCTATTAACTAGAGAACTCAAAACATCCAAAAATTACATTTTGGAGCTTCAGGGTCTCACGTCGCGGTACAAAACTAGGCACGTCGCGACATCCTGCTATCGGGTGCAACTTCTGGACAAAAAATTGTCCCACGTTGTGGCATACAATTCTCCACACCACGACATGTTCACGCCTTGGGCCACACCTCGGTCCACGCCGCGGCGTGCCCAGCAAAACTCAGATTCTGCAGAATTCTTCAGTCGTGGTTTACTATTCTATTAGTTCAAATTCCTGATTTTAGCCACTCCAAATTGGTTTCTTGGTGATTTTAAGTCATAAACAAGTTTACTAACACGATGGAAAACTAAAACACCAATTGATTTCATCAAAAAATAGATCATTACATCAAATCACTCATACTTGGTTAATCAAAGTCATCTTGCTCCATAAATGGATAAATCCAACTCTCTTATTCTCATTAAGCTAAAAACATACTAACTTAGTCCTTGAAATCAAGAACCAAGCCAAAAACATAGATTTGACAACTTAAACCCCTATTTCCATTCACAAAACCTATGTTCATTCAAGATGAACTAAAGGAGTAGATGAATAGAAATCCCCTACCTCTTGCTTGGACAATGATTTTCAAGCCTTGATCTTGCTCTTGAATTTTCCCTTTTGCTTTGATCCTTAACGCTCTACCTTTTCTTCCTTTTCCTCTTCTCTTTCTCTCCTTTCTTCCTTTGGTTTTCTCTTCTCTTTTTCCTATTTTCTTTTCTGTTTTCTCCTGCCTTTATCCATGAAAAGCAAAGTAACACTTTGCTTTTTAAGGATAGATACTAAAAATTTTGATTTGCTAAGAACACATAGATTCTTCCAAATCTAGATTTTTAGTTTCCAACAAGTTTTAAATAAATCTTAAGATTCATTAAAAATCTTATTGCACCTTTATCTTATTTTTTTTCCATATCTACTTGAAATTTCGAAAAAGGAGTCAATAACAATTTGAAGAGAAATATTAAAATACACAACCAGTATGCCTAAAAATACCAAACTAACTCCGATTATTTTCAAACTTTTACAACACCATACATAACTTAATTGTGAATGATAACTCCATGAAATGCAGTTATTTGTGCCCCATATTTGTGCTTTTATTGATTGCTTAAGTCCTCATTGTATGCATATTTGGAAGGTCTTATGTTGATATTCGTTATATATTATTTTGATGTCTTTCCAATATGATATTGAGCAAACTGTGCGTATTATGTTAGTAATTGAGTGAATTTGCAACTGTTATTGACTTAGTGATTTCTCTATCATAGGAAGGGCTCCAAACAAGTGGATATATAGAACATTTGAGCTAAAATTGGAAGAAAAAGCCAAAGGAACATTCTAACAGTTTATGCCACGACGCAGATATATTTATGTCGCGGTGTGGTGAATCCCCTGCTTCCAGAGAGAGAGCTACGAAATTTGCACGCCGCGGCGTAAGCATGTTAATGTCGCGGCGTGGTGACCTAATTTGTATACGTGCCGCAGCATAGGCATGTTAATGCCACGACGTGACTCTATTTTTTGAGCCTATAAATACGTTTTTACGTTTTTAAGATACGATTTTTACGAGACGACTTTTTATGTTTTAGAGAAGCCAAATATTATTTTGTGACTTTGGAACTTCATTTCTAGGCTGAGATGAGGCCAATGGAGTCAAGGTTGAAGGTCATCTTTTTCATGAAAGGAGATTCAAGTATCAAAGATCATATCCATGTGCTTCCTTCCTTCTTCCTTCTCTTTTCTCTCTTCCATCTTCCATGAACATGACTTTTGTGATAGATTTTCGTGTATCATGATGTAGCCGACTTGTATTTAAGGATTACTTTAGATCTTTGTATGAATATTAATGTTTATGTATTATTGTGAGTATATATTGATGTTTGGTTATGTTCAATTATATAGATCTTAATGCTCTTGATAGTTTGATCAGTTATTAAGTGAATTGTTGAAATTTGATGAACCTAGACATAAGAATTTGGATTTGAGATCATATGTATGGTTGATGTATGTTTGATGAGTTCAATTAGCTTGGATAAGTTGATTCACTAATGGGATAGAAATATGCCTCTTAGTTATGCATAGCGTGTGTTTAAGAATAAATCGTTCATTAGTGGATTTCACTCTGGTTTTCATGGAAGCATAGTGAGCTAGGTGAAGGAAGTCAAGGTTAACTAACTTAGACATAGACTTTTAACTAAAGTAGATTCTCAAGCTAACTTAATTATTCATTAATGTTGCTTATAAGGATTATATAACATTAATTGAAGTATGAAATGAAGAAGGATTCCCTAAATCTCTGAACCATTATGTTTATTTTTATTTATCATTTTTATTTCTTTAGATATGTCCTAAAATCAATTCGTGCTCCCTCCCTGCATTTTCTTGAGTGCAAATTGATCTAATAATGATGATGAAAATCATGACCAAGAGCATGCAAACGAATAGTTTTTCTTGCACTTTTTCCTATTTTTATGTTCTTGAATAGAAATAGATAAGCTATTGGTTGATATTTAGTATTGGAAGCCAAACATCCTCGAAGGAACGAACTTTACTCTCCATTGTATTACTTGAACGACTCATGCACTTGTGGTACACAAATGGTCTAACAAGTTTTTTGCGCCGTTGCCAGGGATGTTGGTTTATTTCAGTATAGTTTAAACTTATTCCTTGGCACTTGCCTGATATGACGATTTATTTCTATATTACTAATATCAATAACGAGCTTATTTAGTTCTAATTTAAGTTGTATAGTTCTTTTTCACTTAAGTCTTCATTCTTTGTAATTTTAAGTATAATAAATAGAGGATGAGCTTAATCATTCGCAGCCTTTGAGGGAGCTCGAGAACCCCCAAAAGGAGACCTCCAATTAAGCAAAAGAAAGCCTACCATCCGATCCATTCATTTTGGGATCAAACCAGCCATACTCCAAGGAGATGCACCCTGTAATGCAGTTTGGTGGTTTGCCTTGTGAAAGTCCTGTCAGGACTATAACTCAGGCCCTTCTTAGGAAGGAACCCAAGTTTTTATGTTTTTGTTAATTAGTGTGCGTTTGTTATGTTTTGAGTCATATATAGGTTAATATGCTTGATTTTTGTAGTTGTGTTAGTTTTTATGGTCTTAGTGAGTTTTAAGTTATATATATATGTTCGTATGTAGAATTTTTGTAATTTTGTAATTAGTATGTTTGATTGTTGTAAGTTTAGTTAGTTTTATTGTTTATGTTTAGTTTTAAGTCATATATAGGTTAATATGTTGATTTTATAGTTTTTGATAGTTTTTAGTTATATATTTTATGTTTTAGCTATTTAGACAAGTTTTAGAGGTGTTAAGGACTTATATGGACCAAATTCTACAGCAAAACTGAGTTTACTGCAGAATTCTGCAGGCTAATCTCTCACGCCGCGGCGTAAGTCTATTATACACCTCAACGTGACAGTTATTTTGTGCGCATCAAGCCAAAATCCAGAGAGCTCAGCATCGCAGCGTGGCAAGTTCAATGCCGCGGCGTGCCCTTTAAACTTGAGTAAAAAAAAAAAGAGACTTGATATGGGTGCTGTCGCGACTGTGATCGCGGCGGGATAACGACTTAAATTACAAAAAATTAAGGAATCGCCACCAATTTTATTTTTATTAGGAAAAATTGGAAAATCGGAAAAGATGGTTTATGTTCAAAGATTCAGGTTCGGGAGTCTAATTATGCTCAGGGAAGGGTGGAGACTTAACCTCACAGCACCTCTAATACATCCGTCCTAAGACGGTTACCTTAAATTAGTTATGCAAATTTTTATAACTCTTAAAATATCTATTTTACCCATTTATTAAAAGATAAACTAAATGAACAAATAAATTATGAAAATTTATCTATTTGACATTTATTAAAAGATAAACTAAACGAACAAATAAATTATGAAAATTTAATTTGAAAAGAATCTTGTTTCAAAATTTCACTCAATTTTTTAGAGAAATGAATCATCAAACTGTCACAATTTAGATGATTCTAAAAAAGGGCAAGATTAACCGATCCATTTTTTGGGATCAAAAGCCATCAAGGAGATGCACAAATTTCATGTTTTTGTTAATTATTCTTGTTTTATTTTCTCCATACAAAGTTCAAACATTTTTATTTTATTTTATTTTTAAATAAAATTTCTTTTTTTTAGAGTTAATTATTTATTTATTTTTTAGTAAAGAGATAGAAGATAAAAAAAAGATTAAAATGTAAATGTGTAAAAACGTGCAAGAGTTAATATGTACAAAGGGAATAGTTAAAGAAAAGGTAGTAAGAACAGCACAAACTCGACCCATTAAATCAAAGGAAATTCCATTTCAGCATCTATATAAAATGGACAAGAACCCTTTAAATAAATTTTAAAAATTTAATTTAAAAAGAATCTTGTTTCAAAATTTCACTCAAATTTTTTTTAGAGAAATGAATCATCAAACTGTCACAATTTAGATGCTTCTAAAAAAAACAAGATTAATAAGCTGTCACAGCTCAACTATTCTTGTTTTATTTCCTCCATACAAAGTTCAATTATTTTTATTTTATTTTATTTTAAATAAAATTTCTTTTTTTAGAGTTAATTATTTAGTTATTTTTAGTAAAGAGATAGAAGATTAAAAAAATTGAGATTAAAATGTAAATGTGTAAAAACGTGCAAGAGTC
Organism: Ormosia emarginata; assembly: GCA_029884605.1. Classification (NCBI taxonomy): domain Eukaryota; kingdom Viridiplantae; phylum Streptophyta; class Magnoliopsida; order Fabales; family Fabaceae; genus Ormosia; species Ormosia emarginata. The sequence goes on from JAQQTP010000084.1 coordinate 2,800,320, forward strand.
AATATGTACAAATGGAATAGTTAAAGAAAGGGTAGTAAGAACGGCACAAACTTAACCCATTAAATCAAAAGAAATTCCATTTCAGCATCTATATAGAAAAGACAAGAACTCTTTTTTTTTTATCCATTAAAACGCATCACAACAGGAGCATGGATCATACACCATCACTTGATTTTTAGAAAGAATTAACTTCACTTATGCATCTTTGGAAGCAAGAACGAAACCAAGTAAATGGCTTAACCAATTAGCACAATATTCAGTAATGAGTTATCATACTTACACCATCATGGATGATTAAACTCCAATCAACACCTTATGACTTTCAAGGAAAAATCCAGTATTCATTTCATCCAATGAAAAAAAAAGAAGTTAAACAAAACCCAATTGTGTTCACGTTGGTAGCAAGTGAAGGAGGACAAAATTTGGTATTTCTGATAAACATACATCAATGAACCCATTATTTACGACCTGACAGCAATTTATTTTCCCCTATCACAAAATAACAACATCACCCCTTCATTCCAAAGCATTTTTTTTATCATAAGATTAACACGGCAACATGACCTTAAACAGACATGATTTACCATCGCAAAGCATCCCAAACCAGTAAACTTCAATTCCATGCCAACAATGAAGTAAAATTTGAGTCATAAGCATGTAAGAGCATTAAAGACAAGTTGTAGTCAACATCTTAGCAAATATTGGATCACCGAATTAAGGCAAGCACTCAGAATGAAACAGAAATAATGTCCCATATAATCATCAGTCACCTTGAATTTATATAACTCATTGATCTGTCTTGACCCCACAACTTGCATCCAAAATTTTGAGAACCAGAATCAGGACAACAAAAACAACTAAACACTCATATTTGAACAAATAGGAAAAAAAAGAAAAAGAAAAAAAAACAGCCTTAAGGAATCAAAAGAGGCTAGTTAAACAAATGATTAACCTCTGTGGCAAAGGTTTAATACATTGAGAAAACTTCCCATATCAGAATAACCTCAAGTTGGCTTAGGCATTTTATCAACTAAAATCAGATTAATACCAATAACCCAAAAGATAACCCTAAGAAAAAAAAACAGAGATTCTAAACATGACACAGGATAGGTTTTAAATAACTCCATACCCATATGACGAAAAGGAGACAAAACAACAATGACACTAAATTGACTTCCCAAAATATTATGATAAGACTCAATGGATAAAAAAAAAAGTCATGCACCTATAAAACAGCACATACACGTATGATGGCTTTTTGTCAAACACCAGGCATACAACTTTGTTGAACAGATTTTAACATTCGAAGGAGGAAAGATGGTTACATACTAACTCAAGAAAACATAGCCAAGTATCGATCCTCATCGGTCATTCACTAGAGCAAATAAAAAAAAGCCAATCCAGCAAGAACCCACAACATTCTTCAATAACTACCATCAATTTCTCACAGACCGTTCAAACATTTAATCATGAAACTTGGAAGCAAAAATAACCAGCGTCATAAGAAAGGAACAATTTACATACATTAGAGATCGACTTGGAACATCATGCAAATTAGACTAAGCAATCAAGTGACCCGCAACACAAAGATAAACCCAACAACTCAGAACAAGCAAAGGAAGGATAACTTGACAAGAACACAAACTCATAGAAATACCAGAGAATTAAACACATAGTGTCAGCTGGCTATTTCATTAAACAAGCAGTGTGCAACATAAAAAAAACTAAACAAAATAAGAAGAAATGAACCATATGCCAACTTCAATCAGAATATCAAAATATACCAAGAATATAACATGATAATTCCCATTCATTCCCTATTCTCAGTACAGCCATGGCAGAAAAAAAATGAAATTGCCAAATGAAGATCTTTCTAAATTGTTGAGTACAGTAATGACTCTGACCCTCTTTTTGATCTTTCGACCTCTCAATTTTCTTTTCTCAAATTTTTCTAATGCTCTCAGGAAATTACAGAACTTTCTCTCAAATTTCTCTCCGAAAAATACATAGGAAAATTCCTTCTTTTTTATTGCATCCTCCTATTGAGTTCTCAGAGAAAAAAAAATTCTAGAAAAAGAAGAAGAGACCAGAACCCTCTGATTTTCGTCCTCTGCAATTTATAGTAGATGTTTGGGCGAAAATTAGCGGTTGCTTGCGGTTCCCGGGTTGCAGAACTCTAGTCTTCTTAATCCACCATTTTTGTGCATTTTTCTCTGCTCCACGCAAGATCAGTTACCCAAAAACGGCATCCTCGCGCCCTAAGCTTCGTTAGAATGGGAGTGGCAGTTGCTTGTGACTTTTGTGTTGCAAAGCTCAAATCCTTTTCAAATCTTCCATTTTTGTGCACCTTTGCTATGCTAGACGCAAAACCCAGCTTCTAATCCATGCAACCCACCCAAAAATGGCATCCTCACGCCTTGAGCTGCAAAAGAATGAGCTCAAAGATCCGCGGGTTAAAGCGAATCCAGGTCTCCACGTTGGGTTTGTTTAGCACCGCTGCCATGGTGCCTTGAAGCTCATGATAGGGGCTGCTCAGCTTGGTCGCATGAAGGAGTAGTCTTGAGATTGTCGTAGGGGCTAAGAATTTGCAGAGATAGGGAGAGACGACTGCTGTAGGTGTAGCTGATAGGGTTTGGGGTAAGGAAAGAATGAGTGGTGGCTAGGTTTAGTAGGGGAAGGAGCAGCAGCAAGCATGTTGGGTTATGGGTGGATCCGGATTAGGGTGGAGGATCCGGGTTTAGTGGGTCTTAGGCTGATAAGTTTAATGTAGATGTATCAAGCCCAAACCCCTCTTTTTTTTTCACTTGCTCTTTATTTTTCTTCTGTTCTTCATCATTTTTTGTTTTTAGAATGTTTTATTTATTACTTTCTATATTTTTATTATTTTTTATTAATTAATGAAACTAATTTTTAATTTTTTTTTGTGTGCCCGGATAAAATTGGGTGTTCACAGTCTTCTTTGAAAGTACCCATTCTGACCAAATGTACCACGGTATGGATGCTGTGTGCTGCGGTGTGTTATCCTGTAATGTATATATTGTATATATTTAGTTTATTTTAAGTGTTTTTAAATATTGTAGTATACTCAACTCTCACATTTTCAGTATTGTTGATAGGCTCAGGTACCCTAGAAACCATGGAGAAAAAAGACACTCTTTCAATTTGGTTTTGTGAACACCCAATTTTGTCCGGACCAAAAATAACAAAAAAAAAATAAATAAATCATTGTGCACTTCCTTTGATTAATTTCTCTATTCTTGCCTTTATCATCTATTTTGTTTGCTTGGTTTCTTTAATTTTTTTTCCCAAATTTTTTTTTTAAAAAAGGAATGTTGATTTTTGTTTTATATATATATATATATATAAATAATAAAAATAAAATAAAATAAAAAAAAGAAATCTATTTTCGTTTTCTAAAAAAAAAAGAAAAAAAAAAGGAGAAAATTGCTGCTAACGTTGGTGGCTTGACTTCTGCCAGCCACCAATCCCAAAAGACACAAGGCTCGAAATGAGCAAAAATGGTAAGACGTGAAGCAAGAGAAGTTGCCAGTCTGAAGAAAACACATCAAAACAGAAGTTTGATTAGAAAGCTCAAGGGGGAGCTGATTATTTCTTGAGGCGGTCTGCTTACGGCAAGGGCAGGATAATAGCGGAGGAGGGAGAGAGCATTTTGGGGGAAAAAGGGAGATGATTTTTTTTCTGAACACAGCAACAGAGACCACTAGCCACTATTCATCATCTTCCCCATTTCCTTCATACTCCATTAACTATCTTCCATCACCCACCATAACCATCAAGCTAAAACCGTTCCAACCATATTTCCACCACTCCTCACCACTGCCACCAGACCGGAACTGACCCGTGACGCCCCCTCCCTGCGCGCCGTTGACCAGCTTTACTTCTAAGTTTGCGCACCACCAAGGCACTCACAAGCCACGCCCCGTAACACGAACCACCAAGTCGTCGAGCACCAAGTTCCACGCCTCACACAAGCCACCACCCTTCCATTTCTCACTTTCACCCCTTCCACCCAAACAACCAAGCTTTTAACCCACCTTCAAGCTCTCTCTCGCAGCCACCCTTCACACTCACCATTTGAAAGATTCAAAGAGAAAAAAGAAGAAAAACAAGGGGGCAACTCGACCAGCCCGTGATTTAGCCGCTCAAACCAGACCGCGACCCGCCAAATCGCAGCCTCGAGTCACGGCGTTCGACACTCGCCACCGCCGTCAGCCCCAGGAGTTCTCGTCGGCACACCCGCACTGCAGGTTCTCATCAAATGAGCCAACAACGATCCGCACAACCTCGCGGCCGCCGCTCGATCCTCTACGCCGGACACCACCGCACGACGAACCAGCCGCAACCCGCAGCCCAGATCCGGGGCATCGTCCTACTCGCGCCGTCCGCACAGCCCGCTCCGACGCCGTGACCCACACTGCCGCCATATCCGCTCGCCATCGCCAGGTCCGACCAGTCCCCACCACAGTTCCGATCTGACCAGAGAGGTTGAAGCCTTTTCTTCCTTCTCTTTTGCTCTCTCTCATTTTTGCTTTTGTTGTATTTTTGGAAGCCTTCTTCAAATGAAACTTTTGAATCAAAAAATCTAACAAAACCTGAAGGAGCTTTTTGGGTTGCTGAGGGTGTGGGTTGGTGCATTTGAAAAGCAAAATATGTAATAATGATAGAAGAAAAATTTGGTTTGATGTTAGTTTTTTTTTTGGTTAAAAAAAAGAGAAAATAATAGAAACAAAAATGGGGTTCTGAACGTGGCCTTTTAATAAAGGCATGGTTTTAAATTATTAATCGCACCTGTTTAATTTCATACCCTTTTACCCACTGTTACGTGGGCTGGTTTCTCCCCTTGCCTTTTGACTTTTAACATATATAAAAGAGAAAAAATGAAAAATGGATTTGGTTAGTCTATTGGTAATTAAGAAAAATAATAATAAAAACATGTATTTGGACTTTAATTTTTTTTTTTTTTTTTAAGTTTAGTTCTTATTGGATAGTGTTTATCTTATTTGATGATATGTTTTATTGTTGTGTCTCATGACTAATGAAAAAAAAAGGGAAAATATAAAAATAAAATAAAAAATGAAAATTCATATAATAATTTTTAAATCAATGCGATGATCAATAATGTTAATTGAATAGCGGATGCTATCTTTAATGTTGTTAGGATCATATGGATTTATTGAGTAGGCTAGTGTTACCTTAAATTCTGTGCAGAAATGATTTTATCTTCAAATTTTTTTTTTAAAAAAAGATCTTCTAATTGAAAATTAATTAACCCACTATTATTTTTTACAGAACTACGTGACTTTGAGTTCCTCATTGCATCTGAGGGTACGTAGGAGCAGATTTTTTATTCTGTCAAGCCAAAATTAAATTTTCACAATTTGGTTTTTCTTTTCTTCTAAAATAAAAATAGAATAATTACAAAGTCTTTTTAAAAGGGGTAAAATAGATAAATTTGAGATTATTAAGTTTTTTTGTACAATTGATTTAAGGTACCGTCTTAGGAAGGGTGTGATAGGGGTGCTGTGGGATTAAGTTTCCACCCTTCCCTGTCCATAACCGACTCCCGAATCCGATTTGATTCCAAAGACCATTTTCAGAAAAGGTTTTCTAATTTTTCCTAAATTTAAATAAAATTGGTGGCGACTCCATTTTAATCATTTTAAAACCACGTGAGTTTGCTATTTCGCCGCGATCCCGGTCGCGACAGATGACGACTCCACTAGGGACTATTTGGAGAGTCATGCCTGTTATGGTTAGTTGTGCAAAATTTTAATAATCTCAACATTATATTTCTTTATTTTACCCTTTTTGTCTTTGTCTTTTTTTTTTTTTGTTTTCTTATTTGTTTGTAAATAGTTTTCATTTATTATTTTTATGTAAATATTTGATATCATTATATTGTGTATATTTTGGCTTGTATATATATTGTGGTGCTTAATTGTTGAAACCTTAGGGTAGTTGATTGATGGCTGGTTGTTGTATATATGTTTTGCAAGATGGGGGGGTAAAATTTTTTTTTGTCTTCTTAAATTTTTGTATGGGTTTGTATGCTCCCTCACACACGTCACTATCACTTACTTCACACACTTTTTGGGCTCTATACCCGAGTCTGTGTAAACCCGAGGAATAGAAGGGGTCTCGACTTTTGTTATTGAGGGGCTTCATGCTCACTTGACATTGGTTGGGACGCCACTCAGATTGTCACCGATATCATGGACTAGTCATATTGAGAGGGTTTATCCCTACTTGTGATTTATTCATGAATTGGATCCTTGTCTCTCGAGATAAAGGCAATCTGGGGACCATGACTGTTAGAGGTCTAGATCTGTCCTAAAAATCTTGCACTAATAGATTGAACATAGTGACTGTTCAAATTGGAGTCGTGACTTTAAGGAAATCCAACCTTTAAGTTTCACCTGATTATGGCACAAATGGAGCATTTTTTTTTCTTCTGATCTATCCATTTCTCATGTCATTCATTCTTGCATTCCTTAAAAAAAATAATAAAAATAAAATATCTCATCTTGCATTTTCTTGTCATTTCCTCACATAAAAAATAAATAAAAAATATACATTTCATTTTCATAGCATTCTAAAAAAAAAATCAAAATCATGCATTTTCATGTCATTCATAACATTAAAAAAAAAAACATATGCATCATCTTGCATTTTCAAGGCATTCATAACATTTTTTTAAAAAAAAAAGAAGAAAAAATATTTTCAAAGTTCATTCATTTCACCTTATGCATCTCATTCATTTCATCTTATGCTTCTTATGCATCTCATTCATTTCATCTCAATCTTTGTTAATAAATCAAACTGGTTCAGGAACCTTTGCGCAGCCTAGGAAAGAAGAGACCAATCAAACTCGAGTTCACAATACCAGATCTCAGACCAGAATGACTGCAAATAATCCTGAGAAAGGGAGAAACTTGAGCAGAGAAATCGATGAAATGAAGGGGAGGATGAATGAGATATCCGAGAGTCAAGCAAGAATGGAAGCAATATTAGAAGATGTGAGGGAGTCTCTCCGCTTAATCAGTGGAAATAGAGGTACGAATGGGGTTGAAGCATATATAAATGTGTCATCGATGACTGCTCTATTTTTCTCGACTGTCATCTCAAGCATGGCTATGGGGATACGTGAGCAACCACCTCAAATGACATCAATGGTCATGGCTATTGGGGAAGGGTATCGTGCTTTGGAAGGCGCTCATGTTGAAATTCCTGATTACGCTGGCCTTACCTGTGAACAACCTCATGTATCTGTTCTAGGGCAGGCGACATTGCCTTGCTCTGGAAATAGCCATGTTATGACTGAGAAAGATGAGATGAAAGAAGAGTGGATAAAGAAAATGGAAGAACAGATCAAGGCAATCAAGGGCCCCAACGTTTATGGACGCCTTAGAATAGAAGATCTGTGTCTTACCACGGATGTCATAATCCCTAAAGGTTTCAAGATTCCTGATTTTGCCAAGTATGACGGGAGTGGTAACCCTCGGTTTCATTTGATCAGTTATGAAACTACGATGGCTGTTTGGTCCAAGGATGATAAATTCCTCATTAGCTTTTTCCACGAGAGTCTTACAGGCCCTGCTTTAGAGTGGTATCTTCAATTAGACCGCTGTAAGATTTCTCGTTGGACGGAGTTGGCTAATTTATTTATGGATCAATACAAGTTTAATCTGGATGCAGCTCCTACCCGAGAACAATTGAGCTCGATGCGGAAAGGAAGTGAGGAAACCTTCAAGCAGTATGTCCAGAGGTGGAGGGCTCTCGCAGCACAAGTACAGCCACCGTTGACTCTGACAGAAATGTGCTCATACTTCTTGGGGACTTTGGGAGCTCCGTATATTGAGACAATGGCAGGTGCTGTATATCGAGATTTTGCTGACTTAGTAGCTGCTGGTGAGAGGATTGAAGTTCTAGTAAAAGCTGGGAAATCGGAAACCGATAACAATGAAGGTGGTTATGAGGAGTGAGTTTTTCCCATAGGAAAAGAGAATGGGGAGTGAGCTGCATGCAAAATCAGAACCCTTCACAACTCCGTTTCCACCTGTCTCATTCTGTCTATACCAATCGACCTCCAGTGATTTAGAACTTCTGAATAGCCGATAATCTGAGGCGTTAACTGATGAGATTGCCATCTTAGATTTTTATGAGGTTGAACTTATTTTAACTTTCTTGAAGCATTGATGTAATAGATTTGGGTGGATCTCAACATACCTTGTGTCTTTTCCCAGGTTCTTGACTCTCAGATTCTTGTCATGTCTTTCTTGTTTTTTTCTTTCTTTCTTTTCTTGCTTTCTTTGGATTTGGATCCCATGAGATTTTCGTTCTAAAAAATTTGGTGGTCATAAAACCCACGTGTGTAGGTGTTATTGAAAAAAAAAGGGATTAAAAAAAATAATAAATAACCAAAAAGAAAAAGGGGAGTGAGGAAGTCGTCGCTCGGCATACACTGTCTTTTTGTCTCGAAATTAAAATTTTTGAAAATGAGTACTCAGGATTTGAAATGAAGATTGGCCATCTTTCTTTATCTTTTACAGGAATTCATCTTTCATCATCTCTTGTTGTCCATTTTTTGAGCTTGAAAGTTTTCTTCAATTTAACTCAGGACAAGGATCATCCTTACACTAGAGGTTAACACAAAGTGGAAGTTGTGTTTTTTCTGAAAAAAAAAAGGAAAGAAAATGAAATGAAGGAGGTCACTACAAAGGTGAATTATTGAAGTACTTCCAAGGTACAGCATGGGTATCACCGTAGGAAAAAGGTGTAGGCTTCTTGACAATCTTTCCTAAAAATGGGAAGAAATGAAGAACAATAAAAGAAAAGTGTGCTTGAAAGCGCAAAGTCAGTTGACGAGGTTTAATTTTGAACAAAGGATCCTTGGTCTCATTCAACCCTTAAATACTTGTTTGAGCCTTATATCTTTCATTTCATAACATTTAACAACAAGCCATACGTTACAAGCCTTAAAAAGTCCATTCGATCAATGAAGGACCATTGACCATTTTCATTAACTTTAATTTTGAGACAAAAAGTTCGTGCTGTTTTGAGTTTTCAATTTCTTGCTCCTAAAAAAAATAAGGAAAATGAAGAAAAGGAGGTACTTGTTAGTCCTACACTGGGGCAAATTTCTCGTCGGTTCAATTTGACCTATACTGGGGCAAATTTCTCTTCGATTCAATTTGACCTACACTGGGGTAAATTTTCTTTTGGTTCAATTTGGTCTTGCACTAGGATAAGTTTCTATCATGTTCAAGTTGATTCCAAACTGGGGCAATTTTTGTTTCCCTGGTTCAATTCAGTTCTAGACTGGGGCAAATTTCTCCTTTGTTCAATTTGCCTTGATGTACATGCTTAGCAGAAGCCAACCAAAGATCATTTTCATGAAAGTTGAACCAGTCCACACAGGAATGACACCGCTTTGAATCTCATATCTTTGTTTGTGTCTATCCTTTGTAAATAATCCTTTTGTATAGTCAAGTTTTTATTCCAGTCCAAAAAGTTGTTCATTTGGTCATTTCCTTTCCGGTTGTGCTTTTGAATCTATACATGTTTGTTACGTAATGCTTCAGGTAAGGTGAATATAAGTACAACACTATGATTTGACTATCTAATGGTGATCCCCTGATGAACAAAAAGAACTTGAAAGTTCCAATTGAAGGAGGAAATGAGATGGTTCTCACAAGATTCCAGGTCCATGGCTTGATGATTACGTTAAAAAGAATTGCAAGTCTTTTGCTTGATGGTTTTACAGAGTTTGAGGTCCTTGACCTGATGATGATGTCCAAAAGAATACCAAGTCCTTGGCGTGATGGCTTTACAAAATTTCAGGTCTGTGGCCTGATGAAAAAAGGAGAGAGAAGAAAAAGAAAAAAATGATGAAGAAAGGGGAGAATGAAAGATGTAACATCCCAAATTTCCAATCTCTTAAATGTTAATTTTGACTTTAATGTAATTTTCACCGTTTAGTAATTTCTGTTTTGTAAAATTATTTTGTTTATTCCTCGTGCGTATTTGATCGCTTTGAGTGATTTACTCGTGTCGGGAAAATAAAAATTTTCGGTCGGGAAAACTTTACGTAATTTAATTTTTACCGTTAGGTAATTAATTTACGTAATCCTCGATTTGATATTTGTGCATTTTATAATTTTTATGATTTTATGGATGATTTTGAAATTTTTCTGTCTGTGGGCCCATTAGAAGGTATGTGGCCCAATGTGTATACGTGGGCCCTTGTGGGTCCCACAAAGTGAAAAAATTTTCTACGCATAGAAAAATTTGTCTTGTTTAGACGGAGACAGGGGATCTTACTAAATTTGAATCCAGGAAACAGCTTTTAAAAATTTTATTGTCTTTGTTTTTATCTTGTATTTAATTATCGGATGATAAAAATACAAGTAAAAATATTATTTGTAGGATAAAAGAATAAATATTATCTGCGTAGTCAACAAAGAGAGCTTGACTTGATTTATACCCTTGGATGAGAATCTTTAGTTTGAATATTAACCATTGATTTAATCAAAGGTTAAGAAATAAACTTAATAAAGAAGCCTTGGATAATAACTATTGATTTAATCAATGGTGTGAAAAAAGCTTAGTTAGGAAGGCTTTGATATCAACCATAGATGTAATCAAAGGTGTAGAATTGGTCTTGAAAAATGACAAAGCACCATTTATAACCATTGGATTTAGATTAAATCAAGGGTGGAGATTTAATCTTAAAAAGTAATGAAAGACCATTTATGACCAATTGGATGAAGAATTAATCAATGGTGGAAATTTGTCTTCTAAAGAAGCAAAGACTAATTAGGACCCTTGGATTAAAAGTTAGAAGGAGCAATCTTCCATCCATTGACCCTTAATTTTGGAGACACATCTATTTTTTTAGAATTTAAAGGAGAAAAATCCATGGCTTTTAGATTTAGTCTTTCTAAAATTAAAAATTTACTTAATCCTAACCATTGAATTAATCAATGGCTAGAAATGCTTCAAATGGTGGCAAATAATGAAGACAACTTTATTGAATGCATTATGAAGAGAAAGTGATGGTTTTGGGTGTTTCTTTCTTAAAGAAAGCAAGCTTTACGTCATTTTGCATGTCTTGGTCAAGTTAGACATCATAATCACTTACTTTTGATTTTTTTGCACTCAAGAAGAATGCAAGAAGGGGGACTACGAATTTGGTGCTGCATGAAGGAGTTTGGAAGACCATAATTGCATGCTTTAGTCATTATTGTCTTCCTTGGTCTTCATTGATTCATTTTCAAGAAGGAAACTTAGAAAATTTTTCTCCATCTCCTTTCTTCTCTAGATTTTGGCCAAGCCCTCCAAGAGCACCTTTCATCACTCAAAAATTTCATCCAACTTGATTTTCTAAACCTAAACACCATTCTAAGAACATCTCTAGTTATGAGTTTTTCCAAAATCATTCATCTTGAGCTTCAAATCCAAGCTTCAAGTTTCTATCAAAAATCAAAAATTTCATCTTTGTGCTTCAAGAGAAACCATTCGGTTATCTACCCTAAAATCACCATCCAATCTCTTTTAATTTCATCCAACCATAGATCTTGAATCTACATGATGTTCTAAGCAACTTTCATGTTGAAGATTTTCTCTAAATCATTCATCTTCATGGACTTTCTTCAAGATCAAAGTTATTGGGTTTTTGAGGTGAAGTATAAGGAAACTTCATTTTCTTCTCTCTTTTCATGATCTAAGCCATGTTTGATCCATGGTTCCTCTTAATCAAGCTTAGTATACTAATTTCTATGTATTTTTTTTTATTGGAGAAGCTCTTGGTGATGAAGGACTTGGAAAAAGAAGCAAAACAAGAAGTTTTTAAGGATCTTCAAGAGGTAAGAGGAGATCCATCTCACCAACCAAGCATGGTGGTGAGAGATGGTATTTTATTTGATGGATGTGGAATCCATGTGAGGATTCATATCCATGGTCATGTAATTAATTTGTGGGTGTTTATGAGCTTTGATTAATTTTCTATGCTTGATATGCTTTGCATGATTTTATAGCTTTGATGATATGCTTGATATGCTATACATGCTTTTATGGTTTTGATGGTATGCTTATATTATTTATGATGAAATATATATGTATATGCCATGACTTGATGGTGGAAAGGAAATTGATTTTTGGCTCCAATAGCCAAGGAAGTAAAGCTACGGTTTTGATGCCCTTGATTAGGGTTCATGTTGAAAAATTTTAAGAACAAAAGAATTGATTTTTGAGTACTTAGAACATGGTGGATTTGAACAAGACACCTCAACATAGGTGTTTATAACTTAAGATTTTCATGAATGATGAAAACGGATGATTTGAAGAATTTGGAAAATAAACAAAGGGTTTGTTTTTCAAGAGAACAAGAACACGGTTTTTAGAAGGATTTTTATTAATTTATTTTGTGTAAAAAGTTTCTAAGTGTTTAACTAAACATGAGATTTAAATGAAAATAGCAATGATGATTTTAAGGATTTGCAAAGAAAGTGAAAAAGGATTTGTAAAGAAAGTGAAAATGGATTTGCAAAAGAAAGTGAAAAATTGAAAATGAACAAATGATTTGATTTTCAAAGACTATGAGTCTTACGTTTTTGTAAAGGATTTTTAATGGTTTTGTTTTGTCAAAAACCATATCAATTTAAAAGGAAAAATATTTGATGGTTTCAATAATCATGTCCACGCTTTTTTTAGGCTTGTAATGCCTTGATTTTTTATGAACAAAGTGAATTTCCAAAGTGGAAACGTGAATCGGATTTAATACAAGGATTTTGGAAAGGAATCAGCATTTATCACTTGAGAAAAATCAAGTTTTGTAAACGAAAATGTTTTCAACTTCAATTTATTTTGAAGAAGGTTGAGTTTGGAAATGATTTGGGAAAATGAAGAATATAATGGTATTTTGAAAATTTACTAACATTATAACTTATTTTCAAGTTTTGAAATATGTTAAAAAATGTTAAGTCACAAACGTTGATTTATATCAATGGAAAAGTGATTTTTGTGGATTATATTTTTGGAAAAAGATTTTCTTGAGTAAGAAAATGTGAAAAAATGAAATACAAAGTTATAATATTTTGAGAAAAGTTGAAAGGAATTTTGATGGTTAAGAAATATTTTCTCAGAATGAAATTGTGGTGAAAAATTATTTACGTATCTTAAAAGCGTGATTTTTAAGCTACGCAATTTTGAACAATGTGTTAAAAATGATATTGATTTATTTAAGTCCAAAATAATGTTTGGAATATTGAGGAATATTTTATGTGATTGAAAAATGTTGAAAAATATTTTACGTATCTTAAAAACAATTTGAAATACATTAAAATATTTTTACGCGATTTGAAAAATGTTTAAATATTTCTACACGATTTGAAAAGCATTTAAATATTTTACTGTATTTGAAATATTGTCGAAAAATCACTCATTACGTGATTTGAATAGTGATAGAATATTTTTACGTTTGATTGTGAAAATGATAGAACATTGTTATGAGATTTGGAAAGTATTTTAAATATTTTGAGAATGATGAAAAATGATTTACGTAATGTAAAAGAATGATTTTTAAGTTACGCGATTTTGAAAGCAAGTGGAAAAATACTATGCGATTTGAGAAACGTATAAGAACAACACAAACTCAACCCATTTTTTACGCGATTGAGAAAAACTCTTTTTTTAAAAATTAGTACGTGGTTTAAAAGTGTAATGAAGAGTTACAACATTTTGAAAACGAAACCATGTAAATGTTACAAAATTTTGTAAACGTAACAATAGTGTTACGGTATTGTAAAAATGTAATAAAAATGAAAAAAAAAGTTGAAAACAAAACTCATTTTGGAATTTTAAAACGTAACAAAAGTGTTAAGATTGTGAAAATATAAAAGAAGTGTTATGATATTGTGAAAACATAATAGAAACGTTTTGGATTGTGAAAACGTAATGAAATGTTACGCGATTGTGAAAATACGGTAAAAGTGTTTTACAACTATGAAAACGTGATAACATGATTTTTTTGTTGAAAGTACACAGAAGTATGATTCTTGTTGATCCCGGTGTCCATACAAAATGTTGTGAGAAAATGACATATTTGTCTATGATTGGATTTGGTGCATTATACATGCATTGGAATAGTCAGAAGAGGATTTGGATATGGTGATTGTTTAGGAGAAACACACCTCTTGAGTGGGTGCGATATGCGTAGTGTAGGTCACTTGTTGACCTTGGGGGCATCGGGTGCGGGTTGCCTACATGGGTGGTTGGTCGCGCTTCTTCCCGTAGGTTAGACCGATGCAACACACCGATGATCGGACCGAGACACTATTCTTAATCAAGATCCGATAAAGACATGCGTGTATATGCTAGATGTGCAAAATCAAAATGAGGATTATAGCACGTAATTCGAGGCATGTATACCGTGCAGATCTTTTCGATCATTTCTCCGACCGAGTTTTAGCTCCATGGAGTAGGAAATCGAGTCTTGTGTACATGCATAATCGAACATTTATATCTCGTGTGATATATTAATTGAGGAATATTGGCTATGACAATTGTTTTGAATACTTGGATGATGATGATGATAATTAGGACATTATCGTAATTGTTGTTTATAATAATTGAATTGATAAATGATTTGATGATGATAGTTGATTAATATTGAATATATTATTGGAAGTTTGATATGATATCCCCCTGTAAAATATTGCTTGCTTGTGTTATCTCTGTAATTTGCCACGTGTTGGTATTGGTGTAGGTGATCTCACCTCTTTGTTATGTTGTCTTGCTGTGTCTGTATTGTTAAAATTAAACAGTAGAAAGAATGAGTTGTCTTAGACATAACGGGCAATGGACACTCAGAGATTGATGAAAACATTGAAGAGTGGCTGTCTCAAGTTCGAAGGTGTTCTGAGTAGACAAGGAGTAGAGTTCGATGCAACAAATTTGGATACAAGATAAGGAATGAGTATGTTAAGTTTTAACGTTAGTGTTTGTACCGTGCTTTATTAAGTAGGACCCGTCATGGGGTCTCTAGCATCGTTAAAAAAAAAGAGTCTGTTAATTTTATATTTCTCTTTAAATTGTGAAATATTAATTGGTGTCAATGTTGTATATGAATTAGTTTAAATATATTTTCAGTAATACTTATGGATTACAGTAAGTTTATATTTCAGCAAGAAAGAAATTTTTTTTTAAACCCACGTTTTTAACTCAAACCTTTTATGAAAACATTTTCAGATTATGAGTCAGAAGTCAGACATGTGATACCCTAGGGAGGGTGTTACAAAAGAAGTAAGAAATAAAGAGGGGAAGAAGGAAGTCAAGAGGATTCCAATCCAACGAAAGGGTCTGATGAAGAAAAGCACGTGGATAAAGGGTTTGATTGGTCAAAGCTTTCCAGGATTGCCGTTGGTTAAGATGACTTTGAATAAGTAAATATAAAAATGACAAAAAAAAAGAGAGAAAAGAAAAGAGAGAAAAGAAATTTTTTCCATGTACTTTATTTTTCCGTTGAGCGCATCGGTTCCATGCATTGCATTTTAATTTTCGGGACGCAGTTGCCCATTGTCATTTAATTTTGGGACACAGTTGCCCATTGCATTGCATTTTAATTTTGGGACACAGTTGCCCATTGCATTGCATTTTAATTTTGGGACGCAGTTGCCCATTGCATTTTTAAATTTCGGGACGCAGTTGCCCATTGTCATTTAATTTTGGGACACAGTTGCCCATTGCATTGCATTTTAATTTTGGGACGCAGTTGCCCATTGCATTTTAATTTCGGGACGCAGTTGCCCATTGTCATTTAATTTTGGGACGCAGTTGCCCATTGCATTGCATTTTAATTTCGGGACGCAGTTGCCCATTGTCATTTAATTTTGGGACACAGTTGCCCATTGCATTGCATTTTAATTTCGGGACGCAGTTGCCCGTTGTCATTTAATTTTGGGACGCAGTTGCCCATTGCATTGCATTTTTAAATTTCGAGACGCAGTTGCCCATTGTCATTTAATTTTGGGACGCAGTTGCCCATTGCATTGCATTTTAATTTTGGGACGCAGTTGCCCATTGCATTTTAATTTCGGGACGCAGTTGCCCGTTGTCATTTAATTTTGGGACGCCGTTGCCCATTACATTGCATTTTAATTTCGGGACACAGTTTCCCATTGTCATTTAATCTTGGGACGCATTTGCCCATTGCATTGCATTTTAATTTTAGGGTCGCAGTTGCCCATTGCATTTTTAATTTCAGGACGCAGTTGCCCATTGTCATTTAATTTTGGGACGCAGTTGCCCATTGCATTGCATTTTAATTTTGGGACGCAGTTGCCTATCGCATTGCATTTTAATTTTAGGGCCACAGTTGCCAATTGCATTTTACTTTTCGAGACACAGTTGCCCATTACCTTTTATCTTTGAATGCATCGGCTCCATGCATTTTAATTTCTTGCTTTGTTTTGTATTACCGGACAAAATTGAAGTTCATATCTTTACTTTTTTCTTACGATGATAATTTGAAAAACTACGGTTATTTCTATTATCTTGTAAGAAAACAAGTAAAGAGGGGCAACTGTGAACACCCAATTTTGTCCGGACCAAAAATAACAAAAAATAAATAAATAAATAATTGTGCACTTCCTTTGATTAATTTCTCTATTCTTGCCTTTATCTCATCTATTTTGTTTGCTTGGTTTCTTTAATTTTTTTTTCCCAAATTTTTTTTAAAAAAAAAGGAATGTTGATTTTTTTTTTTATATAAAAAAAAATAATAAAAAAATAAAATAAAAAAAAGAAATCTATTTTCATTTCATTTTTTTTTAAAAAAAAAAAAAAAGAAGGAGAAAATTGCTGCTAACGTTGGTGGCTTGGCTTCTGCCAGCCACCAATCCCAGAAGACACAAGGCTCGAAATGAGCAAAAATGGTAAGACGTGAAGCAAGAGAAGTTGCCAGTCTGAAGAAAACACATCAAAATGGAAGTTTGATTAGAAAGCTCAAGGGGGAGCTGATTATTTCTTGAGGCGGTCTGCTTACGGCAAGGGCAGGATAATAGCGGAGGAGGGAGAGAGCATTTTGGGGGGAAAAGGGAGAGGATTTTTTTTCTGAACACAGCAACAGAGACCACTAGCCACTATTCATCATCTTCCCCATTTCCTTCATACTCCATTAACTATCTTCCATCACCCACCATAACCATCAAGCTAAAACCATTCCAACCATATTTCCACCACTCCTCACCACTGCCACCAGACCGGAACTGACCCGTGACGCCCCCTCCCTGCGCCTGCTGACCAGCCGCGCACCACCAGCACTCACAAGCCGCTGCCCCCGGTAACACGAACCACCAAGCCGTCGAGCACCAAGTTCCACGCCTCACACAAGCCACCACCCTTCCATTTCTCACTTTCACCCCTTCCACCCAAACAACCAAGCTTTTAACCCACCTTCAAGCTCTCTCTCGCAGCCACCCTTCACACTCACCATTTCCAGCATTCAAAGAGAAAAAAAGAAGAAAAACAAAGGGGGGCAACTCAGACCAGCCGTGACAGGCCGCTCAAACCAGGACCGCGACCCGCCAACTCGCAGCCTCGAGTCACGGCGTTCTGTACCTCGCCACCGCCGTCCAGCCCCGAGTTCTCGTCGGCACACCCGCACCTGCAGGAGCCCAACGATCCGCACAACCTCGCGCTGCCGCTCGATCCTCTACGCCGGACAGCCACCTGCACGACGAACCAGCCGCAACCCGCAGCCCAGATCCGGGGCATCGTCCTACTCGCGCCGTCCGCACAGCCCGCTCCGACGCCGTGACCCACACCGCCGCCAGATCCGCTCGCCGTCGCCAGATCCGACCAGTCCCCACCACAGTTCCGATCTGACCAGAGAGGTTGAAGCCTTTTCTTCCTTCTCTTTTGCTCTCTCTCATTTTTGCTTTTGTTGTATTTTTGGAAGCCTTCTTCAAATGAAACTTTTGAATCAAAAAATCTAACAAAACCTGAAGGAGCTTTTTGGGTTGCTGAGGGTGTGGGTTGGTGCGTTTGAAAAGCAAAATATGTAATAATGATAGAAGAAAAATTTGGTTTGATGTTAGTTTTTTTTTTGTTTTGTTAAAAAAAAAAAAGAGAAAATAATAGAAACAAAAATGGGGTTCTGAACGTGGCCTTTTAATAAGGCATGGTTTTAAATTGAAATGCACCAGCCTTTGACGTAATGCATTTTTTTTATTTTGGGTGGTTTCTCCCCTTGCCTTTTGACTTTTAACATATATAAAAGAGAAAAAATGAAAAATGGATTTGGTTAGTCTATTGGTAATTAAGAAAAATAATAATAAAAACATGTATTTTGACTTTAATTATATATATATATATATATATATATATATATATATATATATATATATATATATATATTTTAAGTTTAGTTCTTATTGGATAGTGTTTATCTTATTTGATGATATGTTTTATTGTTGTGTCTCATGACTAATGAAAAAAAAGGGAAAATATAAAAATAAAATAAAAAATGAAAATTCATATAATAATTTTTAAATCAATGCGATGATCAATAATGTTAATTGAATAGCGGATGCTATCTTTAATGTTGTTAGGATCATATGGATTTATTGAGTAGCCTAGTGTTACCTTAAATTCTGTGCAGAAATGATTTCATCTTCAAATTTTTTTTTTTAAAAAAAGATCTTCTAATTGAAAATTAATTAACCCATGTTATTATTTTTGGGTGGAACTACGTAACTTTGAGTTCCTCATTGCATCCGAGGGTACATAGGAATGAAATTTTTATTCTAAATTAAATTTTCACAATTTGGTTTTTCTTTTCTTTTAAAATAAAAATAAAATAATTACAAAGTCTTTTTAAAAGGGGTAAAATAGGTAAATTTGAGATTATTAAGTTTTGTTGTACAATTGATTTAAGGTACCGTCTTAGGATGGGTGTGATAGGGGTGCTGTGGGATTAAGTTTCCACCCTTCCCTGTCCATAACCGACTCCCGAATCCGATTTGATTCCAAAGACCATTTTCAAAAAAGGTTTTCCAATTTTTCCTAAATTTAAATAAAATTGGTGGCGACTCCATTTTAATCATTTTAAAACCACGCGAGTTTGCTATTTCGCCGCGATCCCGGTCGCGACAGGTTTGGGGGAGTATCATTGTATGTTTTGTTATTATAATGTTGAATTTGTGTAACATGTATTGATATTTACATTATGCAGTAATTATAGTCATCATTTTTACATGATCATATGCTAAGGTTGACTATTACAGATGGGTTTCTGAGAAAATTTTTCAATTTTTAATGTATGATTGGACTGATGCTAGTGTGGAATTGGTTATCCAATGACATAAATGTTTGTGATTTGATTACTTTTAGTGAAACCATATGTGATCAGAAGCATGTAAAACAATTTCGTTGCTTTCTATACTTGATTACATCCCACTTATATGCAAGTGTAACTTTGAAAATAATAAGAGTGCATGTTTAGAGAAAGTTTATGGATGTATATGTCGAGTTTCGATTATTCTAGAAATTGTTTTTAAACTCTCTTGAGACGAAATCTTAAATTGTGCATAACTGAGGAAATGATTAGGGCAATGTTTAGACCGATTGAGTCTTTTCAAGCTTAACCTGATATGATGATATCTCTAGGTCCTATTTTGAAGCATGTTGATTGTTTGGCCTTATTTGTTTTTCATTCACCCATTGTGTTTGTTAACCTGTTAACCATTGTAATGCATGTGAAAGCATTGCATTTTCTTCCTACCATCAATGTTTGTTGAGTACATGATGTGTTATCTCTTGAAGTGAGTCCAGTGATTAAGGGTATTAATATATTCAACTACAAAATGAGCCTGAAGGAACCAGATGCAAAAATTGAAGAAAAGCATTGCTTTGTAAAAAAAAAACTTTGCTTTGAAAAAAAAATAAAAATGAAAAAAAAGAAAAAAAAAAGAGAAAAACAAGCAATGCCTAAGAAATGAAAAGCATAAAAAACATTGAATGGTTCTAGCGAGTTTTCTTCTTTCACTATTGAATACCCTGATAATATCTTTTGACGGCTCAAGTCTTGAAATAACAGGTTTAGGTTTCTGAATGTTTGTTGTATATCATTTCCCTTATTTTCATACGCCTATTACCATGACCTGACATTACAAGCTGATAAAGACCCTTTTGATCCTCAGTTGTGTGTGATTTGCATTACTGGAGAGAGTTTATGATCAATTTTGTGGATTTTATGATTCATATGCATGTAAGTTTATAAACTTATCCAGATGTGCATGATTTGAATAGGAGAAGTTTATCTTACATATTTGTAGAAAATGTGATTTGCATGAAAGAAAACTGGGTTGTTAGCATGCTTAAGGTTGTGTATATGTGGAGTTGATTGTGAGATTTTAGCACTCATTAAAGACTGATGCAATCATTCTACACTGGTTATATATTAAAGAGAAAATTGAAATTGAAAGCTGTTGAATGCATGTGAAGTATAAATTGTTAAAGTAAGTTTACTTAGTCATACTTTATTTTGCTTGAGGACAAGCAAAAGTATAAGTTTGGGGGTGTGATAACTCCATGAAATGCAGTTATTTGTGCCCCGTATTTGTGCTTTCATTTATTGCTTAAGTTCTCATTGTATGCATATTTGGAAGGTTTTGTGCTGATATTTGTTATATTCTATTTTGATGCTTTTCCAATATGATATTGAGCAAACTGTGCATATTATGTTAGTGATTGAGTGAATTTGTAACTGTTATTGACTTGGTGATTTCTCTAATATAGGAAGGACTCCAAACAAGTGGATATATGGAGCATTTGAGCTAAAATTGGAAGAGAAAGTCAAAGGAACATTCTGGCAGTTTACGCCGTGGCGCAGGCATATCAATGTTGCGGCATGGTGTCCCCTATATCCAGACAGAAAATTATGAAATTTGCAAGCTGCGACGTAAGCATGTTAATGCCACAACGTGGTGACCTAATTTGTATACGCGTTGCGGCGTAGGCATGTTAGTGCCACGACGTGACTCTGTTTTCTGGGCCTATAAATACGTTTTTAACAGATTTTACAAAGATAGCTTTTTAGGTTTTAGAGAAGCTGCGATTGGAACTTCACTTCTGGGTTGAGATGAGGCCAAGGGAGTCAAGATTGGAGGTCATCTTCTTCATGGAAGGAGATTCAAGCATCAAAGATCATATCCATGAGCTTCCTTCCTTCTTCCTTCTCTTTTCTCTCCTCCATCTTCCATGAACATGACTTTTGTGATAGATTTTCGTGTTTCATGATGTAGCTGAGCTGTATTTAAGAATTACTTTGGATCTTTGTATGAATATTGATGTTTATGTATTACTTTAAGTATATATTGATGTTTGGTTATGTTCAATCATATAGATCTTAATGCTCTTGTTAGTTTGATCAGCTGTTAAGTGAATTGTTGAAATCTGATGAACCTAGACATAGGAATTTGGATTTGAGATCATATGTATAGTTGATGCATGTTCGATGAGTTCAATTGGCTTGGATAAGTTAATTCACTAATGAGATAGAAATATACCTCTTAGCCATGCATAGCGTGTGTTTGAGAATAAATCGTTCATTAGTGGATTTCACTCTGGTTCTCATGGAAGCATAGTGAGCTAGGTGAAGGAAGCCAGGGTTAACTGACCTAGACATAGACTTTTAACTAAAGTAGATTCTCAAGCTAACTTAATTATTCATTAATGTTGCTTATAAGGATTACATAGCATTAATTGAAGTATGAAATGAAGAAGGATTCCCTAAATCTCTAAACCATTATGTTTATTTTTATTTATCGCTTTTATGTCTTTTGATTAGTTTTACCATACTTTTCCCTATTTTTATGTTCTTGAATAGAAATAGATAAGCTATTGGTTGATACTTAGTATTGGAAGCCAAACATCTTTGAGGGAACGAATTTTACTCTTCATTGTATTACTTGAATGACCCGTGCACTTGCGGTACATAAATGGTCTAACAGTGACATAGAAACAAATTATCCACACATGTTTCCCTTCAAATAGCAGTTTATGCTATTTTTTGAGTCATTTTAGGCTACTTTTCACATTCAGAGTTGCAACAAAATGTCTAAACTAACTCAGTTTGTCACAAAACTAACATATCAAACAAGTCATATGTTACCTTTGTACACATATAAAAGTCTAATATGTTTTTCTAGGATGTTACGACGCGCATAGATAAAGCTAATTTCTTATACATTGATTGCATCATTCGTCATAAATAAAAATAAGAACTAATATGAGTCATGATAGTTATATGTCATTTATTCGACATAGTCCCTTATATATACTACAATGTCAATCCATCTCCTTGTTATGATCTATAATTGAGAAGTACATAACTAGTCTAACATGATATCTTTAACAAAGACAGAACCTGTTATCGTCATTCTAATTCGATTATGTATATAAAATTAGAAAACAAGAAAATCATAAATATAGCCATAAATGAGCTCCAAGTGTCAAATACATAAGAAACTTAAAAACATTAGCACTAATGTTCAACAATCCTCATTAGAAATAATGTCCATTCTTCCAACATGCCCAATAAATGTCTTAAGCAGTAATCCTTTTGCCAAAGGATCAGTTATCATATGATTGGTGCTAATATGCCCAATTGACACTTTACATTTCTAAACTTCTTCTTTAACGAAAAAGTATTTCAATTCCATATGCTTAGCACCCTTGGAATACTTGTCATTTTTAGAAAAGAAGATAGCTATGAAATTGTCACTAAATTTTCAGCAGTCTGGTGATACTGTCGACTACTCCAAGTCCTAAAATATAGTTCTGTAACCAATTAACCTGAACCATGGCCTCAAAGCATACCACAAATTCAAGTTCTATAGTAGAAGTAGCAATAACTGACTACTTCACACTCTTTCACAAGATTGCTCCTCCGACTAAAAGATACAAATAGCCAAATGTGGACTTTTTTATATCCACATAGCCAGCAAAGTTTGAATCTGAATATCCAACCACCTTAAGGTGATAAGATCTCCTATATGTAAGCATATAATCCTTTGTTCCTTATAGTTATCTTAGCACTTTCTTTGTAGTCTTCCAATGATCCAATCCTTGATTACTCTGTTATCTTCCTAGCATTCCAACTAGTAAACTAATATTTGGCCTTG
This sequence comes from Ormosia emarginata, assembly GCA_029884605.1. Classification (NCBI taxonomy): domain Eukaryota; kingdom Viridiplantae; phylum Streptophyta; class Magnoliopsida; order Fabales; family Fabaceae; genus Ormosia; species Ormosia emarginata. Next base: position 2,823,524 of record JAQQTP010000084.1, read on the forward strand.
TACATATTTAAGCATACATCAAACTCCCAACAATATGCATATGAATTTTATCTCATTTTTGTGGATTTTATGATTCATATGCATGTATGTTTTCGTTCCAAATCATTCTTTGAACATTGCATGAGACTAAAATTTATCTCCTTTTTGAATTGGAACAGAAGATGTTAAGCATTTGTCCATTCTAAATCTCTCTAAAATTTTATTAATGTATACTTTTTGAGACAAACCTAATAGTTCTTCTAATCTATCCCATAATATTTCTATCTCGATCACATAGTTTGCCTCACCCATATCCTTCAGTTCAAAGTTGTTAGAGAGAAAATTCTTAGTCTTATATAATATACCAAGGTCATTAGCTGCAAGCAACATGTCATCAACATACAGAATCAAAAATATAAACTTAATCTAACTGACCTTCAGATATATATATATCAATCAATAGTGTTTTCTTAAATCCAAAGGAAACAACGGTATCATTGAACTTGAGATACCAATGCTTGGAAGCTTGTTTAGGTCTGTATATTGATTTCTTAAGTTTACACTCCATATGCTCTTTCCCTTCAACTGAAAACCCCATTGGTTGATCCATTTTGTAAACTTATTCCTCTAACTTCTCATTTAGAAAGGCAGTTTTCATATCCATTTGGTGCAACTTTAAATCATAATAAGCTATTAATGCTATGTGTAACATCCTACTAGTAATTTTATTATAATTTAATAATATTGATAGAATATTACGTACTTCGTTTATTATTTCCTATTTAATAAAATACGTGCAATGGTTTATTATGAAATGGAATTAATTTAATTTTTAAACCAATTAGGTTAAAAAAATTATTTTTAAGACAAATGTATTAATGGGATATAATTCTAATAAAATACAAACAGAAAAATTTAGAAGCAAACTAGCTGCATTTATTTTTATATTTACATAAGGTATATCAGTATATCTATCTAAAAATATTTACAACTCAAATGGGTACAAAACTACAAAAAAAAAAGACATATAAACTGTCTCAATCAACAAATCTAGTCAGTAAGTTATGCACACCTACTATACAGCCAAGTCAACTATATACAACTACATCATGCAAGCATTGCCAATCAAAATCATGCATGATGAAGTAACAGATGTGGATGGTATCTGTCACCAGGAAGATCTCTTCAGTCGGAATGTGAAACACATAATGAGCGTCACGATCATTTAGTAGGGTAATACGAACCATCCTGATTCTCTGAACATATCAGATAAGGGTGAGAATTTACATTCTCAGTAGAGCAATCATACGGTTATAAAATTAATATCATTTGAACTATGACATGTTCAGTTGTATTCACTGTAGAAAATAAATTTCAAACAGAGTAGTACATAGTATTACTTTATATCAATAAAATACATACTAGATAATATCATTTAGTAGAACATTTAACATTTCTTTATCTTTTGCTTACATGGCCAATAACATAACATAACATAATCGAGATCTCGAACTTTCTAAGGCGTCCCCTAGCATGGTGGTCACTCCAATCAAGGAACCCAATAAAGGTGATCATTCCACATTCCATTGAAGGAAAGTATGGAATCCAATAAAGTGACCCATGTAAAACATCCTTTTTAATATCTTAAACCATTCATCTTCATCATACATCATATCATTTGATCATAAATCATATCATTTCCATCATAGATCATATCATTTAGTCATAAATCATATCATTTCCATCATAGATCATTTTCATCATAAATCATTTCATAATAAATCATTTTATCACAAATCATTTTATCATAAATTATTTTCCTTGATCATTCTCCTTGATCATAACTTATGACATTAACATAATCCATCAAATACTTTTTAGGATATCTAATTTAATCAAAAGCCTTGGTTTAGCATAATAGCCAATTCAACTTCATTTTTACATAATAAATCCAAAGATCAAACACTAATTATAAACCATGATACCTACTAGGCCAAATTTATCACTATGATGACATCAAGTTATTTTCTTTTTATTCACTTAATTCTAGTCATATTTAGGTCTCTAGCTTCCAATTCTACCATCAATTTCATTTCAATTTCTATGTTAGACAAAATCCCCAATTTAATAAGATCAAGAACCCTATTTTTTTTAATCTTCATCAATTGACCATAATACTTCAAAATCAAGATTCAATCCATGCTTTTAACTTCATTAACAACAAAATTCTACCATTAATTTCACTCTAAACACAAGATTAGACTAAATCCTCAATTTAGTATGAACAAAAACCCTAATTCTTGAATCAACTCCACTCTATCTTAACTTCTCAAATTAAAACCATTTCTATGATTCTTAAATCATCAACAACCCTAATCCTCACTAAACTTCCATTGAAATTCATCTAAACATCAAGAACATAAAATATGGTCTTACTAATCTAGGGTTTGAAATCATCAAAACAAGCCTCAACAAAGTTTCTATATATTAAAATCATGCTTCTTAGCTATAGTAGAACACTTCTATAAAGAGAATAACTCAAGGAAAATAGAAGAAGTATGATTCTCCTACCTCTTGGACTTAAGAAAACTTGAACAAAAGAAGAACTTGAAGCTTGATTCTAGCTTAATCTCCTTGAAATCTTCTTGTTCCTTCACTAGCTTGAAGATTTATATTTTCTTCCAATTTTTCTCTTATTTTTCTCCTTTTCTTTCTCTTTGCTCCTTGCTTGGCCGAATGATAACAATGTATTTTATTCATTTTATAATCCTCTCATTAGGCTTCTTAAGGTTCAATTTGGCTTAATTAAGTTAATTTTGTCACATTTTATGAAATTAAGCTTAAATGGATCATTGAAGAAATTATTACTTGAATTATCATTAATTTTGGTGATTGCATTCTTAAGTAAAGTGGCCACAATTTGAGTTGCAATTATCTGATTAATTTGATTCTGGTCTTGTTGGAAAGTTTAGATAAATCTCTAATAACTATTCACTTGATAGCAAGAGCCACACTGATAGCAATATATTTCATTCATTGTATAACCTTCTCACTTGGCTTTTTCAGTAAACTGACTATAATTTGAGTTACAAATATCCGATGGATGTGATTTTGGTCTTGTTTTTAAGCTAAGATAAATTTATACAACTTTCATGAAGGTCTCAAGACCAGGGACACACGTTTGGATAATTCAAATTGGAGTTGAAGCAAAATCTAGAGTTTTGAACTTGACAGTTTGACCTCTATGTACTCATTAGGCTATATCTCGGGCTATGGGAGTTCAACAATTCTGAAATTTTGACAGTAGAAGTTAAGACTCATATCTACAACTTTCATGAAGAACACAAAAGCTAGTTCGGATTCCTTGAAGGTGATATTGGGCTTGGAAGTCAGAACAAAGGTGCTGGATTTGAGCCTGACCTATGAGCAGTAATTAGGCCATATCTCGGGCTGTAGTTGTTGGATTTGGATGAAATAGGTGTCTCTGAAAAGCTGAGACAATTTTCTAGACTTTCATGAAGACCACTTGGCTAAAAAATGACGCATGCCATGAGCTAAGAGCAGAGACATTTCGGAGCTAAGAAAGTCCATAATTTCAGTTCATTCATCATCTATTTTAATTTTACTTCTCATCATCAAACAACTCCATTGTCTTCTTGCACTCCTTCAACTCTATAAAAGGAGGCAAAGGCTGATCATTTAAGGGTGTTAGCTTAGCTTAGAGTTTACTTTCATGTTTGTATGTTAATTATTTCCTTTGTGTAGTTTTCTATTGTTCTTAATTAAAGTTATGTTCATCATCTTCTTCTTCTTTCTTTCTTTCTTCTTGTCTATGATTAACTAAATCTTCATCTTACTTGGGTGAAAGAGTGAAGCTCTTAGTAATATGTTGAGGTTAGATTAATTTCCTTCTTGTGCTTGAATGATATATTTTTATGTGATCTTTATATGTATTGTATGTTGTTTCCGATTAATTTAGAAACTCTTCTTGTATAATGAATATCTTGATTAATTGTAGACAAGACGTTGGCACAGTGGATGCTTGAGACTATTTACAAGTATTGGTAGATAATTACTGGAATCATAATATAATTACATGTATAATCTAAATTGAACTTTGAATGTTAAATCTTCCGATTGGAACCTTCATTATGTATGATTTCAATTGAGTTATAAAAAGAAATAATATTGTCTTTAATTTATTACCAGAGTGGATTTCCTAACCCAAGCAATTCTTTTTCATTTGTGAATAACTTATATCATCTTTAGTATTGTGATAAATTTTCTCCTTACCTCAAATAATTTTCTCTCCATCAATTTCCTGTAGATTGACATCGGACTCCCGAGAATTTACTACTTGAAACAACCTACACTTGGGTTTGAAACTTTTAATTACACCATCACCGAACCTTCTAGCTTCTCTTGGAGTGTTCGTCTTCTTTCTTTTCCATTCTTTTTCCTTTTATATTTTCTAGCCATCCAATTAGGTTTCAACTAGTGACTAATTCATCCAATTAGAAACTAACCAATGTCTAACCAAATGGTTTGTTTCTATTAGCCATTGATTATTTTAATAGTTTTTTCCTAACTAAATCATGAATGCTTAGTTACTCTAACTAAACCATTATCAACTTAGTTACATTGATTACATTTTAGTTAAGCATCTTGTTACTAACTTATAGGAATTTGTCTAATAACTCTTCCAATTTCTATAATTAATAAGTTGTCCAATAGTAAACTTATATCTTAAATAACTTATAAACTTTTGCACAATTTTCCAGTGTTCTGGAAATTCTTCTATCATTCCCTCGAACCCATTGTATAAGAATCATTCAATTTGTATGCAAAAGTTTTTAATTTCACATACGTTGCTATTATTAATTTAATAAATTACACATATATCCTATGACTACAAAACACAAATTAAATATTGTCATATATATATATATATATATAATAATATATATATATATAATATATATATATATATAATAATAATTTAATCTAGAAAAGATATTACACTATGATGATTATGAAAGAATCTTTCTTAAAGACTGGTGAAAAGGTCATTTATAGTCAATGTCATCTTTCTGAATAAAATCTTTGGCAACAAATCGCACCTTGTAATGTTCAAAATTGTCATATATATATAATCTAGAAGGGATATTACACTATGATAAATATGAAAGAATCTTTCTTAGAGACTAGTAAAAAAGTCTATTTATAGTCAATGTCATCTTTTTGAGTAAAATATTTGGCAACAAGTCGCGCCTTATAACGTTCAAGATTGTCATGAAAGTTAAGTTTGGTCTTAAAGACCCACTTACACCCAACTCTTTTGCAACTTTAGGTAATTCTACAAGGTCCTGGACTCTATTTTGTTCCATAGACTTTTAGCATTATCACTATTAATGACCTTGAAAATGAAACTAGATCATTGTTAATTCCTAAGTCAACTTTTGACTCTTGTAGATATACCATATAATCGTTCGAGACAACAGATCTTCTTTCCCATTAAGATCTTCTTCATACTATCTCCTGTGGTTCTTTTACTATAGGTTCATACTAAATTGCGGGATTATTATTTTGTTGTTCTTGTATATTGTTTTGAGTTTCAACATGAGGAAAAATCACTTTAGAAGAGTTACAAGTCAAAGGAACTTACACTTTCATTTCCTTAATTTCTACATTTCGTGGAGCTTCACTCCTACTAATTTCACCATTCTTAATGAACCTAGCATTCCTAGTTTCAACAATTTTTGTGTTATAGTTTAAGACAATAAAATATATACCCCCTAGACTTTTATGGATAACCAATGAAATACTCACTGATTGTTCTCGCATCTAGTTTGTTTTCTTGTAGATTATAAATTCTTACTTTTACCTAGCATCCCCAAACATGAAGGTGTCTTAGACTGGGTTTCCTACTAGTCTATAGTTCAAAAGGTATCTTCGAAATTACCTTACTAGGAACCTTGTTTAACAAATACACTGTAGTCTTTAATGCATACATCCACAATGAAATGGGTAAAGATAAATTACTTATCATACTCCTAATCATATTCATTAAGGTTTGATTATGCCTTTTTGACACACCATTTTGTTGTGGTATGCCCGACATTGTGTATTGAGCATAAATATCACGTTTCTCAAGGAATTTAGCAAATGGTCTTGGGTGTTGTCCAATTTCATCATATCTTCCATAATACTCATCACATGTGTCTGACCTAACAATTTTCACATTTTTTTTTGTTTAATTTTCTTTCAACTTCATTTATATATATCTCCAAAGCATTTACTATTTGAGATTTTTCATACAATAGATAGACATATCCATAACGTGAATAATGGTCAATAAAGGTGATAAAGTTTTTTGCTTATTGAAAGAATTAACATCAAAAGGTCCACTTATGTTAGTGTGTATAATTTCAAGAAGCTGAGTGCTTCTTGTGGCTCCTCTCTTTGTATGTTTTGTTTGTTTTCCTTTAGTATAAACCAAACAAACATTCAAGTCATAAAAATCAAAATTCGAAAGAATTTCATTCTTTACTAATATTTCCAGTCTTTCTTTGGAAATATGACCCAGACGCTTATGCCATAAGTAAGCAAAGCTTTCATCCACTAAACAATGTTTAGTGCTAACATTATGATGCAAGGTTAAAATTTTCTTGGCATAAAGACTATCAAGATTCAATTTGTATAATCCATCATATAGACCACTAAAACTAATGAGATGGCTATGCTTAAACAAACTGAAACATTCATTACCAAAATTAAAAAAGTAACCAGCAACATCAAGTTTAGATAAAGAAACCAAATTCCTAGAAATACTATGTACATAAAGATTCTCCAACAAATCAAAATGATGTCCAATGTCTAAGATTAAACGATAAGTCCCGACACCTTCCATCGAAAGCTTTCACTATGTTTCCCATGAAGATAAACTTTTTATTTGGGTTTATGATTTGGATTATAAGGAATCCTTGCATCGTATTAGAAATATAAGTGGTATTCAAGAATCAATCCACTAAGTATTATATGAAAATTTAGTTAAATTTGTTTTGAAACATATATAAACATTATGCTTACCATTCTTTTCAAACCAAGCCTTATGTATGAGGCAATTCTTTTGGAAGTGTCCAGATTTCCCACAGAAATGACATTTATCCTTATTTGGTCCCATTTTGTGGATTTGAGAGGATGATTCATTGATCTTTAGTAGTCCTTTTCCTTTTCCATGTTTCTTCTCAACTTTTTTTTCAGCTCCTTGATTGCTCATATAATGGATTGAATGACTTCCTAGATTCTTAATTCTCGTTTCCTCTTAAATTAGCATATTGTGTGACTCATTCACATTCCAATTGTCTTTCATGATGTTATAGTTCATTTGAAAAGGATTATACTTAGACGGTAATGAGTTAAGAATAAATTATACAAGGAAATTTTCATCTACATCAATCCCCAAAGACTTTAGTCTTGTTGCAAGGTTCGTAATTTCAATGGCATGCTCATGTATGGTACGAGAACCATCAGACTCCATGGTGGTTAAGATACCTATCATTGTCCTAACAAGAGACTTATCAGTAGTTTGAGAGTGCTCTTCCACAAACATCATAAATTCTTTGGAACTTTCAGTTTTGGGAAGAGCTAACTTGATGTTATTAACTATGCTCATCCGCATGAATATTTAGCTCAATATGTTTGACATTTCATAACTCTTATAATGGACTTTCTCTTCATTACTGCTAGTATCATTAATAGCAACATGTTTCTCAACCTAGAGTACCAAATCAAGATCCAACACACCAAGCTGAAATTAGACTTGCTTGGTCCAATAAAAAAAAATTAGCTTATTAAAGATTAGAACAAACAAAGTATGCAAATGCAAAAAATTGGGAAAAAATACTACAAGAAATAATTCTTAATATTAATGCTTTGAGTCATAATTTACATACTTCATAGATTCACAAATCATTCATTTAACAATTAATGCATATTGATGTTCTCTTTTGGGTGATACACTAACACACAGCAATAACCATAATGATGTTAATAAAGTTCAACATTATTTTGGTAATAATACATGCACTAATTAGAGATATCTTTCATCTTTAGATACATAAATAAAATTGATAGTACATTTACATTATCAACTATCATGTTCATTAATTTTAATAACAACTAATCAACCTTGAGACGATCAATAACTGCCTTATAATTTTGAACCACAATTTAGCCATAAATCAATAATTATCATATCAATTGTTTGTCCTTATAATTAATGAGCATGAATGTTGGTAGTATAAATGCACTATTAGTTATATTTATATATCTAAAGATAGTAAATATTTTTAGTTGGTGCATATATTATTGTCAAATTATGTAAATTTCTATTAGCATCATTTTATTGAATATGATATATTGATGGATTTCCCAAAGGTGAACATCAACATGCTTTATATGAAGTGTTTTTCTGAATCTATATAGCATGTTAGTATATAACTCAAAGCATTAATGTCTTTAAATCTCTATTACTTGTAGTACTTATTGCTATGCATTCACATCTCTCATATGCTCCTTTTTTTAATGAACTTAATTTCTCTGAATGGAATGAGCAAATCTAGTTTTGCCTTGGGGTAATGGATTTGGATTTGGCTTTTTGAGTAGAGAAACCCGATGCTATTACTGTTTTAAGCACTGATGAAGAGAATGTTCATTATAAAAACTAGGAAAGATCAAACAAATTGAGTCTAATGTATATGCAGATGAGTATAGCTAGCAACATTAAGTCAGTTCTTCCTAAAATTAAAAATGCTAAAGAAATGATGAAGTTTGTGGAAGAACGTTCCCAAACTGTTGATAAGTCTTTTGTTGGGACATTGATGAGTATTTTGACCACCATGAAATTTGATGTTTCTAGTACTATGCACGAGCACGTCATTGAAATGACAAACATTGCAGTAAGACTTAAGTTATTGGGAACGGATATGGATAAAAATTTCTTTGTGAAGTTTATCTTGAGCTCATTATCATTTGAGCATGGTCCCTTTCAAATGAACTATAGCACCATGAAAAACAAATGAAATGTGCATGAATTGCATAGTATAGTAGTTCAGGAGGAAACTAGATTTAAGAATCAAGGAAATCACTTCATCAATTATGTTAACCATCAAGGAGCTAGAAAGAAAGCTAATAGAAAACATGACAAGAAAGGAAAAGGACCTCTAAAGATCAATGTGGTCTCTTCTTCTCAAGTCCACAAGAAGGAAGTGAATGAAAATGGATGCTATTTATGTAAACAGATTGGGCATTTCCAAAAGGATAGTTCAAGACGTAAGGCTTAGTTCGAAAAGAGAGGTAAGCTTAGTGATTATGTATGTTTTCAATCAAATTTAGCTAAAGTTCCTTATAATACTTGGTGGATTGATTCTGACTGTAAACCTCATGTTTCTAATATGATGCAGGGATTCCTTACAACCCAAACCATTAGACCAAATGAAAAGTTTGTCTTTATAGGTAATAGAATGAGAGTTCCAGTAGAAACTGTTGGGACGTATTATTTAATTTTTGACACTAGACATCATTTGGATCTATTTGCAACTCTTTATGTACCCAATATATCTAGGAATTTAGTTTCATTATCCACACTTGATAAAGCTAAATACTCTTTTAAATTTGGTAGTGGTAGTTTCAGTTTGTATAAGCATAGTTATATGATTGGTAGTGGTATACTATGTGATGGATTATACAAGTTAAATCTTGATATTCTTTATATTGAAACACTCTTAAACTTGCATCATAATGTTGACACTAAACGTGGTTTAATCAATGAACATTCTACTTACTTGTGGCACAAACGTTTGAGACATGTTTCTAAAGAAAAAATGGAAAGATTAGTAAAGAATGAAATTCTTTCGAATTTGAATTTTATTGATCTGAATGTATGTGTGGATTGTATTAAAGGTAAACAAACAAAACATACAAAGAAAGGAGTCACAAGAAGCACTTAGCTCCTTGAAATTATACACACTGATATTTATGGATCTTTTGATGTTAATTCTTTCAATAAAGAAATATATTTTATCACATTCATTGATGATTATTATGATTATGTCTATTTGCTGCATGAGAAATCTCAGGGTGTGAATGCCTTAGAGATTTACATTAATGAGGTAGAGAGGCAATTAGAAAGAAAAGTGAAAATTATCAAGTCTGATAGAAGTAGTGAGTATTATAGAAGATATGATGAAAATGGATAACACCCAAGGCCATTTGCTAAATTTCTTAAGAAGCATGACATATGTGTTTAATACACAATGTCAGGTACACCACATCAAAATGGTGTATTAGAAAGGTGAAATAGAACCTTATTAGATATGGTTAGAAGTATGTTAAGTAGTTGTTCTTTACTCATTTCATTCTGGACTTATTCTCTAAAGACTGTCATGTATTTATTAAATATGCTTCCTAGTAAGGCAGTTTCAAAGACTCCTATTGAGCTATGAACTAGAAGGAAACCTAGTCTAAGACACCTGCATATTTGGGGTTACTAAACAGAAATTAGATATTATAATCCACAAGAAAAGAAATTGGATGCAAGAACAATCAATGGTTATTTCATTGGTTATTTAGAAAAGTCAAAAGAGTATAGATTTTATTGTCCTAACCATATTACAAGGATTATTGAAACTGGGAATGCTATGTTCATTGAAAATAATGAAGTTAGTGGGAGTGAAACATCACGTAAGGTAGAGATTCAAGAATTAAGAGTGCAAGTTCCTTTGACTTGTATCTCTAATAAAGTTGTTGTTTCTCAAGTTGTCGAACCGATTAATAATCATGAAGAACAACAAATAAATGATCCTATTACTCATAATGAAGTTGTAGTAAATCAACCTATAGTAGAAGAACCACAACAAATATCATTAAGAAGATCTCAAAGAGAAAGGAGATTAATTATTTTTTATGATTATATGGTATATCTACAAGAGTTTGAAATCGACTTAAGAATAATAAATGACCCAATTATATTTTCACAAGCCATGAATAATGATAATATTGATAAATGGTTAGATGCCATGAAAGATGAGTTGAAATCTATGGAACAAAATGAGGTTTGGAACCTTGTTGAGTTACCAGAAGGTTGCAAAAGAGTTGGTTGCAAGTGGGTCTTTAAGACCAAACGTGACTCTCATGGTAACTTAGAATGTTACTAGGTCAAACTAGTTGCAAAAGGGTTTACTAAAAAAGATGGCATTGACTATAAGAAGACCTTTTCACCGATCTCTAAGAAAGATTCTCTCAAAATTATGATGACACTAATGGCTCATTATGATCTAAAGTAACACCAAATGGATGTAAAAGCTACCTTTTTAAATGAGAATTTTGAAGAAGAGGCTTATATGGACTAACCAATAGGGTTCATAGAAGAAAAAAAAGAACACATGGTGTGTAAACTTAAGAAGTGAATATACATACTTAAACAAGCTTCTCAGAAATTTTATCTCAAGTCCAGTGATATTATTGTATCCTTTGGATTTAAGAAAAACATTGTTGATCAGTATATATATTTGAAGGTCAGTGGAAGCAAGTTTATCTTTTTGGTTATGTATGTTGATGGCATCTTGCTTGCAACTAATGATCTTGGTCTATTAAGTGAGACTAAGCAATTTCTCTCTAATAACTTTGAAATGAAAGATATATGGGTGAGATAACCAATGTGATTGGAATAGAGATATTTCGTGATAGATTACAAGGATTGTTAGGTTTGTCTTAGAAAACATATATAAATAAAGTGTTATAGAGATTCAGAATGGAAAATTGCTTAGTATCTCTGGTTCCAATTCAAAAATAAGACAAATTCAGTCTCATGTAATGTCCAAAGAATGATATGGAACAGAAATAGATGGAAGCAATTATATATATATCTATTGTTAGGAGTTTAATGTATACTCAAACTTATACCTGACTAGATATTAGCTTTGCAGTTGGAATGCTGGGAAGATACCAGAGTAATCCTGGTTTAGATCATTAGAAAACTGCAAAGAAAATTCTAAGATATCTGCAAAGAATGAAAGATCACATGCTTACTTATAGGAGATTCGATCATCTTGAAGTGATTGGATATTTAGATTCAGATTTTGCTGGTTGTGTGGATACAAGAAAATTCACTTTTGGATATTTGTATCTTCTAGCTAGATGAGCTATCTTATGGAAAAGTGTGAAGCAGATTGTCATTGTTGCATCCACTATGGAAGCTGAATTTGTGACATGCTTTGAGGTCATAGTTCAGGCTAAACGACTACGGAATTTTATTTCAGGATTTGGAGTAGTCGACAGTATTGTCAGGCCGCTAAAAATTTACTGTGATAATTCTGCAATTGTCTTCTTTTCTAAAAATGACAAATATTCCAAATGTTCTAAACATATGGAATTGGAATACTTTGCCATTAAAGAAGAAGTTCAGAAACATAAAGTGTCAATCAAGCATATTAGCACTGATTTTATGATTGTTAACCCCTTAACAAAAGGATTACCGCCCAAAACATTTACTGGTCATGTTAAAATTATAAGCATTATGTTTACTAGTGAAAGTTGAACATTATTGTTATTTATTTAGTTTTATTGTATACTTCATACTCTGGGCTCATTAATGTATAAGTTTCTGAATTTTTTTATTTTCAAACTTATGTGTACATGTATGAATGATAATATTGAAAACAAGATTTGTCTTTGATAAAGACATTATTGTTGGACATATTGTGTACTTCCCATTAAAGTCTCATGTTAGAAAGAAAGCTAATAGAGTAGTACATGGAAGGAACTATGTCAATTTGATGATATACAACTGTCATGACTCTTATTAGTTCTTATTCTTAACTATGACTTATGATGCAACCAATGTATGAAACTTTTAGCCTTGTTTATGTGCGTTATGATTGATATTTTATTAAATCATGAAATGATACTTTGTCACATGAGTCAAGTGAGAGTATGTAAAAAATGTCTCATGTGTGTGTATGACAAGTGTATGTTATTTAATAAACAAATGAGGGGCTAAATAGTACTTGGATAGATGATAGTTAGGAAAAGGTTTCTTAACCTCTCAATTGCTTGATGGGAGCAATTTTCTTTTTTAATAGAAAAGCTACAAAGAAACTAGTCCTCTATCTATCCATAAAAGTTTTAGGTCATATGTTTTTTCATCAAGAATAGAACATAAGGAAGGAAGAACAAGAGATAGAAAGGGGTTTCTATTTTTCTACAAGTTCTGCAAATTGAAGCATCAATTCTCATCATGGATAAATGTTAGTACATCTTGACATAATGATATGAACGTGAAAACTATGAACTCTCAAGATCCTTGTTCATGTTCTTGATCTTTTGTACGCAGAATATGAATTCTATATGATACTAATAGAAAACTTACATTTGTTGCTTTATTTTTTTCATTAAATTTTATGAACTTGAATTTTGAGAATGTAAAAAAAAAATCCCGGATTGTTCACAAAATGAAAAGGATGCTTATAGCGCCATTTTAATATTGTGATTAATTTTTTAGCTTTCATGGAGTATTCAGAATTTTTGAATTTTTATTGTGGGGTGGTGACTTGATTTGCAGAAGCTGTTTCAAAGCTAGAGGAGGCACTCATGGTCAATCCTAGGAAGCATGATACTCTTTGGTGCTTGGGAAATGCTTACACTTCACATGGTTTTTTAACTATAGACCTGGAGAAGGCAAATATTTATTTTGATAAGGCATCTGAGTACTTTCAGCAAGTTGTTGATGAGGTACATTTTTTAGCCTTGTATTAATATACCAATCTCATTAGTGTGTGGGAAGTATTTTACTATTAAAAATAGTGTGTAATGGAGAAGTTTTGTTTTCAATAGGACCCTTCAAACGATTACTATCGCAAATCCTTAGAAGTGGTTGTTAAGGTATGTTGTCTTTTGCAATGTTTTGGTATTAAATTTTTTTGTTGTTTTTATTGCATCTTGTCATCTATTTTGTGTTTGGAAAGTGTAATACCTTGGTGTAATATAGATTGGGTATCATAATTTTGTTTAATTTTGACATGAGTTTTTTTTGCCCCCTGATTTTTGTCTTGGTCAAGAATGTTGAAAACTACATAGAGTGACAAGAGATTTTTGTATTTTCAAAATTTTTCTTGCACCTTGTTTTTTAATCTGAATTCTAATTGCATGTATTTACGAGACCAAATATGGAACCCTGTACTATTATAAGCTCAATTGCCAATGGATCATGTAAAATGGTTCTGATATCTGTAGTTAAGTATGATGGTTTGAGAGACTGTGGTTTGACTTATAGTTTATGGAATGCCATAGTAAAGCCAGTCAATCCAATTATGTAGACTCTGCTCCATGAATTTTGAAAATTTTACGCAATCATTATAGGATCCTCAACAGTGAACATATATTCTATTGGTGAATCATAAATAAACTAAGCAAAATGATTGGTTAAGAATTTTTTCTACTGAAATTTTAATATATCATGTTCACCCTATTAGTAAACTAGTTCCTGTTTATGGCTTCATTAAGGATAATGGTATCTTTTCTAGGGTTTGTTTTGTTTGTTTTACAAAGAAAATTTCGAGCTGATATGTTTCTTTTTGTATTTCTTTTTGCTCTTTATCCTTTGGTGTTTTTGGTGGATACCTTATCCACTCCCCTTGTTCTCTTCTTTCTAATATAAACTTTCTTTTTCGTCAAAAAAATATTTACCAACTTGTTCTAAAAGTAGCTACTCGACTAGTACACTTACTAACAAATTTTTTAAAGGCTCCTGAACTGCATGCAGAATTCAATAAGCTTAATGGTCAACAGGCAATAGGGATATCTTCTAGACCTTCTACTTCTTCGAGTACAAAGGTGATACTTAAAATTTAGAAGTTTATGTTGTCTGTCTCTCTCCAGTTATTATTTTGCACTTTTTTTTGGTCAATGAAATTGTATAATTTTCTCTTGACTTTTTTGTGCACCTATAGTATATGTTTAAGGTGTTAATTAATTGTTTTGCACTGAAATTAAGTCTTTTTTGTTCAAACATTCTTTTATCTATGTAATGTTCTCTGATTGCTCATACACTTGTTGACTAGAATTCACTATGCTTCTTAATTGAAAATTAATGATTTTTTAGTGTACTTTTTTTTTAATGAGGAACTAGATGACTTAGATTTCTGGCTTTTTAGGTTAGGTGATTGGAACATAAAGGATATAGGATGGATTCATTTTTTTTAAGAGTATCTTTTCTATCATTTGGATTCACTTGTAAATCGCCTTAATAAAACTCTTGTGAATAGGTTCTAAATTGCACCAAATAGAACTAAATAAATGCATGGATCTTGTTTCCCTAACTAGTGTACATGTGGTCTTTGAGATAGATTGGATTAATGTCCTAGTGAATTCCCCCTTTCAAGGGTATAGTGTGTTATTTTTCTAAGCATCTAATTCGTTAGAGATTATGGTGCTTTCCTTTAAAGTTTAATTCTTTGTGTTACTAAGTGATTCTGAGCAAGTATAGTCTAGATCAGAAAATGTGGGATGCCAAACCAACGATCATTGCAACTCACACTAGTCCTTAGAAGTTTATTTCCCATAGATATGTGTCCTTTAGATCTCTAATTTCTTTTAGGTTGGGTTATAGTATTCCTTTTAAATTTTGGGAGGACATTTGGGTAGGGAATGTTTCTTTTTGAGAGGCTTTTTCTTGTCTTTTTCACCTCTTTATCATTACTTATATTCTATCCAGGGTCATTCCTTAATTGGGATTTTCATTTTTGTAAAGATTTGAATGATAAAGAAACTAATGAACTACACTCCCTTTTGGTTTTGCTTGTCGCTCTAATTGTCTGTTATCTCTGCTAATCTTGGGAATAAAGTCTGGACCTTAGATTCTTCTAGTGAGTTCTCATGCAAATCTTTCTTCAGATTCTTATTCACACCCCAAATTTTCAAAAATTCCTTCTTGACAAACCCATTTAGAAGTCCAAAGCTCTCTCTAAAGTCAAGTGTTTTATTTAAACAACAGTACATAACAGGATTGATACTAACGCCTTGTTACAGATTCGTAGACCTCATTTCTCTCTAGCTCAGAGACAGTAAGCCACCTATTTTTGCACTGAAAGATGGGAACTTATCTTTGGAAATTTCTTTTCTAGTTCTAGATTATCAGAGAGCACTGGGTATGCATGTCCTATACCTTGGAGTATTTTTGGGGGGTTTGTTATAAAGGCTTTAGTGAGAACAAGGAGATTTTTTTTTATGGTAGTGTGCAGTCTTTCTAGTGCTTTGGCGGAGGTGGGGACAATGGAATGAATGTTTGAAGATGTTTCATTGCCCCTAGACTGGATTTGGGATATAAGTACATTTTTGGCTTTCTCTTTGGTATTCTACTTATGAGTATTTCATGGGAGTTGCTATCTCGAATATGTAGAAAGATTGGACAACTCAACTCAGTTGCATTCTTAGAGGGTTTTTTATTTTTTTTTATTTTTAATTGATATAATTTTATTAATAATTATAAAAAATATCACTTTATTTTCATTTAGTTTTTTGTTATCAAGATTTTATTAAAAAATACTAAAAATAAGAATTTGTTGTATTTATTATTTCCTTTACAAAATTTTAAAATAAAAATAAAATAAAAATAATGTTTTATTTTTATAATTATTAATAAAAACTTATCAATTAAAGATGAAAATAAAAATAAACCAAATACCTTATTATTTCTTTTGTTTTCCTTTGTATATAGACTTTCTTATTTTGGTTCCTTATTTTCCTCCAAGTTATACTTCACCTCGTTTCTCTCTTGCTAATCTATTGTACATAAAAATAAAATTTCCTTTTCTATATAAAAAAAACTCAAACCTTTGTTCATACATCTCGAGATTAGTGACTCTTTTGTCTATTTTTTGGTTAGATCTTGGACTGTTATTTCTTATGCCTACATTATGGGAAGCAAATCTTGAATTTATCTTTCATTTCTATTTTAGCATGCTGATGGTGGACATGTTTCATTGCTGCATATTGCAATCCAAGTATTCTTATGTTAAAAAAAAAAACAAATTGAAGAAGATATGTGTTGAGAAAAAATCTCCCATCCACAAGAAAATAAGCAAATAGACAAGCGTAACAGCACAAGAAATTTAATGTGATTTGACCTTCAATGTCTACGTCCATGACTTTACAAATCAATCCACTAGATTCAATCAGCAATTACAATCACTAATATTAAAATATCACTCACAAACTCAAAAATCTATATACACCAAATCTCACAAACTAATATTTTTCACTCAAATAAGCACTTACAAATTTTCTCCATCTTACACAACACTCAAAATAACAAAATCACCTTTTTTTTCAAGCCTTACATCGACCCAATCTCCATACATACAGCAAACCCACACTCAAAACCTTATTTTGACGCTGCTCTCACACAAAAACAAATGAAGAAGATGAAACAAGCTTTTAAATCCATCTCTCCCTTTTCCCCTCATGTTGTCACATGCACACATACCACACTTACTGATGTGGATTAAAGGATGCAAACCCAAGTGCAGGTTGTCTCAAGTAATAAATTCTCAGGAGTCCAATGTCGATCCACAGACAATTGATGAAGAAAAATTAATTGAGGTAAGAAAAAAATTTGTTACAACACTAAAAGTAATAAAAGTTGTTCACAAATGAAAAAGGATTTACTTGGGTTAGGAGATCCACTCTTGGTAATAAATTATTTCTCTTTATAACTCAATTGAAATCTACACATAAAGGAAGTTCCAATAAAAAAATATAACATTCAAAGTTCAATTATATATGCAATCATATTATGATTCCTTCAATTATCTACTAACAATTGTAAGTGAGCTCAAGCATTCATTGTGCCAATTCTCTTGTTTACAATAAATCAAGATCTCCACTATACAATGAAGGTTTCTAAATTGATTGGAAACAAAATACAACACATATAATGTCCACTTTATAATATATCATTTAAGCATAAGAAATAGAATAATCTTACCTTATTTCATTACTAAGAGCTTCACTCTTTCACCCAAGCAAAATGAAAATTAAGTACTCATAATCAAGAAGAAAGAAAGAGAGTGAAAGAGAAAGATGAACATAACTTCAAATTAGAACAAAAGAAAATTATAACAAAGGAAGACAATATACAAGCATGAACATAATTTCTCATAACCAAGCCTAAAACCAAAGTCTCCTAAATGATCAGCCAATGGAACCTTTTATAGAAGACTAGAGATACAAAATGATAAGGGGGCTGATTAATGAGTGGGTGAGTGGAAAATGTCAAATGGTGAGTTAGTGAATGAAAAATTATTGAGATTATTTGTCTCTGAAATCATTCAATGCTAATCATATGGATGCCATCAGATTTATAAAACATGGTCTTCATGAAAGTTGTAGCATTTTGTCTCATCTTTCCAATAGCACTGTTTCAGCTCCAAAGGCCACCTACAGCTCAAGATATGATCCAATTACTGAATAGTATTTAGGTCTAAGTACAGCACCTCTGTTCTGACTTCAAAGCCCAATATCACCTTTAAGGAGTCCAATCTGAGTTTTGTGTTCTTCATAAAAGTTGTAGATATGGATCTTAACTTTCAAGTATCCAAATTTCAGCCCAAGAAAGTTCCTATAGCCCGAGTTATGCTATGATTACTGCACATTGTTCAGATTCTAGTTATAAAACTCGTGTTCTGACTTCCAAGCCCATTTAGCTCCACTAGATGTCTGATTGAGCCCTGGAGCTCTTCATGAAAGTTGTAGAGCTCTCTCTTATCTTTCCTACAAGATAAGATATATAATTATAAGACATATAGAACTCAAGATATGGCCAAAATGCAGAAATAGTATAAGACCAAAATAGTGCTGAAAAAATCAATTAAGTCTAATTTGAGTCCAAACTTACAAAACATAATCAGACTTAATCAATTAAGTACATGGAGAGTGTAAATGACTAAAAATAAGGGTTTATTAATATATAAAATATATGATTATCAAATTCTCCCACACTTAGCTTTTTGCACTCCTAGACAAAACACATAAGACCAAAGCTAGGAAACAAAGAAAAATGACACAGACTCAAAAGCTAAAAACTCTAAAAGACTCGATAAAAGAAAAAGAGCAATAAAAAATTCAAGGGATCAAAGCATTAATGAGGTAACATTTCTTACATCTCAAACCAACAAGTAAGGAAACTTCAGTTGAAAAGAATGAATCAAGAATGATAGATCCTCACAAAATTCACTCTCAATCTCTCAAGTGTTTAAAAGGTAAGTATTTCACTCTATTCAACTCATGAACAATTGCACTATCATAATCTTGCTTATCTTCTACTTCTCCGCTACTCAAAACACATGCATACAAAAATCAAGAAAACTTTATTTAAGGTTGTAATGGGGTCATGGTAAAGGAGAGGGGATAATATGGATATGAGAAGATAAATACCAAAGAGAATAAAAGAGCATTATGGTGCTGTTAGAGTGGAGAAGATGTTTGAGAACATTCATCATAAAGGACAATGACCAATATTTGACTAATGTTTTGTTGAAGATTAATCCGAAATTGGTGAATTGAATCTATTGTTAAGTTTGAACATTGTCCTTCTCTTCCTGTTGTTTCTAAGCATCCGCATTTATTCTAGACTCTGATAATCCTTTGATTGCAACGGTGGTCAGTTCTTTTTTTTTATTTTTTTAATCATTTTGTACACACACACACACACACTTATTCAAGAATAAGGCTAATGCTCTCTTATTCCCTAAGGTTGGGTAAAAACATGTTTTTTTTTAAGGCACATAATGAGCTAAAAACAAGGAATGGTCAAATAAGCTCAAATGGGTTACACAAGGAAAAATCTACAAGGATGACTATTTGGTCAAAGTAGCTATTTCAAAATACCTCAATCATATTTATGTATGCATATGGAAATGTAGTCTAAAAAAGAATCAAAGCAAGTTCTAGAGTAACAATTCCATAAGTGAAAATCACATAAGAAAGAAGAGAATGATACAAATGTTCAATTCATTCACCAATAGGCTCAAAATCTCACAAGGCATATTTTTATTATTCTCAATCTACCATATCGACATTCATATTCAAGCTTGTGATTTTTAAGAAAGAAGACAATTTACGCTAAGATCCAAGAATCCATTTGCTACTTCTACACAAAATAATTATTTCCTCAACTAAGATGTATCTCAAGAGTAAACTTACCTCCAAGGCAAAATTTACTCATTACTCTGTCATCCTTAATTGGTTTTACTATGAATAGGTTTCTGACAGTCATATCACTAAACACACTTCCTAATTTAGATGTGTCTCAGGAGTAAAATTACTCCTTACTCTGCCATTATTCATTAGTTTAGTAAGTCCATGACAATCATATCATACTTCCCAAAAAAGAAAATTATATTTTTTTGGTCAACTATCCTTCCCCCCAACCAAATTACAACATTGTCCTCAATGTTAAAATATAGATGAGTAAAGGATAGAAGATATTACCTGTTGGAGAAATCTGACACAAATTTAAACAGAAACAAAGTACGATAAATAAAATCAAAGGTAAAGAAAAACTATAAACGAAGTGTCAAATCTGGCTTTCTTTTCATCCTGCTTCCCTCATTACTTCCTGCTGACCAATCTATCTGAGCTATTGCTGATTCAGGTTTATGAACAAAAGCTTCTAATTTATCAATCAACTTATTAATAGTGGAAGTAGAGATAAGAAGTTATCTTATCGAAGGTGTGATAAATTTCTATTCCACAGTATGGTCAAGAAAAAGTAACAAAATATCAAAGAAATTATTTACATTCAACAAACCTATGGGTTTATGGTAGATGTTCAGTTGGGCCCAAGAGACAATTTGAAAAATTTCTTCCAAAGTACCAAAATCACCAGGTAATGCAATGAATGCATCAAAGTTGTCAAGTATTATCTTCATTCATTCATGCATTGATGATACCTTAAGTTCCTTCCTAATTATCTTTCCAGTGATATTTTGTTGAGCTAAAGGTCCAGGTATGACACCTAAAACCTGATTGCCTCCTATATATGCAGCAAGTGATACAACCCTCATTAACCCACAGCAACCTCCCTCATATACAAAATGAATATTCCTCACAGCAAGTGATTGACCAAGAGTGTTAGCTGCGTTTATAAACTCTAAACTCTTCCCATACTTAGACCCACAACATACACAGATATTTTTAAGTTGACGAATAGAAATGTAACACCCCAATATTTGATAAATTACAGTAACGACTAAACTGTACTGTTTTGTAATTTCTATGTGTTGTAAATTTATTTTAACTGTTATGTGAATGTTTTTTATCTTTGTGTATGAATTACTTCGAGTCAGGAAAATAATAATTTTCCCAGGCCGAATGAATTTTTGAAATGTTCAGTGGGGCCGGGGGATCTTACTAAACCTGAAACCAAAAATAATATTCGAAAATCTTCGTTGTTTGACAATTTATCTAGATACGCGTTATTATTGAACCACAGTAAAAATTTAATTTTTATCGTAGTAAATTTTGGACAGTAAAAATTAATTTTTATCGCAGTAATTTTTATCAATTTGAAATTAACTACCGATTAAAATCTACGTAGAGAAATAGACGTAGGTAAAATCATAAATCCATTTACCTTAGGCAAAATCATAAATCTATCCACCTTAGGTTAAAGTTATAAACCTATTTACATTAGGTTAAAGTTGTAAATTTATTTACCGTCGGTTAAAGTTATAAAAATTTATTCACCCTAGGTTAAAGTCATAAATCTATTTACCTTAGGTTAAGGTTATAAATCTACTTACCTTAGGTGAAATCATAAACCTAATTACCTAGCCCTAGTAATTAAGTTTTCTATTTACCTAGATTCTATAATCATGTTAGTGGACCTAATATGTTTAATGTAGAAACCAAAGAGGTAAAACACTTTGACCCACGTACAACTCATGCACTTCATTATAACATGGAATGGGATTCTTTTGTTGGTGAATTCCACTAAGGCCACATGGCCATGTCCATCAAGAAGGTAAATGATTCTTCAAATAATGCGTAATAATGCATTCTATCATTTATGATCACTTGGAGTTTAGTCATCCTTCAACTACCTTGTCTCCCACTCAAATATTCAATGAATTTCCATCCATTCACTCCATGTAACTCCAAGACAATGCACATGATTTTTGGGCTATCATTTTGATTCCATCATACTTAATCATGCACTTTAGTGAGCTAGCAAGCACCACCTTGTCTCCTTGAGTGCTCCACCAAGCAATTATCACAAATCATTCCACTCACTCCTCCAATGCACCACATGGCTATATATAGTGTAGGAGACCTCTCCACTTCATTTCTCATCACTCCTATCTATTCTCCCCATTCTCTTTCTTCAAGAACACAAGAACATAAAGAAGAACTTCATCTTTTCTCCATTTCTTGAGCCATTCGGCCACCACTCCCAAATCACACTTCTACTCTTCAATAATTGTATCCAACCTCATTTCCTAAAGCTAAACATCATTCCAAGCATCTTTCATGTTGTGAGTTTCTTCAAAATCAACCATCTTGAGCTTGGAAATCAAGGTTGAAATTTCTACCCTATTAGGTAAAATTCTTATTTTCCTATTTCTAATTTTTTTTTAAAATTTCTAAGTCATGTTTGATCCATGGTTATTCTTTCTCAAGCTTAGTTTTGTATTTTGTAAATTGTTTAAGCTTGATAGGTATTTTCTTGAAGCCACACAAAATTCTCTAAGGAAGCTCTCAAGAAGGATAGTCTTCAAGAGGTAAGAGGGAGATTTAATCTCATCAACTATTTTGGTAGTATGAAAATGGATTGTGTGTGGTGAAGAATCCATGAGGATTCATTTACTTGAATGTTTATGGTTTTACTTTATTGTATGATTGATTTTGATGTATGTATTTTCAAATGCTTGATTTGTTGAAGACATAGTAAATTTCGGTCACATGCCATTCAATATACTTTTAATCTAAAATTATTTTTTTTAAGTATAGATTTTAGAGGATTAAGTAACAAATAATTGGATTAAATATTTTTACAAAGGAAAATGAGATAGGAAATGATTATATATTTTGTTAAGGAAAATAAATTAATTTTGGGCCAACAAGTCAAAAATTGGTGTTTAGATTAAAATATATATATATGTTTTCTTAAAGGTAGTTTTAAAAGATTTATTTAAGGTAGTTTTAAAGATTTATTTAATGAGAACTCAATTTAGTAATTTTTATTATGATAATTGAGAATACGTTTTAAAATTTATTTAGCGCTCTAAGTATTTTATTAAAAAGGATTTTTAATTTCGGAAAGTTTTCAAAAATTAATTTAGAACATCAAGAAATATTTTATACGATGAAAAATAGTAGAAATACTTTACGTATATTTAAAATAATGATGTTCAAATTACGCGATTGAGAAAATGATTTAAAAATGTTACGTGCTTGAGAAAATGATTTAAAAATATTACGCGAATGAGGAAATGATTTTAAAAACGTAGGAAAATAACTATGAGATTTGGAAACGTTGAAAAATATTTACGTGATAAAAAAATGTGGGAAAATACCTACGCAATTTGAAAACATTGAAAAATGATCATGAGATTGTGAAAATGTGGTAAAATATTTACGCGATTGAAAATAATAGCGATATGCTATCGGGTTGGACCCGATTATATTGAAGGATGGTACTGCCGAGTTATGGCACTTGACCATGTGATTTGATGATATTATGATATATGTGAATTTTTGAGTCTTGCACCATGTATTAAGGAATATGTTGTTTTTTGTGTCATTGACGAGTTATACCTAAGAGGATGAATTACACCCCTGTTTGGGTGCGATAGGCGTAGTGTTGTTCATTTATTGAACTTGGAGGCATTGGTGTGCGGAAATTCTACATGTGGACAGTTGGTAGCTCTTCTGGGCCGTGGTACCGGGCATGACACACTAGTGATCTTGACAAAGCACTATTCTTAATCACGATCTTGTTGGGGACGGTCTTGTAGAATACCTGCAGTACACGATGAGTTTGACTGTGTACTGTGTGAGTCACGACGAATTTGACTGTGTAGCATGTGGCCCGTGGCATGTTCGAAATGAGAGACATCTTAGGGATCATTCCTCCGATTGGTTGTGTTTAGCTCCATGGAGTAGGTTTGTGTCGTGTACATGTGCATTATGAGTCTGCATATTATATTATTCTGATATATTCTATGAAATGCTATATATGTTGTAATAACATGTTTTGATGACATATCTGTTTGTATTTATCTTTTTCTATACTGCCTAATGGTAATGATGACAGATTGTCTCACCTCTTTGTATGTATTTATGTGTTATTACTATGTATGATAAAGACGGTGAAGAGAATCAACCTCTTAATTTTCTGTGAGAGAAGCAGCAACCCGAGGACCAGCACGAAGGATATCAGAGACGGGACCTCTCCCAGTACGGTGTGGTTCGGGGACGAACCAGGCGGAAGCTGGTGGGCATGTGGTGTCCCGGGGTTGATGAGGGCGGGGAGTGGATGCCGGTGCATGAGAGGCACGTACAAGGAGCGGCTCCTGGCATGCTTCTAGGCGAAGGGTCCCATGAATGAACTGAATACGCACCGGAATGAAAGGGATTCAGAGACTGTGCAGGTATGGGATTGCATAGTTGAGGATGGCTTAAAGGAATTGATTAGGCGTAACCATATCAATAAGTTGCAATTTCTTTTCGGGAGCCTAGAACATAAGAACTCCATTGTTAAGCGTGCTTGACTTGGAGCAATTGTGGGATGAGTGACCTCCTGGGAAGTTTCCTAAGATGCGTGTGAGTGAGGACAAAGCACGCTGAAAAGACCCGTGTTGGTTTGTGGAGACACTCGTCAATCCTGAAGGCAGTCCCGGGATGTTACAAAGAAGGCGAGCCGTTGGATTATCCTTATTGGTTGGCTTGATTGTTTTGTGTTGGTTATGTCTGTACTGTATTTTTTTGGGTTTTCTTAGTCTGTTGGACTTGAGCAAGTCTGTTATCTACTTTTTTGTGTCAAACGGTTTATGAGTTGATTTTAAATTATTTTTTTTAAACAAAACCATATGGATATTATGGTTTGTATATAATAATGTATTTTATTTCATGTTCTATTTTTATTTTATTTAGTAATGTTTTCCGCGAGAAGAAATGGCCATAGGACGAAGGTTGAATCAATAATGGAAGATGATTGGATTTGTATAGGATGATTATTGATCTTCTTAGAATACATAACTAAAATTTTACAACTCGTATTGTACTTATTATCAAACAATTTATAACTTGGGAAGGTTTTTATTTTAATTTATCGTAAATGTGACACCCTACATCGGGGTGTTACAAGAAACACCTTCCATTTCTATACTCACATTCCTTTTGAATGATTCTGAGTTGGAAGAAAGTGGAGAAAATAGAATGTTTAAATAGGAAAAAAAATGGAAAGAGTAATAATAGCACCTATAAGGGTAGGTTGGCTGTTTAAATAGGAAAAAAAATGGAAAGAGTAATAATAGCACCTATAAGGGTAGGTTGGCTGTTGTCAGAAAAGTTTGAAATTATGAAACACAAAATCTCTTTTTTTTTTAATTTTTAATTTTTAATTTTGGTTTTTTTTGTTTTTGTTTTGTTTTTGTTTTGTTTTTGTTTTTTTTGTTTTTTTAAGAGAACATAAAGAAGAAGAAGATAATATGTACAAATTGTTGTAGATATGGCTCACATCTGCCTCTGGTTTCGCATCTAGTAACGACTTAAACGCCTTCTATGAGTCGAGGATAAGTTTCCCATCCAATTTTCTTATAAATTGGTAAACAAGGTCTTTTAGAGTCAAATTCCCAAGACTATAGCGTTTTTCTTCATCCTTGAAGAGATTCCACAAATTAAGAAGTTTACGATGCACAAATCCATAAGAATGCGTCTCAAGAGTCAATAAGATATCATCTAATAACTCATTACTCAATCCATTCTTAATGAAGAAAATTTTATCTTCTCTGTTTGCGGAAACCATCCCCAAAGAACGACATCGCTTGTTACAATTCCATTGTACACATTTATGATAGACTTGTAACCTTTTTGCTCTTCTCTTTTTAGAATATGAACTTCTTCCAAAACCTGACATGTATGAGTCAAATGAAATTGAAGACTCACCTGCTAGTTGAACCTTTGCTTCAATTATCCAGCGTACATCTTCTGACATACCCTTGTGCATTAACAGTCTCAATTTTTCACATCTAACTTTGTAGACTTTTGTCAGAGCATTTTGAGGGAAGAAAGGAAAATGTTTTCTCAGGTTTGAAAGAATGACATCCATTTTAAAGGAGAATGATTCAATTATTTTGAGAAACTAAAAAATAAACCGACTTGAGAGTCACAGAGTACTGTTATCTACCACTTAACTAAGAACACAAAGAACTACAAAAACAAGGCAACAAAATTAGAATAAATTCTATTCATAACAAGGATCAGAAAGAGAGATGAATTTTACCTCATCAACTTAGTTTTTTAGAAATAGTTTGAGTCTTTGTCCATTGACTTTAAACATATTACCATTCCTAGGATTCTCAATATCTATGGCCCCATGCGGATACACATGTTTGACAACAAAAGGATCACTACACCTAGATCTCAATTATCTAGGGAATATGTGCAGATGAGAATTATAAAGCAGAACCTTTTGACCAATTTCAAAAGATTTTCTCAAAATTGTCTTTTCATGAAAAAAATTTGTTCTAGCTTTATAATTAAATTTTCATATGCATCATTTCTCAATTCCTCCAGTTCATTTAATTGCAATTTGCATATCTTGCAAGCATCATTAAGATTTAGATTGAAAACTTTAATTGCCCAAAATGCTTTATGTTCCAATTCTACAGGCAAGTGACAAGGTTTTTCATAGACTAACTGATAGGGTGACATGCCCAAAGATGTTTTGAAAGCAGTACGGTAAGCCCAAAGTGCATCGTTTAGTCTTAAAGACCAATCTTTACGATTTGGGTTAACCGTTTTTTCCAAAATTGGTTTAATCTCCCTATTTGCTAATTCAACTTGTCCATTTGTCTGAGAGTGATAAGGGGTGGTAATTTTATGTGTAATACCATATTTCTTCATTAAAGATTTGAATAGTTTATTGCAAAAATGCGTTCCCCCATCACTGATGATAGCTCGAGGGATTCCAAATCGACACAAGATATTTTCTTTTAAAAATTTGAGAACAATTTTATAATCATTGTGTCGGCATGGAATCGTCTCAATCCATTTTGAGATATAATCAAGTGCAACCAAAATATACACAAATCCAAATGAAGATGGAAATGGGCCCATAAAATCAATTCCCCAATAATAAAAAATTCCAATGACAAGGATGGGGTTTAGAGGCATCATGTTTTATTTTGAAACTGAGCCCAATTTTTGATAATTTTTACAATTTTTGCAAAAAGTATAGTAGTCCTTAAATAAAGTGGGCCAATAAAATCCATACTGCAAGATTTTTGCAGTTGTTTTCTTTGAAGAAAAGTTACCTCCACATGCTTCTGAGTAACAAAATTTAATGATACTACCTACCTCACTATCGGATACACATCTCTGAAAGATTTGGTCAGGACAATATTTGAACAAGTATAGGTCATCCCAATAAAAAAATTTCACCTTTGTCAAAAATTTCCTTCTATCTTGATGCGACCATTGAGGCGGCATCTTTCCTGTTATAAGAAAATTGACTATGTTAGCAAAAAAGGGCATGGAATTGACAAAAAATAAAAATTCATCGGGAAAAGAATCATTAATGGGTGTGCTATCAAAAGGTGAGTCTGTTGTAAGTCTGGACAAATGATCCGTGACAACATTTTCGGCTCCTTTCTTATCTTTTATTATGATGTTGAATTCTTGAAGCAACAAGATCCACCGTATCAATCTTGGTTCGGCATCCTGCTTAGACATCAAATATCTAACAGCAATATGATCAGTGAAAATCATAATAGAAGAACTAATTAAGTAGGATTGAAATTTGTCCAATGCAAAAATTACAGCAAGTAATTCTTTTTCAGTAGTGGTATAATTCATTTGTAAACTATTTAAAGTTCTACTTGCGTAACAAATCACATAAGGCTTACCTTCCTTTCTTTGGCCTAAAATAGCGTCTATAGCAAAATCACTAGCATCACACATCAACTCAAAAGACAAAAACCAGTCAGGAGATTGCATGATAGGAGCAGATGTCAGAAGACCAATTAATTTTTCAAAATATTTTTGACATTCTTGAGTCCAATCACATGGTGCATCTTTCAACAGAAGATTACATAATGGTCTAGATATGGCACTAAAGTCCTTTATGAATCTTCTATAAAATCCTGCATGTCCTAAAAAGAAACGAACTTCTCTGATTGTTTTTGGGGAAGTCAAATGGGCAATTAATTCAACTTTGGCCTTATCAACTTCAATTCCTTTAGCATATATCACATGACCTAATACTATTCCTGAGGTAACCATGTAATGACATTTTTTCAATTTAACACAAATCTTTTTTTTCACATCTTTTAAGAACTTTTTCCAAATTATCAAGATAATTTTTAAAAGAATTTCCAAAAGTTGTCAGATCATCCATGAAAACCTCTAAATAATGCTCAATCATATCACTAAAAATACTTAACATGCATCTTTGAAATGTTACCGGAGCATTACAAAGGGCAAAAGACATTCTTTTATATGCAAAAGTACCAAAGGGACATGTAAAAATGGTATTTTCTTGATCTTTTAATACAATTGGTATTTGATTATAACCCGAATAACCATCAAGAAAATAGTAGTATGGATGTCCTACTACCCTTTCCAGAATTTGATCAAGAAATGGAAAGGGAAAATGATTTTTCCTAGTAGCAGCATTCAATTTTCTAAAATCAATACACATACGCCAACTAGATGAGACTCGCGTAGGTAATAATTCACCTTTTTTATTTTCAACCACTGTTATTCCAGATTTCTTAGGCACAACTTGTGTAGGGCTTACCCATTGGCTATCAGAGATAGGATAGATAATTCCAACATCAAGCAATTTAAGGACTTCAGCTCTAACAACCTCTTTCATGTGTGGATTTAATCTTCTTTGAAGTTGTTGAGAAGTTTTAGCATTATCCTCTAAATGTATTCTATGTGTACAAATTAATGGATTAATATCTTTTATGTCCTTTAATGTCCATCCAATTACACTTTTATGCCTTTTAAGTACTTCTGTTAACATACCTTCTTGTTCTTCAGTAAGAGACGATGAAATTACCACTGAAAAGCTTTGTTCTTCTCCCAAAAATGTGTACTTCAACCCAGCAGGTAATGACTTTAGTTCTGGTGTGAGTACTTCTTCATGGGCATTATCATTCATGGGTTTTAGCTCTTCAAATCTTGGCTTCCATCCCTTGTACTCCATTACATGTATACAATCAAGCAAATAATATATTTCAGAGATATCATCTTCTAATTACATGCTTGAATCAAATAAATTGACTAAACAAATTTTTAATAGATTAGAAAAACTCCTTGTTTGAAGATGATCATTTATAATGGCTTCAATTCCTTCAACTTCTTCCTTTTCATCAAGGACTTCCTGTGGTTGCTTGCACATGTTAAAAACATTGAGCTCCAGTGTCATGTTTCCAAATGTTAGCTTCACCACTCAATTTCTGCAATTTATCAAAGCATTAGATGTTGCTAAAAATGGATGGCCTAAAATAATAAGAATTGACTTGCAACTATCAATCATAGGTTCAGTATCCAAGACAATAAAATCCACATGATATATGAATTTATCAACTTGAACCAACACATCTTCCACTATTCCTCTTGGAATTTTAATTGATCTATCGGCAAGTAGAAAAGTTACAGAAGTTAGTTTTAACTCACCCAAGTTGAATTGCTGATAAACTGAATATGGAAGCAAATTGACACTAGCACCAAGATCAAGTAAAGCTTTTTCAATTTTTTGTTCTCCAATAATGCATGAAACTGTAGGACAACTAGGGTTTTATATTTCAACGCATTATTATTCTGAAAAATGCAGCTTACCTGTTCAGCCAAAAATGCTTTCTTTTTCATATTTAGTTTCCTTTTAACAGTGCACAAGTCCTTCAAATATTTGGCATAAGAAGAAATCTGTTTAATAGCATCTAACAAAGGAATATTAACCTTCACTTGTTTTAAAATTTTAAAAATTTTAGTGTTACGGTTCA
The DNA here is from genome assembly GCA_029884605.1 of Ormosia emarginata. Lineage (NCBI taxonomy): Eukaryota > Viridiplantae > Streptophyta > Magnoliopsida > Fabales > Fabaceae > Ormosia > Ormosia emarginata. The sequence goes on from JAQQTP010000084.1 coordinate 2,853,796, forward strand.
ATTTCCTTGAATTGTTTAATACTTGAGGAAATGGGGGTGCAAGTGAGAGTTTGGTCTCTTTTTGGTTAACTTCTTCATTTTCTTAGGGAATTGGTTCATCTTCTTTCTCACAAAGTTCAGAAATTTGTTTTTCAATAACCTTTCCACTCCTAAGAGTTATCACTTACTTGACTTGATCTATTTGTTAGTTTTCTGAACTCCCCTCATTTAGATTGTACTAACCCTTGGGATTTGATTGAGGTTGAGAAGGAAATTTTCCTTTCTCGTGAATGGTGAGTGCAGAAAAAAGTTTAGCAAGAGTTTCTTTTATGTCAATCATGGTTTGATTGTTTTGTTTATTAATGGTCTCTTGCTTTTCTATGAATGCATATAGTGTTTCTTTAAGGTTTTTCCTATATGGTTGGACAAAATGTGCATATCCATGAGAATTTTAAGAGTCCTGTTGTGTCTGAGGAGGTGGTGATTGCACGAATTGTGACTGATTATTATTCCTCCAGCTAAAGTTCGGGTGATTTCTTCATCCCAGATTGTATATATCTGAAAAAGAATAAGTAAATGGCTTTTTAAAATTATTCATTGCATTTACTTGCTCATGTACACCTTATTTAAAAACAGGAATCTTAGGACATTCATGTGCTGAGTGTCCTAAGTCATCACAAATGCCATAAATTTCTTCATTCTACACAGATTTGATTTCTTTTGCTTTTCTTAATTCCATGACTTCAATTTTTCTAGTCAAACTGGCAAACCTAGCATTTAGATCTTCCTCTTGACTAAGGTGATATTTTTCTTTATTAGCACTTGCAAGGTTAGATCTAATTGAATTTTCAGAAGGGTTAGTACTATGCCAAGATTGAGAATTTGCAGCCAAGTGGTTTAAATAATCTAAAGCTTCATCAGGTTCTTTATCAAGAAACTCACCATTGCACATTGTTTTCACAAATTGTTTTGTTTCAGGTGTTAAACCTTCATAAAAGAAGTTTATAGTGTGTCATTTTTCAAAACCATGATGTGGGTAAGAATTTAACAAATCTTTATACCGTTCCCAACATTGAAAATATGCTACATTGAATTTTGGGAAAAAAATTGGATTTCTCTTTTCATAGCATTGGTTTTATGTGTTGGAAAAAATTTCTTTAAGAACTCACCTTGCATTTCTTGCCATGTGCTAATTGTTCTTAGTTTCAAAGTGTTAAGCCAAGATTTTGCTTTATCTTTTAAAAAAAAAAGGAAACTATTTAAGCTTAGCAATCTCTTCAGTACAATTTTGGTCATTGAAAATAATACACACTTCCCTCAAATTCTTTTAGATGTAAATATGGACTTTCAGATTCTAAACCATGAAAATTAAGAAGTAAAGAAATCATACCTGACTTGAATCTAAAATTATTGGCATTGAGTGGAAAAATAAAACATGATGGACTAGAATTTCGAGATGATTGCAAATATTCACGCATGGTTCACAACGGTTGATTTTCATGTTCATCATGTACACTTTCATTTTCAGTCATTGTGTCAATTGTGTGTGATTGTGATTCAAACAAATCAATATATAAAGTACTATGATTAATTTTAACTAAATGACCAGAATTTAAATCACGATACTAATTAAGCATAAATAAATGACTTAAAATAGAAAAAATAATATACAAGTCAACAGTTTACATCAGCCATTAAATATTAACAAGGATGTAAGGATGTAATATAAACTAACCACCCAATAAATATTAACAAGTAAAAAGTTAGATAACTGATAAAGTAAAAAGTTAGATAACTAATAAATTAAAAAGTTAGATAGCGATAAAGTAAAAAGTTAGATAACGATAAATTAAAAAGTTAGATAAGCGATAAATTAAAAAGTTAGATAGTTAAAGAGTTAATAATTAGTAAGTTAGAAAGTACAAAAAATAAAATACGAGAAAATAAAAAAGAAAATAAATTGCGAGAAAATAAATTGCAGAAAATAAATTTAAAATATGAAAATCGGAGAGAGGCGAGCCCCTTTGAGCCGCGAAAAAGAAGAAAAGAAAAAAGATTATTTCATTACGTTAGAAAACAATAATAAATAATAGAAATTAAAAAGTTAGAGAAGCGAGAAAAATAAATGACGTAAATTAAAAGTTAGAAAACATAAATAAATGATATATATAAAAAATTAGAAAGTTAGTAAGTTAGAAAGTTAGAGAGTTAGTAAAGAAACCGAAGGACCAACAAACCAATCTTTTGCTCTGGTGAGGGAGAAGAGAGAATATATTTTATTAAAAAATGAGAACATCAATAAATTAAAACTTCAAATCAAGTTCCCGACAACGGTGCTAAAAACTTGATGTGGATTAAAGGATGCAAACCTAAGTACATGTTGTCTCAAGTAATAAATTCTCGGGAGTCCGAGGTCGATCCATAAGGAATTGATGAAGAAAAATTAATTGAGGTAAGAAAAGGATTTGTCACAACACCAAAAGTAATAAAAGTTGTTCACAAATGAAAAAAGATTTGCTTGAGTTAGGAGATCCACTCTTAGTAATAAATTAGAGGCAAGATTATTTCTCTTTATAACTCAATTGAAATCTACACATAAAGGAAGTTCAAATCGAAAAATATAACATTCAAAGTTCAATTATATATGCAATCATATTATGATTCCTTCAATTATCTACCAACAATTGTAAGTGAGCTCAAGCATTCATTGTGTCTATACAACACATATACAAGGAAGGTTTCTAAATTGATTGGAAACAAAATACAACACATATAATGTCCACTTTATAATATATCATTTAAGCATAAGAAATAGAATAATCTTACCTTATTTCATTACCAAGAGCTTCACTCTTTCATCCAAGTAAAATAAAAATTTAGTACTCATAATCAAGAAGAAAGAAAGAGAGTAGAAGAGAAAGATGAACATAACTTCAAATTAGAACAACAGAAAATTACAACAAAGGAAAATAATATACAAACATGAACATAATTTCTCCTAACCAAGCCTAAAACTAAAGTCTCCTAAATGATCAGCTAATGGAACCTTTTATAGAGGATTAGAGATACAAAATAACAAGAGGGCTGATTAATGAGTGGGTGAGGAGTGAGTGGATGAGTGGAAAATGCCAAATGATGAGTTGGTGAGTGAAAAATTATTGAGATTCTTTGTCTCCGAAATCATTCAGTGTTGATCTCATGGATGCCATTAGATTTATAAAACATGATTTTCATAAAAGTTGTAGCATTTTGTCTTATCTTTCCAATGACACTGGTTTCAGCTCCAAAGGCCACCTACAGCCGAGATATGATCTAATTACTAAACAATGTTTAGGTCCAAGTACAACACTTTTGTTCTGACTTCAAAGCCCAATATCACCTTCAAGGAGTCCGATCTGAGTTTTGTGTTCTTCATGAAAGTTGTAGATATAAGTCTTTACTTTCAAGTGTCCAAATTTTAGCCTAACGGAAGTTCCTACATTCCGAGTTATGCTCTGATTACTGCACACTGTTCAGGTTCCAGTCACAAAATCGGTGTTTTGACTTCCAAGCCCATTTAACTCCACTAGATGTCCGATTGAGCCCTGGAGCTCTCATGAAAGTTGTAGAGCTCTCTCTTATCTTTCCTACAAGGTAAGATACATAATTATAAAATATCTAGAACTCAAGATATGGTCAAAATACAGAAACAGTGTAAGACCAAAATAATACTGAAAAAATCAATTAAGTCCAATTTGAGTCCAAACTTACAAAACATAACCAGACTTAATCAATTAAGTACATGGAGAGTGTAAATGACTAAAAATGAGAGTTTATTAATGTATAAAATATGTGATTATCACTTACCCTTTGTTTTAGTTTTTAACTTCTCAAATGGGCTTAGCCCAAACCCAACATAAGGCATAACCCAATAAATCTCCATCTTGCCTTGTGATTGGAACAAACTGTAAGTGTCAATAGCAAGAGTTAGTAGGCTTTATCAAAGTATCTGCAAATGTTACTTTCTTCTTTAGCATATACACATGCTCCACTTTCTTCATATTACTACATGATCCACCATGGCCCTTTCTTATCAAAGTATCTCCCATCAATTTGTACAAATTACTATCAATCTTCTTACCTTTTATTATTACCAAAGAGCCTCTACAAACTTGCATAACTCTACCTCTTGCAGAATATCTATATTCTAATGCATTAAGTCTCCCCAGAGAAATCAAACTCCTTCTAAGTGTAGGTGCATGTCTCACATCACCAAGTGTTTTCACAAAACCATTATGAATATAAATCTTTATAGTACCTTTTCCAGTAACATTCAAGCAATTACCATTAGTCAATCTCACTACTTCATCACCACTTGCATTATACGTGTCAAACCATTCTTTCCTTGAACAAACATGATTAGAACAAGTAGAATCTAAAACTTAACAATCATCATAGGCACTATTGTTATAACATCCTAATACAAATATATCGATATAACTACTTATATAAAGATATATATAGAATTAACATGTCACTATTATTATTACTAAACTCTTAATTCCATATAATTATGCATTTTCTTATTGAGAGCCACGATAAAAGTAGGTCATTCATATATACATCCAAAAGCCACTAAGACATAACGTTATATATACAACAATCTACAACTTAAAGTGAATTATACAAGAGTTGTTCCTACAACAAAAACTAATAATCATCTAGTCTTGTTGCTTCTTATTTATTAGCTTAACCCCTTTACAAGGGTCTTGACCTGCTTTTACCATGGAAATACAAAAGGGGGTGAGAACGTAAAATTTCTCAGTAAGTAAACATGTATTTCATGGCACTTAATAATATAAATTACTTATAAGCATAATTAATAATTGCATTATACTGTCGTCCATACAACTGTATAATGTATAGAAATCTAATATACTTCGATATTATACAATTGCCTATACAACTGTATAACACCAACTAAACTTGACAAATTGTTTATCTCGCTTCAATGCCTAACTTAGGTAAAGTATTGTACTGACACTTACCTCTCTTTATTATCTTTTGAGAAAAGAGTTTAACTCACTCTTTTGCATGATTAGGAAGCTTGACTCACTTCCTTACCTATAATACTTGTTCTACATAAATTTGCACATTCAACTCATATTAAATTATAAGAAAATAAAGTATGCAACTAGGATAAGTACATTTTCTTACCAAGCTTGTATCTAGTTTACCTTATAATCATAATCTTAGTGATTTTCTAAATCACACAAAGGTAAATAAGGTCCTAGATAACTATCTCAATTTAATCCATAACTATTGATTAACTTTCACTCATCTTGTGTTCATATATTAGATGACTATTTCCATTGTAAAATATTCCTAAAAGTATTTTAATACACTTAGAAAAAAAACATATAAAAATGATTTCAATTGGTAAGAAACTCCAACACAAGAAGAAAAATAATGCTGAAAATTCCTGGAACTCACGCCTAGGGGTGACACTCTCTGTCTCGCCTAGCTGAGAAACAGGACAACCCACGCCTAGGCGTGGTTTAGTCACGCCTAGGCGTGACTACATGACTGAAAGTTCTGCAAAAATAGTTTATTGTTTCATTAATCAAATTCAACATTCCAATCACTCAAATTATGATTTTAAGCTATCACAAACCTCAAATATGATCCCTTAACATGTTGTGATACTTATACAACCTTAATTTCACTTAATCATGAGTTATTGGAAAATCCACCACCTAATACCTAAAGTCACCATCTTTGTTTCCAATGGAGATTAATGATTCTTGAGTGTTAAGAACTCATAATCATACTTCTAATAAGGTATAAACACTTTACTTTACCACTTGGAATTGAAAACCAAGCTAAAAACCTAGATTTGCTCATCAAATCATCTTTTACAACTTAAGTAACCTAACTTCAACCTTAAAGAAAAATAGAAGGAGATGGATGAAGATTTGGGTTAGAATCCCCTACCTCAAGTCCTCTATGATGGTGGTTGTTCAATCTTTGCTTTGCCCTTAGTTTTCTTACTCTTTTCCTCTTCTTCTTCCTTGGTTTTCTCCTATTTTCTTCCTTGTTTCTCTGTTGCCCTTTTGTTTTCTGTTTTCGTAAAGGAGAAATGAATGAAGTGGAATGAAATATCATGAAAGCTTAAGTCAATTATAGGGCTATTCTCGTATGACTTATTTTCATTTAAACATAACATTAATACTTCATGATCTGCTAAAAATAATTAAATTTAGCTAAATCAAGTTTTTCAGCTTCCAACAACTTTGAAATAAATACTAAGATTCATCAAAATTATTGTTTCACTATTATCTTATTTTTTAATATGGCATTAAAAACACAACCAGTATGCCTAAAAATACCAAACTGACTCCGATTGTTCTCAAATTTTTACTACACCTTACTTAGCTTATTTGTGACTTAGAAACAAACTTTATATGTTTATTTTCCTGAACTTAGCAATTTATGCTACTATCTGAGTCATTTTAAGCTACTTTTTAACTTATGGGTTGCAATTAAGTACCTAAACTAACTTAGTTTGTCACAAAAATAGACAGACATGTAAAACAAGTGTTATGCTACCTTTTGTAACCATGAACTAGTCTAACATGCTAAAAAGGGGCTATTACAATTGTCTTCTTCAACCATCAATAACTATTTTCATAACCCAAAGGTTCTTGTATAACAGCTATAACATTTTCAGACTTCTCTTTTCCTTTACTCTTTTTAAATTCTTTCATGTCTGCTTTCAACTTCCTGCAATAAAATTTAATATGACTCATCTCTTAATAATAATAGTACTATTTTTCTCTATAATCCGACCTTGGCATAGAACCTAATCTTGAATTATCCATACCAAAAAAGTTGCCACGAGACACACTCCTATCACGATCAGATCTAGCAACCAAAATACCTCCTTCAAACTAAACACTTGACATTTTAAATTTTTCATTCTCTAATAATACGACAATCATATCATCTACCTTCAACTAGTAATGTAGTGACTAAACTCTCATAAGTATTTGGAAGAGACGACAACAACAACAAAGATTTATCCTCATCATCAACTTTCACACCAATGCTAGATAATTGTGTAATCAACTTTGTAAAATAATTCAAGTAATCTTTAATGTCTACACCATCATCCATCTTCAATTCATACAATTCTTTCTTTAAAAACAAATGGTTTGTGATAGACTTAGACATATACATATTCTCTAATTTCTTTTATAAATTAACAATAGAAGTTTCATTCAAAACATTATATTTTACCTCAAGTGCCAGGCATATCTGAATCGTACTAACTGTCTTCATCTCCAGCTCTTCCCATTCTTCATATATCATCTTCTCATGCTTCTTTTCCTTTTCATTTAGAGCTTTAATCAATCTCTGTTGCACTAAAATATCCTTCATAGTACTCTATCACAAGCTAAAAAATTCCTCTTACCATTAAAGAGCTCCACCTCAAATTTACTACTTCCTAAACACTAGAAGCGGGATCGGAACCCGCTTTGATACCAGTTGTTGAGAAAAAATCCCCCACACACAAGAAAACAAGCAAATAGACAAGCACAACAACATAATAAATTTAACATAATTCGACCTTTATTGCTTATGTCTACGATTTCACAAATCAATGTATTAGATTAAAATAACAATTACAATCACTAATATTAAAATATCGCTCACAAACTCAAAAAACCCCAATATATCAAATCTCACAAAGTAATATTTTTCACTTAAAACAAGTACTTACAAATTTTCTCCATCTTACATAATACTCAAAATAACAAAATCAACTTTTTTCAAGCCTTATATACATCAACCCAATCTCCATACATACAGCAAACTCACACTCTAAACCTTGTTTCGACGCTGCTCTCACACAAAAACAAATGAAGAAGATGAAACAAGCTTTTAAATCCCTCTCTCCCTTTTCCCCTTATGCTGTCACATGCATACACACCACACTTCCATTTTGTTTTTTTTGTTTAGTTTTTAACTTCTCAAACGGACTTTAGTTCAAACCCAACACGAGGTATAACTCAATAATTTGCTATATAAAAGCTCTGATCTTCATATTTGACTTGTGTGCATTTTTCCTTAATCATTTTTGTTATTCTTTTTAGACTCAAAAGAAAAAGAAGACCAACGATCTGAAGTATGACATATTTGAATGGATAATTCTGGCTGTTGGCATTGCTGCATAGGTGGGATTCACAAAATCGCAAATGCCTTCTCCACATCCTCGATAAGTGAAGCATTTGATTTGATGCTAGGTTCTTTATCGACCGAACATGATTCACAACAGATATGTGTTATTGAGAATCACTTTCGAGCCACCGCTTATTACTTAGATTTTAACAGTAGCGATGTTTTTGTCATGTAACAATTTACTTTATCCATTATATGAGATTTTATTTTATTATAATTGGGTTAAGCAGCTAAATATCCCATGTTGGTAGAGTAGGGCTGTCTACTGGCCTAAGGCACTACCATCAAATATCAGATATTATCATTTTCCACTCAAGTTCTCAGTTAAAATCTTCATGTATATGGTTCACTTGAGCCATTTACAACATGTTTGGATAAAGGAATTTTGAGGAGAAACAAGGAGGGATAATTTTTCAATTTTTATTTCTAAATTAAAAAAATTATAGAAGTTTTATAAAAGTAAATAAAAAATGATTTTCTTTGCATTTTGGATTAGTAGATTTGTTTTTGTGAAAAATGATAGATATACATTATTTTTTGAGTTATATCTCTCATACTTATTTATGTGATAAATTTTGAGTGTAAATGTGTAAAAAATAAGATGAATTTAATTATGATCAGATAAAAATTGTGAAGATATAAGAAGATGTGCATCTAAGTATAGGGCTAGCATTGTTTTTTGTTTGCTTACCTTCGGTTAATGTCAAGTACTGTCATTTTGTGGGGTTGCACCCATACTTTTTATTGGGGTTATTGGTCCTAGTTGCAGGACTGGATTACTGTCGACTTCTCTAGGAACTACACCCATATAACTTTTGCTATTATACAACTTACTTGTGGATTTGAGTTCTTTTTTTTTATTATTTTTTTGGTGTCTTAGCAGATTGGTGAAAAAAAAAGAAATGCATAGACAAAGAACTATGTAGTTACACAAACTTCTTTTTCAGGAAAGTCTCACATGTTAAAAATCAATAAAAATTTTAAGCCATCTATTTACCTTTTTGAGAGTTTCTTTTTTTAGGACTTTTTTTTTGTAAAGTTTTTGTATAATGATAGACAATTACACTATCAAATTTCAAAGAGAAATAACTAAATTAGTTACACAAATTTCTTTTTCAAATAAGTCTCTTACATATATTTTCTTTTTATGTGAGTCTCTTACATATTTAGACATCAATGTATATATTTAAAATACATGTGGAGATGATCGTAGTTTTGATAAAAACAGATTTTTATACAAAATTCTCCGGGCAAGAATATTCTCTTTAGTGGGATAATTAATACTATATTTTGTGGGGTTAATAAAATAGGTGTTTTTTGTTCTTCACTAAGGGTGTAAATTTTGTTCGGATAATCCGACCAATTTGAACTGAACCAATTAAATTAGTTCGGTTTAGTTCAGGTGTATTGATTGACTCAGGTAAAATCTAAATCAAATAAAGTTTAATTTGTTCGATTCTTGAATTTGAAATTTTAAATTCAAAAACCAAAGCAAACCCCCCCAACACACGCACATATATATATTCTCATTGATTCTTAATTTTTCCAATACAACACCTATTGACTTCAGTAACTTGATGTCATTGAATGTGAGATGTGAACCTGATCCACATGTACTAGATGAAGTATTGAACTTCTTACTTCAAGACTCCTCATCTGCAGAAGTCACAATTACTGAAGGTAATATATTAATGTTTAATCATTGATAGTGAGTCATATAATTAATTTGGTTATAACTTTTTTCTTTATTCTTTCTCTACAATTCCCTATATAATTTTATTCATTCGTAATCAGCCGACATCAACTCACAATTACTGATGCAATTCACCAATTTCCTTTTCTTTGTTATAGTGAAGGTGTTCTTTTGGAGTTCAATGAGTGATTCTTTGATGTACATTCTAACTCACAGTGGAGGTTTTTTTTTTTTGTTGGTAAAGTCAAAAAGCTTGGAGTCTTGGTGTTGTGACTTCTTAGGCTTACAGTGGATGCATAATAGAATATAGTGAGTTATATTATCCGTTGACATTTGGTAGAATAAAACAATAGGAGGTGGCAGGATAAGTGAGTGATTATTCATAGGGTAGATAAGTCAATGTGGTATTGAAAGTAGTCTTGGAGGACCATAACGTTTCCATTATTAAATCCTTAGACATTGGTTATTGAAATGAAGATGAATGACCATAACGTTTTCATTTGTTCTTATTGCAGGATGTAGATGAAGTTCAAAGATAAATTGGATTTGATGAACAATGTTTGATAAATCTTTTTTTTTAATGTTTGGATTGAGTTTAGATTAAGTTTGGATTAAGTTTGGATTGACTTTGAGTGTTGCTCATTGTTATGTTGTGTACTTGTATTTCCTTTTAATTATGTTTGGACTAAGTTTGAGTGTTGTTGTGTCTTGTTTTTGTCTTGGTATTTCGTTGTTACATATATTTTAATTATGTTTATTTATTTAGACTTTGTCTATTTATTATACTTTATAATATACTTATTGAGATAAATACATTTAATTCTATTTTTAAATTTTTTTATAGATTTATTATATATTTTTTTTCTTATAGAAAACTAATTATTTAATTAATTTTTATGTAAAAAAATAATCAACCTAATCACTCGAATAAAATTAATCCATAAATATTGAAGACGATTTAATTTAAATTTATCTATAAAAAATACAAAAAATAAACTAAACTAAATTAATTGATTTTAATTAATTTTAATTTATTTTTTTTAAAACTCAAATCAAATCACCCAATTACACTCCTATTCTTCACTCAGGAACTAAACTTGCTGTATAAAATCTTGATTCATGTTTGCCTTTATACCGTTTGAATCAAGATTTAATATGGTTGTATCGTAGTTATCATGATAGGAATCATATTCTTTGAATTAAAAATATTAGATTTTTATAAAAATATATTGTTATTGTTATTGTTATAAAAACAAAAAACAAAAAAAAAAAAAAAGTAACGAAACAAACTAACGCTTAAACGTTGTCGTTAGAAAAGATGATGATGTTCAAAGTTGGAACTGGAAATTTCTTATTCTTGGTTTACTGAGAAACAGCCTACAGGAGAAGGCCATGTTCCTGCAGCTTCAAATTTGTGACCTTTTGAGTAGTGGGTACAGTTACAGGGTTGATTAGTCAAAATGCAAATGGTTTGTGGAGATAAGCTATGCGGTTTTGACGCTGTGTATCCTCTCTCATTCCTTCGCTCTCCTGTGTCGTTTCCGAGTACCAATGTCTCATTTGGCGTACCCACAACCCACCCGTTCCGAGTAGTATCCATGGCTGTTAAGCGAAACCCCAAGCGTCTCAAATACACTGCTCCTCGCTTCACCAAGGTCTTTTACTTTTTCATCTATCTTCTTGTTTCTTTGATATTATAGTTCCTTTCCTTTTTTTTGTCTAATTTTTTGTCAATGGAGGTTAAGTGATGGTAAAATAACATCGTGTTTATGGGAATCTTTTCTTTCTTGCCTAGTAGTGTAATGCAACCGTTAACTTTGTTATTGGGCACTGAGTTTGATTGATAAAATGACCAGGAGGATGGTTTGGTGTACATTGAAGCTGATTCATCTGGCTCTGACACTTGGAAATTGGAACCCATCGTCAATCTCTTAAAAGAAGGCGCTGTTGGAGTCATCCCTACCGATACCCTGTAAATACTCCTCAATCCTCATGGCAGATTCTCTGTGCTGTAATTTGAAAATGTTTCAAGAAGTCAACTGTGACCCCTTTATTCATTAACATTTACTTTCTTCTAATATACATCCTCATGTAAATCTAATGTAAATTGGTGGATTAGATTTGGAGGTATACAATTACCCAGCCACATATCTCCCCTCCATGTTCGGATGGAGGGGTTTGGAGGGAAAGGAAAGGGAGGGTTTATTTTTCCTTTTTAAATTGAGAGTGTTATAAAATGTTTATAAAAATGAATAAAGGATGATGGGAAGGTTACATGATAATATTTCATTTTATTCCTTTCATTTTAAAAATATTCTCAAATATAAGAGAAAATATACTTTAAATGAAAAATTTACCCTCCCTTCCCTTTACCTACAAACTCCTCCATCCAAACAAAAGAAGAAACTACAGTGTCGTGACAGCATTGTGTTTTCTTTGCCAATATAGGTATGCAATAGCATGTGACCTGAGAAGCCACTCAGCCATTGAACGTCTTCGTAGGTAGGTAGCTTTTGCTAGTCTTAAGCAGTTGTCCCTAAATAACACCATTTTCCATCCCCATTAACCAAGGGTGTGGTGTTGTATTGCAGAATCAAGAATATAGAAGCTTCAAAGGTGAGGAATACAGCTTGATTAGTCAGTGGTTAATGTGCTTTGAATTGGCCTGCTACATTTTTCACATTATGGTGCATGTCACATGCTTGCAATTACTTTACATTTGCTCAGGTTGGATAGTGTTGAACACAGCTTAACAACCTTCTCAATGCATATCTGGATACTGTAATATTACTTCCAGTCGTTAATGATTATGATACTTTGTAATCTGTATTTGTAGCCTCTTAGCATCTTATGCCACTCATTTCGGGACATAGACAAGTATACAGCTGGCTTTCCACGTGGTGATGGTCAAGGCCATGCAAATTTATTCAAAGCTGTTAAGCATTACTTACCTGGTCCAGTAAGTATGCTCTCTGGTTCTAAAGAGAAAATAATTGATGAACTCATGAACATTATTATGATGTTTGGAGGGGAAAAATTTATAGATGTAACGTGCTATTTCCCATTATGTGTTTTATGTTATTTTTTATGTTAATAGACACCATGAATTACCTCTCTACTTGATGTAATCAGGTAGGTTCTCATTTATTTCCAGGTGGTTTCAGCCAAGTTGATTGACCTTGACAAGAATGATGTGTTTGTGCATATTAGCGTAAAGAAAAAAATATATATCTAAAATTTAAACACAGTTCTTCTTAAGATTTGTTTGCAGAAATTCTTTAAGTTTTAGTAACAAGGACTATGGGTATCTTGTGAAATCTCAATGAATAAGGACCTGTACATTGTAGTTCTTATGAAAAGGATGTCTCTATCAGTTCATCTATCTTCTTTAATTATTGTGAATGTGTGTTTAAACCTTGACAGTTACTTCCTAATAATTATTATGTTATTCATTCATTCTTACACATTATTATGTTATTCATTTATTCTTATAGGAGAAACGATTAAAAAAGATTTAGATTTGAATGGCATTTCTGAAGACTTGGTTTATGATAAGGCACAATGGCGTCGTTTGATCTATGTAACCGACCCCACCTAATGAGAAAAGGCTTGGTTGTTGTTGTAGATATGTTCTTATCTTTGTATTTAGTATATTTCGTAATATCATTTCTCTATGTGGGTGACATCCGATTGTTTGGATTTGTTGTGTAACCAATTTAATGTCTATGCCTCATAGTTGTGGACAATTATTTATTAACACTAGTTATGTTTGAATGACAGTACACTTTTATCTTAATCGCAAGCAAAGAATTACCTAAGCAGTGCATAAGGTTTGGGACTTCTACTGCCAAATATGCATCAAGAAAAAATGTGGGTGTCCGTATGCCTGACGATGCCATTTGTCAAGCAATACTGAAGGAGATGGATGCACCATTAATATGTTCAAGGTTTGTTTTATTTGTTTGATCCTTTTTCCTAATCTGCCTTAGGAAAGAGATATTGTTTTCTAGTAACAAGTGTTGTCACGAGACAAAAAGTAGGTTGAGGCGGCCACCCTCAAAACCGCATTAGTTTGATACGGCGAGGTGATGCGGTTGCATCATTGAAGTCGTGTGGATATTTAAAAAGTAACTAAAATTATTCATATAACGACAAATCATAACCAAAATAAGATTTAAATGCAAATTAAGTCTTGACAATACATTAAAAACATAAAGTAATCCAAATTGACAATGCTAGAAACATAATAATATATGTGCACATCCAATCCAATGCAAGTGAGACATACAGTGGCAAATATTAGAGAATAAAGGGAGATGAAGGAGGAAATTCAGTGGCTTCAATCCAGAATATATATGAGGCTGTGAGTAAGAGCTTGGAATCAGAGGATAAAGGGAGCTTTAGCTTCTGGACTGTAAGTCATACACACGGCAGGTAAGTTCACATCCTGTATTTAGGTGTTTTCTTGGATTGCTAGGTAATATTAAGTTCAGAGGGTGTTAGTAAACCAAAATACCCCTTTATATTAGATTCCCATTGGCTACCGGGCATTTTAAGCGAGGGTAAATAAATAAGTTGACCGAAAATGCATGATGTGGTTTCATCAACCGCATCATCAAACCGCTTTGCCTCAGGCCATCTGAGGCAGTGAGGCTGTTTTTTGCACCACCTCAGCGCCTAGGCAGCCGCATCAACCACTTTTGACGAAACTGCTAGTAATTAGATTTATTCTTATTTAAACAATTTCTTTTGAGTAGATGACTATAACCTTTAAAGTAATTAGGGCATTGGCCTCCTCCTATTCATAATTGTTGTATAAGCATATGAAGCATAATAGTTTATGCTTGTACCTTAATATTACTCTGGATTTTTTTATCCTTCGTTTAGCATCAAGTTCCTGAAGGAAGATGACTGGATGATTGATCCAGTTATGATAGCCGATGCATATGGACCAGAGGTATCACACTATCTATTATGTGTGTTTGATTCATACATTTTTAAGTCTTTTCAGCTTAAACAACTATGGAAATAATAATTCTAGCTCCCGCTCCAAAGTAAAAGGAAAATATTATTGGCATGCTTGTTAGAAATAGGCTATATGTTCATGGTACATTAATATTTTCATAGTAATCTTTCTCTAGGGAAACTTATTTTGCATTTCAACATGAAGAATGTGATTGAATACATGCTTCTGAATCCATTTATTATACTGTTTTGGTATTCTTGGCTCTACCAAACCTAAAGAATTAATAACGAATTGGGCTTTATGGACTTTATTTTCTGACTCTTGCACCTAGAAAGTAGAGAAGCAAAATTTTAAAAGGCAACTAGTCGTCCTTTGTTTGGACTTAGATCTAAATGGCATTTCTTAAAACTTGGTTTATGACATAACACAATGGCGTGTTTGATTCATTTAGCCAACCCCACCTAGTAGAAAAAGGCTTTTGTTGTTGATGTAAAAGAGAAGCACTTAACACCTTTATTTTGGTTTTTCAGGGTCTTGATTTTGTTGTTGATGGTGGTGTAAGAGTGGCCGAACCATCCACAGTGGTTGACATTACGAAAATGCCCCCTAGAGTCCTACGGCAAGGAAAGGTAGAAATAGAATCAGTCAATTTGAAGGTTATAAGTTCTAGATGGATGGGTTAGTTACTTCATATGACGTAAATTAAGCTTCTGAAGAATGTGATGCCACTTTTACTATGATGCAATGAAAATATAATAATAATAATAATAAAAGGAAAGAAAAGAATGTGATTTCACATTTTTTTTTGCTAGTATCACATGCTTACATTTCATATTATATAGCATATTTTATTTTCATTTATATTTCCTGCTCTCGTCTCAGTGATCTAAGAAAAATTAACTTAGAATTTGTAACTAATCTAATATGATGTTCAGGGTCCCATTTTACATTGGATGGTGTTGGAAGATGATCAGAAAACTGATGTTGAAGATCTCATTCCTGCTGCCATTTGAAAGTTAATCACCCATTTGATTGAAGATTTGGCATCCCAAAATATGTTTATGACTCTCTTTTCCAATTTTGCCCCAACCCTCCCAATGAAGGAAATGAGTACAAGGAAATGAATGAAAACATTAAGAACAAACTTTTATTATACGAACAAGGTAGATATTTCGTGTAAATAAAAATTCATATCTTCAGTCTCATATTACATGAAATGAAATCCTTTATTTAGAGGAGTACTTTTATGAGGAGCTATGGAAGATGGAAAATGAATGTATTTTTTTTTCTTTTTTGGGGTGCAAGATGTAAAATTAATTTTATCCAGATAATATTAAATAAAGTTACTTTAGCTTAAAATTACCAAAATAGAAGGTAATACATTATGTTTTGAGTAAATATTTACTATTTTAAAGAGGACAAATTAGTAAATTAGACACGACATGCTGTAAGTGCTTCTTTGGATAATAGTGGAATTATTTCTTGAGGCCTAAAATGAATTTTGAACCTCAGAAGTATTTTTCAAGTTTAAGTTGACATACTTGGCTATTTACCTCAGAGTTAACTCTGGATTCTTAAGTAATTGAATCGAAATTAATTAATTTTTTATTGCTTTTGGTCAAAATTGTTTTTGAGCAAACTTTCTTAAATATTATAGAATTAAAAATGATTTGAGGAATTATGTGTCTCTTAATATAGAAATAAATTAGTATTAGTATTTATATACATAAGGGAATTTTTATAGTATCCTAATAGGTTTGGTATTCATGATAAATTGTTAAGTATTCATTGAATGTTATCTTGTATTTGGATGTTTTTTCATTAACAAAACGAAACGGAATATGTGAGAATAGATCGGAAAGGAAAGGAATAGAATGGAACATAGTTCCCCCTCTCTTTGTTTGGAAGATTCATTAACGGAATGGAATATGTGTTCTCCTCATTCCACCTCAATTTTGGGAGGAACAAAAATTGGACATTTGAGGGGAAGAGGGGGAAATGATTCATCATGTCTTCCGTTCCGTTCCTATGCATTTTAAAACTTCCAAATACAAAAACTTATTTCCGTTCCTCTCATTTTTTTTTCGTTCCTTCCATTACCTGTCATCCAAACATAGTGTTAAATTTATAATAAATGCTTAAAAATAATCAATAGCCAATGAAATGTTTGACAACTTATCCTGAGTATCAAACCTTTAAAAAAGATGGGTATTATAGAAATTTCTTATACATAATGGTACATGAATGATACATAAATGAATTAAATACAAATACTAAGACTTATGAAGTGGTGATTACAATATCTAGTAATCACCACTATGAGTAAGCTATGAAACATGTTTCACATGTTAAACATGTGAAACATGGACTTAATTCTAATACTCTCCTTCAAGTTAGAGCATATATATCATATGTTCCAAGCTTGTTATAAATAAAATCAGCCAGAGACCCTTTTAAGGACTTAGTAAATATATTAGTTAATTATTCATTGGAGTTGACAAATCTAGTCGTGATCTCGCCTGAAAGAACTTTTTCTCTGACAAAATGGCAGTCAATCTTTATATGTTTGGTCATTTCATGAAAGACTGAGTTAGAAGCAATATGTAAAGCAGCCTGATTATCACAAATTAGTTTCATTTCCTTGATGTCTCCTAATTTTAGTTGCTGAAACAATTGTTTTAACCACGTAAGTTCACAAGTTGCTGCTATCATAGCGCTATACTCAGCCTTTGCGCTAGATCTAATGATTAATCAATTTTGAGCCATTCATTATTGCTTCATATTTGGCCTAATTGATGTTAATTGTGTCCAATATTATGTTTGTAGATGAGTTTTAGATGATTGGTCTTCATTGAGCTTAATTGTAAAAACTTCATTAATTTTCGGATTTTAACTCATTTTGACCTTTCTGTCTTGTACAGGCCATAACTTGGGCTACAAATATCGTATTTGGATGATCTTGGAGTCCCCTGAAAGCTGAGATGAAGATCTACAATCTGGTGTCTAATGCAATTTTTCTAATTCAGCTGGATTCAAGGCGAAATTGGGCCTCAAAGTCAGGATGCTGTTGCTGTCACAATGCTTGGACCTTTCCTCAATGATTTAGGCCTATCTCTCTCAATTTAAGCCCAATTAAGGCAAATGATATGTCTCTGAAAAGCTTATTCAGAGGGCTACAGTTTGGGCTAGGGGTAGATTAGGAATTACAGAAGAACTTTCAGTTACAAATAGGTTTAGGCAGATTTCGAATTGAGCTTTTTGGTTGTGATTCAGTTTTAACAGATTGAGCGTAGAAACCCCTTTCTCTTTTCATCTTCTCTCTATTTTTCGTTTTACTCTCTTCTCTGCAATTTTCGTGATGGCCATGGAAGGCTAAAGCTCCAATCAATCCAAGGAATTCAATGATGGTGGTTAGAATTTTGAGTTCTTGTTGTGTTCTTCCTCTTCTCCTTCTTCAATTGAATTGATTGGAATTTTGAAATTGAAGTTAGAATTAGGGTTGATTAATCTGAATCTAAGGGAGAATAGATCATCGATTGATAATCTATGTTAATCTAAATTTGTTCATAAATCAATCTTAATCAAGAATTGCGATTGTGATTGTTTGAATTGATAAATTCTTTGGGTGATTATCTAGTTGATTTCGGATTAAAGAGGTGTAAACAATATAAATTCTCTTGAACAATGATTGATTCTGCCACTTGAATTGAAGACCTTGGATTGGTGTTTCCTTAATTGAATTTTCTCAATTTAAATTCGTTTTCTGTTATTGCAATGAACAAAACCCCCTACTTATTGATAATTTCTAATATGCTTGAGAAATCCGAATTGGTCCTTGGGAGATGACCTAGGTTATGCATTATGCTACATTCCATGAATCCTAGTCTATTTTGAGGCGAGTGCGACATCGCTGATCATCTAACAACTATGTTTTGCTTCTTACTCCTCCATGAGATTAGACTAGATTAGAAACAATATGTAGAGTAGTTTGATTGTCACAAATTAGTTTCATTTCCTTTGTGTCTCCTAATTTTAGCTACTGAAGCAATTGTTCTAACCACATAAGTTCACAAGTTGCTGCTACCATAGGGTGATAGTCGGCCTCTATGTTGAATCTAACAACTATGTTTTGCTTTTTACTCTTCCGTGAGATTAAGTTACCTCCAACAAAGACACAATACCCTGAAGTTGATCTTCTATCCAATTGGAAACCCACCCAATTAGCATCAGAATATCCAACAACCTGACCATTGCCTTTGTTTTCATAAAGTAACCATTTTCTTTGTGTACTCTTGATGTATCTAAGAATGTGAACCACGACATTCCAATGACTATCACAAAGAGCACTCAGAAACTAGCTTACCACACTTACAACAAAAGTAATGTCTAGTCTAATTATTGTAAGATAGTTAAATTTACTGACTAGACATCTATATCTGTCAGGGTTTGTTAGTGGCTCCCCATGACCCGGTAGTAGTTTAACATTGGGATCCATTAGAATATCACTAGGGCGACAATCCAACATATTAGTTTCCTTAAGTATGTCTAATGCATACTTTCTCTGAGTGATGACAATGTCTGTATTAGATTGAGTAAACTCGATCCCCAAAAAAATATTTGAGAAGGCCCAAATGTTTTGTCTGAAAGTGATCGGACAAATGCTACTTAAGATTGCAAATATCAACCTGATGATTGCCTGTGATGACAATGTCATCAACATAAACAACAAGATATATGCAAAGGTCATGTGAAGAGTGTCGGAAGAATATAGTGTGATTAGGCTCGCACTTAGTCATGCTAAATTTTTGGATGACAAAATTGAATTTTCTAAACCAAGCATAAGGAGATTGTTTCAAACCATAGAGAGATCTATGCAGTCAACATACTAAGTTAGGTGATCCTTGAGCAATGAAACCTAGAGGCTATTGCATATAGACCTCTTCCTATAATTCACCATGTAAGAAGGTATTCTTGATGCCTAGCTAGTGAAGGGGCCAATGATGAATAATAGTCATGGCTAGAAAAAGACGAACAAAAGTAATCTTGGCTATAAGAGAGAAATTATCTCCATAATTGAGGCCAAATATTCGTGTGTATCATTTTGCCACTAAGCGGGTCTTCAAACGATCAACATTCCCATAAGGACCAATCTCGACAGTAAAGACATATCAATAACCAACAGTCGTTTTACAAAGATGTAGAGGGACAAGTTCCCAAGTATCACTAGAGTGTAAAGCAGTCAATTCGTCAACCATAGCATGTCGCCAGCTAAGGTGAGATAAGGCTTCACCTGTAGTTTTAGGGATAAAAACAGAAGACAAAGAGGACACAAAGGCATAATAGGAAGGAGATAAACAATGATAACTCAAATGACAAGCATAAAAGGGGTTAGGGTTATGAGTAGACCTGATACCTTTGCATAATGCAATGGGCAGTTCCAATGCAGGAGACAGAGGAGGAGATTCTGATGGAGTAAAAGATGAATCACAAGGGGGGTTAGAGGTTGGTTCTGTTGGTGAGGTATCAGAGGCTAGTTTTGTCGTGAGACATCAATTGGAATGATTGTCTAATCACATAGGTCTAAAGAGGCATCAATTTGTTGTGGGAGTGGTCTCCATTGATATATGAGCAATGGAGGAGCTGAGATAGGTGTGGGATTGAACTGAAAGGGATAAGGGCCAATTGGGAGATAAATATCCATGTTAGGATGCTCATCGGAAATAGATGAGAAGAAAGGATGGGTCTCAAAGAAGCTAACATCAGCAGAGACAAGATATCTTTTGAGAACAAGATAGTAGTATCAATAACCTTTCTACAACCGAGAGTATCCTACGAAAAGACACTTCAAGGATTTGGCGACCAATTTTATCTTTTCTTGGAGTGAGGTTATGTACAAAACAGTGCATCCGAAGACTCAAAGAGGAAAAGAATAGAGATCTAATTTAGGAAACAAGAGGGAATGTGGCACCTAATTTTAGAGGACGGAAGATGTAACACCCCTTTTTCTAGTCTCATGAAGAAGGGACATCACACCATAATATAAAGAAACGAAATAAATTGAGGAAAATAATAGTTATAGTGATTAGTTAAGAACCCGATTCATTATTAACACGTAATTAAATAATTTACATTCTTGGATGATAAAATAGTCAAGTATTGAAATATGTGTACATAATTTTTCTCCATTTTTTTTGTTAACAATAAAGAGATGGTAGTAATTACAGATACAATAAAATCTTGAAAATCATACATTCACAATATATATATATATATATATATATATATATATATATATATATATATATATATATATATATATATATGCATCAGCCTATTTAATTACATTACAAATTATACAAAAAGTAAAAGATGTACCCACCCAAAGAGATACAAATATACACTCATCTAGAACGACAAAACATCAGGCTTCCAAAAAAGATAACGGTTAGCCATCAGTAGCCACTGACAGTATCAGCCCCTACGACTGACGAGAAGGGATCATAGCCGAGTCCTCCTCAAGGTCCTCTTCATCGGATGAGATTACCATCGGAGCGACCGAATTTCGGGCAAAAGCCCGAGCAGTGAAGAGGAAAGAATCCTCTTGAGGGGTGTAGAACATATCAGTCCACATATCCCTCACAGGTAGGCAAAATTCCAAAACGACAAAAGTAGAAAATTCAAAAACAGGAGTATCGTAGCAGCCCCAAGCTAATGACACTGTCAGCTCCCTACGGTACACGTATCGGTCTGTCAGCACATGTATGTGCCAGTAATCCGGTCCTCCGTGGAAGGTCAACTTGACGTACCCCAAAACTCGGCGAGGGCGCGACGACATTCTCAGCAGACTCTAGTCGTAGTGCGGCCAGAAGCCCGAAAACTCAGGTGTTTCCTTTTCTTCCCCACGAACGTCTTCTCAGAAGTATACAAATAAACAGAAATACAGAAAATACGGAAAGAGGTGAGACACCTAGCTTTCAGTACCAAAATGGCAGCAAGAAAACAAAACGGTGTTGGACATCCCACATATCAACACAATTCATATACCCAATCACAGTAATAATTAAAATTCACAGTAAAAGCATAACAACAATAAATAGTAGTAAAGATTATCAGCAACAGACAAACAACATCAATATTTTCAACAGTCAGCAGTTCAAGCAATCAAATAATTATTACAATAATAGTAACAAATATTTTTCCATAATTATAAATGTTCATGTCCAATGAATTATGAGACTGACAGTTCACAATGTAAATGGTACCAAAATTCCTACTTCATGGAGCTAGACATAAATATTTTCGGGGTGAATGATCAAGGAGTAATGTCAGTATCTCATTAGCCTTAAAAATAGTGTGCCCATCTCATAAAAATATTTGCGCAAAATAGCTCATACATGGCACCTCAACAGTTGATCGCGATATAGGACAGCGTCTCGGTCCGGATCGTCAGTGCGTTTGCATCGGTCTATCCCACGGCCCCAGTGGAGCTACCACTGTCCATTGTGAGACACCCGCACCCCGACGCCTCCAGAGCCAACCACTATGACCCTACGCTTAGTCTATTCGCACCCGCATATAGGTGTTATTCAACTCCTAGGCATACATCACCTTTCCTATAATATCCAACGGATAACACATATGCATGACAATGCAATGTACATCATGTATGTTCATCAATGATACAGTTATCATAAAATATAATGCAATGGCATATATATACATATATTCATTTCTCAATATCAACATGTCATAATTTTCTCAAGTACACAGTCAACAAGTACTTAGCCCACAGAGGGTCCACAATAATATAGAATCAATTCTCAACATAAATATGTATTTAGGATTCATCCATTATCACAAGTCCACATTATGGACCCACATTTTCAAAGTCTTAAACTTAGGTCAATTATGACAAATTTTAGGTTAAGTAACCCTTCAAAACTGTGGCCCTCTTAAGTGTTATTTTTCAATTTAATTCTTCCACTTCATTATGGATTTTGCATAGCTCTAAACTCTTAATTTCCAAGGATACACAAAGGCATCATTTGAACCCTAATCTTTCTCTAAAAACCATGGTCTCTATAGGTAATCAAAGTTCTACTTTCTTTCCATTTTATGCACTAGTCTCTTGACATCTAATCATTTAAATTTTAGTTCACACAAAATCAATCCAATCTCTCAAAATCCAAGCCAAAATCGTGGCCTCACTTTAGTGTAGGAAACCCTCAAATTTTTCCATTCATTAATTCTAACATTATCATTCAACATTTAATTACATAAGCTTCATCTTATTTGTGTGCAAAAACCAACTTATATCCCAAATCCTAGTCAAAACCATAGCCTCCATATGTGATAGAAAATTCTAAATTTTTCATTTATCAATTCCATTATTATCAAACCATTTATACAATCAAGTTTCAAACTTCCTCAAGGTCACATAAGGTATGTAAATCAACCAAACAAGTAAGTACATAAATATAGATTTCTCCATCAAACAAACACACAAGGTCTCCTCACCACCAATAATGGTAGAAGTGAGTTAATCTCCCTCTTACCTAAAGGAAAAACACAAAAATGATCTCCTACTTGCTCCTTGAAGGTTCGGTTTTTAGAGCTCCAAGAACCCTAGAATTTCAATCACAAAGAATCAACATCAAGCTTGTTAAAAGATGGATCTTTGGTCTTCAATGAGACCATAGAGCACGAAAATGAAGAGAAAGAAGAAAAAAATGGAAACTTTACCTCAAAGTTAGAAGCTTTGTCTTGGAAGACAATGGAGGTGAAGATGGATTTTGAAGAAATTTTCTAAATAGAAAGTGTAGAGGAGGTTGAGGTGAGTGTAGAAATGGTGTTTATGAAGAGAAAAGTGAAGAGAAATGGTTGCTAATGGGGGCTGCAATTCGTATGAAGAGGGGAGAAGAAGAGAGAAAGTGGAGAGAAAAATGAAGAAAACTAGAGAGAGAAAGTGTTGTAGGAAAATGTAATATTTTTTAGTGAAATGATTAAGTGTTTGGAGTGGCATTGCCGCGGCAATGGAAAGAAGAGAGGGGGAGATTTTTTGCTTTCCCAACAAGTCAATGGCATTCTTGTCCTTTGGTTGTCAAAGCTTCTCAAAGAAGCTTTGATTAAAATACAATAAATTTGAATTAAAATGAGTTTGATTAGACTTAAAGTATATTACATTAGGATAATGTGATAGAGTTTTTAATATATGTTATTATTTAATGGACAATTGTCACAATTGACAGATGTTATTATTAATTTATCTGACAGATAAAATTTACACAGCGATTATTATTTTCTCTGATAAAATTTTTCGAAAAATATAAAACCTCATAAACTGTGTCCAGCCTCGGGTTTAGTAAGATCCCCCGTCGACGTTTCCACAGATCAAGGTTCTCGGGAAAAATATCTCATTTTCTCGGCTCCGCTCAGTTTGTACGTAAAACGAAAAATAATATTAAAATATTTCGTGTTCTCAAAAAAAATTTCAAAAATCAAAAATATTAAAAAATGAATATTTATCACAAAATAAATAAAATTTGGGGTGTTGCAGAAGAAGGTATGCGATTGATTAGGTAGCATACGGTAAGGATTGCATCACCCTAAAAACGAAGTAGCACATGGAAGTGTAGGAACGGGGTACGAGCTGTTTCAACTAGGTGTTGATTTTTTCTTTCGACGACACCATTCTGTTGTGGGGTATGAGCACATGATGATTGGTGTAAAATTCTCTATGAATTCAAAAGAGAATTAAAGGAAGCAGAAAAATATTCACGTGCATTATCACTTCACAAAATTTTAATAGGGCTATCAAATTGAGTTTGAATTTTTGAACAAAAACCTTTAAATATAGAAAAAAAAAGTTCAGAACGATTTTCCATTAGAAATAACCAAGTACAATGAGAAAAATCGTCAATGAAGGTAACAAATTATTGGTAATGCAAAGTAGAAGTGATACGACTAGGACCCCAATTATTTGAATGGACTAAAGCAAAAGGACACATAGCTCATTTATTGACTCTTTCAAGAAAAGAACTACAGACATGTTTTCCTAATTGACAAGACTCACACTTTAAGGTTGACACTTTAGAAAGGCTAAGGACTATGACATGTAATTTTTGTAGGCTATGATGTCCTAAGTGTTGATGAATGATTTTCGGTGACTGAACGACCGAACATACAGTAGGAGATGCAGATAAGGTAAGGTGACACAAGTCTCGAGACCCACGCCCTACTCCAATCATCTGTTTGGTACCTCTATCCTACACAAGAACAGAATCATTAGCAATGATAACAAAATAAGGTAGGGTACGAGTGAGTTTGGTAATGGTAGTGTAGGAAGGGGATTAACTTAACTAATGCCTTAGACTTTGGTTTATGAGCCATTGACTAAAGTGACACTAGGCAGTATATCTATATAGGTAAGGTAGGAGAAAAGAGATTTGTTACCAAACATATGATCAGAAACGCCTAAATCAAGAATCCAAGGTCCTAAAGATGAAGATTATGAAAGAAAGGCTACAAGATTACCGGTCTCAATGACAGGTATAGTGGACTGCATAGCTGCCTTGAGCTACATATACTCATTACACTCAGCAATAGAGAGGGAAACCTCCTCAGATGAGTCAAATGGGACAACCTAGGCAACATTCATAGTTTTAGACTGTTGGTTGGCCTTGGTTTTGCACTATTCCTCAATGTGGCTGTCGCGACCAGAATCGCGACGAAATAGCAACTCGCGAGAGTTTAAATAGATGAAAATGGAGTCGCTATCAATTTTATTTGAATTTGGTAAAAATTGAAAAATCTTTATAGAAAATAATCTTTGAAAAATCAAATCGGATTCGGAAGTCGGTTATGTGTAGGGAATGGTGGAAACTTAATCCTACAGTACCCTTATCACACCCGTCCTGAGACGGTACCTTAAGTTAGTTGTGCAAAAATTTAATAATCTCAATTATCTTTATTTTACCCCTTTTGAAAACATTGTAACTATTTTTATTTTTAAAAAAACAAAAGAAAGAAAAGAAAAACCAATTATGAAAATTTAATTTTTAGCTTGACAGAATAGAGATTGTGCTCCTACGTACCCTCAAGTGCAATGAGGAACTCAAAGTCACGTAGTTCTTTAGAAAATAAATCTGAACTGATTGATTTTAATTAAGAAAAAAAGATTTTTGAACAGGGATTTTGTTTGAAAACAAAATCATCCTTGTACGGGATTCAAGTTAGCACTAGGCTACTCAATAAACTCGTATGATCCAAACGACATTGAAGATAGCATCTGCTATTCAATCATCATCATTGGTCATTGCATTGATTAAAATATTTTTTAATGAATTTTCTTTTTTTTATTTTTTTTAGAAAGAGAGATACAAGGACAAACATAAAATTTCCAAGAGCCAAGTAAATAAATAAAAAAAATAAGATTTAATACAAACATCACAAATCAAATAACTCAAAACAAAATTATTTTATTTATTTATTATTATTTTTTTACCTTTTATCATTTTTTTGACTTTTTTTTATTTTTTGTTAGATTTTTTTTTTAGGTTTGATCCACTAAGTTTTAAGCCCATTTCTACCCAAAAAAAAAAAATGAAACTAAAGAAACAGAACAAGGGTACTCACGGTCAAGGCAAAGAAAAGGGGGAGTATTTTATTTTCTTCTTCTTTGATATCTTGCAGAAGCTTGAGACCAGAGGAGCGGCAGAGCAACAACGGTGCTCGGTGAGGTGCGGCGCGGACGGTGGTGCTGGGCGAGGTGCAGTGCGGGTTCGGTTGGGTGGCGCCGTCCAGATCTGGCAAGTGGCTTACCGTGCGAGACGCGGAGCGAATCTGCACTCACAGATCTGGGCCATCGCGGTTTCTAGTTCGACGACGGTTGGGTTGCGAGTTCAGATCCGGAAAGCTCAGGCACGGCGCGGATCCGGTGAGTGGATGGTAGTTTCTGGCAGGTCGACAATCTAGTGGGGGTGACGGCGTCACAGTGTTCGCGGCTGGGGACTTGTGGGTTGTGGGGAAGGTGGTTTAAGAGGTGGTTGGTGGTTTTTTTTTTTTTGTGAAGGTGATGAATAGTTGTTGGGTGGTGAGGTGATACAAGGTACAATGTTGTTGTTTGGATAGTGATGGAGATGGTTGGGGTGACTCACGGTTGGTTTGTGGAAGGGTGATGATGTTTAATGGTGATGAAGTGAAGGTAGTGAGGGTGGTAGAGGGGTTATGGAAATGAAGATGATTATGAAAGCCCCTACCCTTTCCTATTTTTCTCCCTAAAATAAACTCCTCCTCCTTTACGTAAAACCACTCACATTGAGCCCCCCAATTCCTTCCTCCCACAGCCACTCTTTTTCAATCTTTTCATGTCTTTTCTTTTTGCCTATGCAGCTGATAGCATGTGTGTAGAGTGATGTGAGTCAGTTGTTGCAGATTTTTTTTAAAAAAATGAAAAATATTATCTTTTTTAATTTTCTTTTTTTCCTTTTTTGTTTTATCCGAACAAAATTGGGTGTTCACAGTGACCAATTTTTTTTTGCAAAAGATGCACTATTGGTTGGCCTTTTTTTGCACTGTTCCTCAATGTGACCAAATTTGTTATAAAAGGTGCAACAAGGATGAGGACGATTACCACCATGACCTTATCCCTACCCACCCTGATTGCTGGATTAGGAAACCAGTGCAGATGATACAGCAAGTGCAGGGGATGGAACAAAAGTTGAAGGATTAGAGAGACGCAATAGTTGTTTCGAGACTATCATATGAAGGAACATTAGGGCTTGAGAGTATCTGATTATGGACCACGTCAAGCTCAGGTGATAAACCAGCAAGGGCAAGGACCATGAAGAACTTTTAACATTGTTTGGTATGTTTGTCTGCTTATTAGTGAAGGGCATAAGTGCATCAAACTCAGCAATCCAAATATCAAGCATACTCAGATAGGTTTGCATGTCCATGTTTTATTTCTCAATAGCAATTAGGTTTGAAACAATGTTGTAGAGACGGTTGACATTATTGGAGTACAATTTCTTAGCCTTGGCCCAAACATCATAGCATGTCCAAAAAGCATAATATTGAAGTTAAAGGTGGGTATCAATGGAGAACCATAACACACTATAAAGAGAAGCATCAATTTGTTTCCAGTTGGCCTGATCCTTGTCAGGAATGTACTTGGCTTGTTTGACAAGATGTTCATGACGACATAGCCCTTCAAACCATAACTCCATAGTAGAGGCCCAAGAGGTTGTAATAAATGCACCCACCAATTTGTCATATAGGATCAATGGGATGGTGGTGAAGCTGATGACAATAGGTGTGTCAAAGGCAGATCCGAAGGTAGACATGATGGTGAGTGTAAAAATAGAGCTTAGTAGGCAAGGATAAAGCACTAAGATAGTTGGGGCAGAGGGTGAGGAATTAGTTATCGTAACAGTGCAAAAAATAGAGATATGAGATGGGGTTGCAGGTTGTTATCGGCTAGGAAAAGAGAGGCAAGTTCAGAAAGGGGTAAGGGGGTGGCCGACAGTGTCATCGAAGAAATATAGTGGCTAGAGAAGGCGACACGTGCTCACACGTGCCGGCGCGTGAGCGAAAGAGTAGAATGTGGAAACCATAGGTAGGGGCGTGTGTAAAGGCCTATGGCTATGTGTCGGTGGAGGTTGGGCTAGTTAGTTACCATTCTAGGTCGTCAGCGGTGGTAGGCGACACTAGAAAAATCACAGTTGGTGGAGGCACAGTTGTTTGGATAGGCATGGGCATAAAAAACCACTAGTGATGCACAGTGGTGTGAGGATCTTAACCAACTATTGGTACCATATAGAATTATAGATGATTTGAGGAATTGTGTGTCTTTTCACACACAAATAAACTAGTATTTATATAATAATGGTACATGAAAGATACATGAATGAATTAAATATAAATACTAAGTCCTATGAAGTGGTGATTACAATATCTAGAAATAACCACTATGAGTTAGTTATGAAACATATTTCACATGTGAAACATGGGCTTAATTCTAACAAATATAAAAAAAAATTCAAAAAATAATTTCTTCAAAAATGTTTTTTACTCAAAACACCTCCATATTTGTTAACTTTAACATGAGTTCTTATTGTTGGTATTTGTTGAATGAATGGAGTTGGATCCTTGTGAATAGGATGATTATTAGAGTAATGTTAATCACATATACTTACACATACAACATCTCATATTTGCACAATTTTTATCATCTGATTACAATTGGTCTCACATTATTTTTTGCACACCTTCACTCTAAATCTTCTACCTATAGAGATGTGAGGAGATGAGACGTGGTGGGTGTATCATGCACGAAGTGGGTTTTATCCACTATAACTGGTTATATGTTTTTTTTTTTGTTTTAACTTTTTAAACCCAAAATTCTTGTTTGTGGGCCTAGCATATATGTAAATATTAATAATTGAAATATGTAGGGTTTTTTATATGTATAGTTAATTATCTGCGACAAAAAAATTATGTGTAAATATAACATGTTGAAATCTATAGAGTTTTCTGTAAGTACAATTATTTATGGTTAAAAAAAACAGAGGAGTGGTCCAAGTTTCCTATTATTGGCCTAGGTGTGTGTGTAGTTATTACTAGTTAAAATATGTAGAGTTTCATACACACACACACATATATATATATATAGCTATTTATGATAATAAATAAATAAATAAATAAAATGTGACTTGTACTTTAAGTTACAAGTCATCAATATCAACCGTTGATTTGATTTTATGCCATGTCAAATCAACGATGGTGGAAGTTAGTGCATGCCATGCACCCACCATATTAAACATTTTCGTGAGGAGATGTGACTTGTTAGTTACATATAACAAGCATTTTCTTGATTATTATATGTCTCTAGTTTTCAATTTGTGTCCAAATCATGGATTAGATGAGAAATTATAGTATACTTCTGGAACAATAATATGCTCTAAGAAGAAATCCACCATTGATTTAAGTTGATTTGTTTAAAACTTACGTGATTGTGATTAAAATCTATAGTAAAAATCTTTCTAAAATATGTATTTATTATTAGGTTTTGTTAACATTTATCCTTAGGAATTAGAAATTGAAATTATTAAATGAAAAGTATAAACATGTATTATCTAGAAAATCTAAAGAGTATTTAATATTTTCTTCTTTAAATAATTAATAATAAGTAATAAATATTATTTTTAATCCTTAACATGTGCCCTAAGAATACATGTTAACAAAATCCTTATTATTGCTCTAACAATATGCAATAATTTCTTGGTAATGTTTTAAATACTCCTAAAAAACTTTAGAACATGATGCTCTATTTTTTTTACCATTGATTTGCAAGAATTTAACATCTATGACTAAGGATTATTACTTGCAACTTGTTGAACAAGTTACACTCTTGACATTTTCATTTATTATTTGTTCCTCTCATCCTCCTCTATTCTCTTGCTGGTCTCCTCTATTCCTCATCTGGCAATTACATGGTGACAATTGACGGAAAGGCTCTTGTTCTTCCACCACCTCCCACCTCCACATTCAACCCTAACCTCGAAAGGATTTCTTCCAAGAACTCCCTCCAACAATTGCTATACATGTGCAAGCACTCCTTCCCAAACCCTACGACAACCATTCGTTTCGCAATCTCGTGAAGGTCGCTGATCATTCCCGATGACAAAGCATTGATCACGATGTCGTAGTCTGTTACCAGCAGCGCCACTGGAATCTGTTGCTCCTCTTCTTTATTCTTGGCTTCTTCTTCTTCAGCTTCTTCAACTTCTTCCTCTGAGTCAAATAGCAAGTTTTGAGTTGACTCGTTGTAAGGCCAAGTCAGGTCGAGTGACTTCCCGCCGCACTCCATGAGGGACTAGAACTCGTCCTCGAGGCGAAACATAGTGTGCTGGAGCATGTCGTCGGTGCGTGTGAGGCACGAGGGGATGGCCTTTTTGGACGCAAGGTGGTTCCACTCGGAGATGACGACAACGAGGTTGTCGACTGCGTCAAGGAAAGCGGCGGAGTCGGCCCAGATGGAATGGTCGGAGGAGACATAGTGGGATAAATGAGAATAGAAAATGTTTAAAATGAATAAAAATAAGAATTAAGAAGTTAAAAAATAAATATCAGAAGATCTTTTAATAAATGTTAAAAATTGGTATAAAAAAAAAAGTAAGATAACTAGCAATAGAAGAAAAAATCAATGGAAGATCCATGCTCCAAAAATTTTTAAGAACATTGTAAATGACTCCTAATTTCTCACGTAAGATAAGGAAAGAATAAATGCTCATATGAATGGAAGAGTAGTGGTCCAGACTTCTGATCTCCATTGCCAAGATCTTGAAGTTAGCATAATGATTAATGAAGATGCTTTGACAGTTGGACTTGGGACCATGAATCGCATGTTGCTGTGAAGTACTGGAAGGGGAGTTGTTAGGGTACCCTTTTATTTCTTTGGGTACAACTAATTTAATGATGTAAGTATTTACTGATTAACTATGAGTAATGTTATTTACAAATAAAAAAAAATTATATCTATTTTTTTAGAAAAATAAAGGTAGGCAAAGTATATCTTGGAATGTGTGTTCAAAAATTCTATATCATTCTTAAATTAATTCATTTTTAATAATAAAATAAAAAGAAATACACATTTTAATATACACTCTATTTACCTTTATTTTCCCAAACAGGTATGATGAAAAAGTTAATGTAAATTTTTTAATATATGAATAACATTACTATTATATTTGATAGAATTTCAAAGGATAAATTATATTTTATACCCTTGTGATTTAACGATTTCTCAAATTATCTCCTAATTTTTTTCTTTTTTTGGTGTCACTTTAACCCCTGAACTTTGGTTTAAAATGAAAATGTTAAGTTTACTGCTAAAGTTAGCGTCTCTTCACACGTAGATGACATATTGCTTGTTCTGCTAGAGGAAATGTCTTTGTTTTCTCTACAAAAAACAGAGCATCATGCCATCACCTATGCCTGTAACTCAAGTATACATGGAAGCTATAGCATGCATCCCCCCAAACACCCATACAACAATCAAATGTCAGTGCCTAAACCACAGAAGTCCAACAATGGGAAATGGTTTATATACATTTCACTACTTCTACAACGTGTAGCACATAACTCACAAGTTTATAGCAATGGTTTGCAGAGGATGTCAAAGCTAGTAACATACCTTCCTCCTGATTTTTGGACTAGTATAACAAACAAACACACTAGGGTTTTGAAGAGTGGGTAGGCTAACAAATATGAGAACTGAGGCACAAGAAATTATCTTTTATCACTTGTTCTTGATTATTTCAAAAAATTTATTTCCACCTTTAACATAAACTGATAATGATAACATTAAAAGAATGGATGCAGGTATATGAGAAATGGTGCAACACCCAACCCTCCTATTCTTTCTCCCAATAAAAATGGAAGGGAGAAAAGGATGCAATTTTATATTCATATCACTACTATCAAACCAAATTATTGAGTTCTAACGTCTAAGTTCTAACCTAGTAACACAATATTAAATCTTACTTTCAAAAGCTATATGGACAAAGACTTTATGCCTTCATAACAGAAGGCCTACTAAGGACTATGCCTCACCATAATCACACTTGAATTAGAGTCCAGCTAGCCAAGGATTCCAGAACCTCATGTGTGATTCATGTCTGCACATAACTCATTGGGCTTTGTTATTGGTTGCCAAGGCAGAGGAGCCATGGGTTAAAGAGAGAGCTGATGTACAAGAAATTATCTATTTCTTGCAACGTAATTTCTTGGATTATTATCACCAAATCCCAGGCTAATGTCTTAAGACACCTTTATTTATTTCCTGACAAATCAGTTGGTATGGTTGGTTTCTTCTTGTATCTTAAACACCGAATATCATTAAAAATATTTAAATATTTGCATGTATTATATTGATGAGATGTTCATGAATGAAAGAAGCATTAGAGAGACTTTGAAAATTGATTTCTTGAGAAAAAAAACATTTGTAATATACATTTAGATGATATTTGTCCACTATTTTTATGAATTTAGACTCTAGAGTCTAGGATTTTAAAACCTTATGAAGGAATGGATCGTGAGATTTTGTGATAATATGTAGCCAATAATATATTTTCCTTCCTGCTGTTAAGAGTACAGATTAGAAAAAAAATATCGAATGAATTTTTTTCTAGATAATATAGTAATGGAAGTTTTGAGGACAAGGATATGTAGCTTAAGGGGTTTGACCATACTGCCCTAATGATTGGAACTTACTTATGAGGTTGTGATTTGGCCATTGTAGGCAATGAAATTGATTAGCTTTGGCTGCTGATCGAGATGGTCATATCAGTATGAGCAAACCAAATCTAACTACTTCGAAACCAGTTTGACCAACTAGTCCATTGTAGGATTTGAAAACACTCCCTAACTACCTTTGTTTGCTTTGATCTGATTATTTATGTATGTTTTAACTGATAATCATGACACAATAATCTTACAACTTGCTAGTGGAAATTGAATATCTTCATTTGCAAACTTCT
Organism: Ormosia emarginata; assembly: GCA_029884605.1. NCBI lineage: Eukaryota > Viridiplantae > Streptophyta > Magnoliopsida > Fabales > Fabaceae > Ormosia > Ormosia emarginata. The sequence continues at coordinate 2,887,193 of JAQQTP010000084.1, forward strand.
GTGATCTCAAAGTGTTCTATTTTATATTTATACAGGTATTTAACTACTGCACTTTGTGATATTGTTCTTCCGATTGCAGTATTACTTATGCATGTGACAAAATCTTGCAGAGTTACCTCTTCCGCTCTCTGACAAACAGTTGGTTTTCCTGGTCTTTCTTAATCAATTCATGCTTAAAAGCAACCTATTGCACTTTCTAGAATTCTTGCAATGTGGTGTACGTTTATTAGCATGTGTTACTATTTTGGTTGCCATGGTAGAGGAGTCATGGGTTAAAAAGAGAGGAAGAAAGTCATGTGGTGTGCACATGCATGTTTATTTTAACAAAAATCGTTTGCTCTCTGTTTAAACCAAAATTAAGATGGGTTTAGTGACACAAAACAAAGTTTAAGGGGGTAACTTGAAACAACGTTAAACCATAAAGGACTAAAGTATAATTTATCCAATTTCAAATAGATAATAAAAATTAATAACGAAAAGTCGAAAAGCTCAAATGTTTCTCACCGGATAGATTTTGGGGGATATGGCCCCCTCAATTTTGCCCCTGTACAGTACTTTTTTATTTCTTTTTTGTTTCTATGAGTATCTCCTCACTCGGGGTAGCCTCTGCTTGATTTGCATTCTTGTCTAAATGGTTATGACCAAATTAATGGCAAAACAGCTATAATGTCTTTTATTTTTATTTATATATTTTTTCGTTTTCTGCACATACCAAATGGAAGTTATAATTGTCTTATTTAGAAGTGTAAAATTAAAAAGTAACCATAACTCGTAAGGTTCTATTTTTAATTTTCAACAGGTAGAAATTATATTGAAGAAAACTAGTTTACATGCTAGGCCGTTTAGGTAAGAGTTACACAAGGTTAAAAACAAGTGTTAATACAATCTGCGAAAACATCCAAAATCATAGACGATATGTTAAGGTGGAGGAACCCCACTTCCCACTACGTCTAGGACAAACATTGCCAGCCTTAAGAGCATGTTTTTTACATTTACTCTATTGAATAACTTTTTATTAATATTGAATTTCAAATTATTATCACATAGATCAAGTTCATAATATATCTTATGATATTTTATTTGTTAGTTAAATGCAAAATAAAATGTTGGCCATTAATAATATATCTCGTAATTTTCCAAACTCTATTGCTTACGAAGTTTTAAGATTGAAGATATTTCTCCCCTATTTTCATCTTTCATTCCTTTCAACAAAAGTTAAACCAAATCCCAATGTGTTGTCTGAGCAGTGGATGAGTATGTAGAGAAATTCTTAGTTGGTCATTCTCTATTACATATTTTTAAAATATTCAAATCATTATTTGAAATATGTAAAAACATTTTAAAGATAACATTAATATTTACACACCAGAATTTGCACACTATTTTTTCATTAATTAACAATATAAAATTTTTTATTAACAATGTGTATTATTTGATTAACATGTTTATCGTGATAATCGATTACTAGTTCCTTAAACCTTAACCGAATAAAATACGTTGTTAACTAAAATCTTATACGGTTAAAATAAAATTGTGTACAAGCATCATTTTTCCTTTAAAGATAAATGTATTTTTAACATAATTCTCATAATTTTACATATGTCAAATATCAAATGATAATTTGAAAGTCTATGATACATCTTGCCTAATTAAGAATTGTCCGAGCTTGCGATGTGTGGTACAAGTAGCAAAGGAGTAGTGAAGTTTAGGGTAGAGTTTTTTAATTTCTAATTAGATAAAAGATTTTAAGAGGAGAAGGAAAAAAAAGTTCAGGTTTGAATGGCAAACCAAAGGGGCAGTTAATGAGGTATGTGAACTATTTAAAAAAGCAGTTATGAGGCTGACAGTAATAGTTGAGGTAGTTGTCTGTAGCTTTTACAGGTGTCTCTTCCATTTATAGCTGTGATGAACGTTGGACACATAAATGTTGTGCTAACAATTGCATTATGTTCTCTTACCTACAACCTCAACTCGAATTCCTTCTCCTTTGCTTTTTCTTCCCCTGATTTTGGCTTTCAATGTGATATAATGTCAGCTCATACTATGGCTACACTCAAGTTTCTTCAACTGTGTGCTAGTGTTGCATTGTTGGTGGTGGGTGTAGTGTTAGTCGCAGCTGAATCAACACTTCTGGTTTATTTCAATCGTGTTCCTCCAGCTCGATCTAGGTCTTCTAACGCTTTTTTCCAGTACCTTGTTGAGAGGTTGGATGGTTCCAATGCATGTAAGAGAAATACTTGTTTATTTGAATGTGAGGTATGCAATTTCTCTTGACCATTTGTTAAGTTCATCTATAGATGATTAGCAATGTGCATTTAGCGTATGTAGAGTATCTCTTTTGAAATATTTATTCCCTTCCGTTGTTGTTGAAAGTGTTCATCTTAGTCCTGATTTGGTTTTGAAATACACACTTATTTGCAGTTACTAACTGTGACGAGTTTGTTGATGACGGTATTTTGCTTGAACAGCTTGATGGCAAAGTTTACCCTTGCCAGGCTAATGGCATTGTGTTAAAGAACTTAACTCTAAACCACGAGCATAACTTTCTTCTCAATGTCACTACAAACAAAGGAGAAAGAAATTCGTCAGTTTACTCATGGTTTATCGGTGAGCTTTTCTCGTGTTACTGCAAAATTAAAGAGAAATGACATTTGCTCAATTTCTTTCCTTCTCACCCATTTAAGCCAGATTTGCTGGTCACAATACTAAGTAAACCATTCTGGGGCGTTGCTAATGGTTTCCTTTTCACTCAATAGATAGAATACCCCCAACTGCAGCCATTACTAGTGAACAGACGTATACAAATGGAAAAAGAATAGCAATTGATATTACATTCAGTGAACCATGCACCGGACTGGGTGGATTTAATTGTCTAAACTCATCAAACTGTGATGTAAGCGTGGTTTTAAAAGACAAGCACTGTGTTAAAAGTATCTGTAATTTGTTGTTTTCCTTGAGAACGTTGATAATATTTTGATAATGGTTTAACATGTAAGGTTATGGTAGCTGGTCCTGCCCAGGTGCGTGCATCTTCTTTACAAATTATTAGACCAGGTGCTAAATATAGCCTTGAAGTGATTCTCTCCTCAGAAAGTATATATGGGCGTGTAGTAATCACACTGGCGGATAATGTTTGTGCTGACAAGGCTGGAAACCAGTTCATGAGAACCAATGGTTCTACTTTGACTATTCACTTTGGTGAGGTTATAGTTGCAAACTTCAAGTGTTAACCTTTTGCTTAACAAGTATTGTTATGGCACTCACATTATACATTTAAATCGCTGTCTTAGATAGAAGACCGGTGATGGTGGACTTTTGGACATCTGTTCCATCTTATGAGGTGAAAATTAACAGTGTCCCAAGAACAGTTGTTGCAACAAGCAAACCAGAGGACCTGATAATTTTCTTGGACTTTAGCATTCCAATAAGAAATTCAACAGAGCAAGTTCTAAATGCACTACGTGTTAACTCTGGTATCTTAACTCCTTTCCATGGTAGAAGTAATGAGAACCGCCGATTTGCTTTTAAAGTAAGCAGAGAAATTGTGGTCTGATATACCTGTGCTGTTTTCTTACCTTGCACATTGGTAGAAGTCATATACTGACAGAATTAGAAAATGAACTGAGTTATCATAATTATATTCCGCTCTATTAATGGGCTTCATTTTGTAGCTCAAGAACATCTCAAGAACTGAGATTATCACAGTTGAATTACAAGCTACATCGATACTTGGCAGGACAGGCACTCCTGTCTCTCCTGTTGCTCCTATCACATTCCTTTATGGTATACTATTCTCTGTGGTTACGTTATTAATAATTAATTCTCTTAGCAGCTTTAAATTTAAGCCAATTCCTAATTTTTTTTTAATTTTATATTTTTAGATTCGATGAAACCCAGTGTGGTACTAAGGACCAGCTCCCTCAGTGAAACAACGGATTTCAACATCAACATAATTGCTGAGTTCACAAAGCCAGTATTTGGCTTTGAGGCCTCTATGGTAGAAATCTTGGGAGGAACATTGATAAGGCAGGTGTACATGGGAGTAAACTAACAAGAAGCATATTATTTAACAGATAGTCTTTACATAATGGTTCAGCATATAAAAAGTTATTAATATAATATTTCATTGAAGGGTTAAGTAATGCCAAAATTCCTCATTTTGTTCCATGTAGGTTAAAGGAACTTTCAAGAGCTCTATACTCATTGACTGTCCAAGCAGTAACACAGAAGGTGGTGTCAGTTACCATTCCTGCAGGGAAGGTAACTGATATTTCAGGAAATGAAAATTTGGCATCTAACCAACTTGATATCAAGCATTGTATGAATTATCTCTTTTCCTTCCAATGTCTTCTACAATAATTTGTTATTAAACTTCAATTTTCTTGGTATTCAAAATTAAATGCTCTTGTTTATCTCAGCAATCAACAAAATTTAGGTTGAGCATCGTGAACTTACATATGGATAATAGACTCATATAATAATGTAGTATGTCATACATTACAATATTATGATTTTTATTATGTTGGGAGCCTTATTATGCTAGTAGTCTTATTGAGCTGGGCTTGTAGTAGTACTTAACCTTAATTAATAGTATAAATAGGTGCTAGTGGTTTGTATCTAATACACATCTCATATATTCAGATCTAATATTACTCAGAGCTTTTCTCTCTTTTCCTCCCTTTCCACTAACCAAATGGTTTAAATAAAATTTTGGTCCTTACAATTTTCACTCATTTGAGTTTTGATCCTTACAATTTATTTTTTTGGATATTAGTCCCTATATTTTCATTTATTTGAGTTTCGGTCTCTCAGGGACTAATACCTTAATAAGTAGAAACCATAAGGACTAATCCTTCATGAAAAATAGAAACCAATACCTTAATGAGTAGAAATTATAGAGACTGAAACCCAAATGAATGAAAAATATAGAGACTGATTTCTTAACGGTAGGGACCAAAACCCAAATTAGTGAAAATATAGGAACCTACCCAAAAGAACAAACTATAAGGACTAGAACCCAAACGGATGGAAACTATAAGGATCAAAATCTTATTTAAGCATGTAAAACATGCTAACCTTTCAAAGATATATCAAAATGGAATGCAGAAATAAACAAAAAGCCAGAACAATATTACGGAGTGACACTGCATGAACTTATGAGTGTTTTCTACGTATGAATCTAACTCTGATATCATATTTTCAGATTCTACCCCTGCAATATCCATTGCACTGTACTCATTTGTGAGTGCCGGAACTATAGCAACATCACTGATAACAGCTATGGTTTCGCTTTCCTCTGCAAATCTAGAAGCAATAAGCATACTTGCTTCGGGAGGTACAAACTGTCCTGCTTCCAACCCATCGATGAATTTACATGTAAGTAAAGAAACATATGACAATATGGAATTATAACTGGAATACAAACAATCTTCAATTTCTCAGAGTTCTTCTAACATATACATCATCTCTATTTAAGGGTTACCTTATAAAAATTTGACACATTTTACAGGGAATAGTTGGACATTTACAAGTCTTTGCCCTCACAAGTTGGTTTTCAACTAATCAACCTATCAAATACTCTGAGACAACAAGAGGTCTACGGTGGCTCATACCTCATCACAAGCTTCCCTGGAAAGATTTTGACACTTCGTCTTCAATCTTGGAAAAAGAGAACTTTGCGAGGAGAACTAATGGCTTGCCTGTAGGAGAACATTCTTATTACAGAGATCACCAGCAAACTGACATAATGAGCTCTTCTTTTATTCAACACAAACTACCATTTCCAACTGACATGACCACCAAATCTGGTTGGCTTCATAATCAGTACAATATAAGTATGACAAATATATTTTATGGTCTACCTCTCAGTTCCATCGAATATTTCAGTTATTTCTTGGTGAGTTTAATTTCATTTTTAAAAGCTGTACATGAATGACACTAGTTTACAGCTGAATTATTTGCCTTGTAGAGAGGAGAACCAATGTCTGCTAGCGATGTCATCAGAGGAATGGAGAATTACAAAGGGTAACTCTACAATAATCTTTATATTTAAACATTGGACTCCAAACAGTCAGTCACACACCAAACATAGTCACTTGCACAGGACTTCCAATTTATTATGTTAATCAGTGACAGGAATAAAGGAGTTTCTGATTTTGCATGATTAAGAACATTTGAGAGGTTGTTTTATCAACAGGTGGCAGGACTTGGAGATGAACTTGTTCTGGCTTGCTGTGGGAGGAGGCTGTTTACTTTTAGTTCACGTTTTCATGATATTCTTCCTAAGACGGAGGACAGGGAAACCACCTCAAGGCAGTTTATCAGTTCCTAGGTTTGAGCTCTTTCTTCTGATTCTCATGCTACCTTGTCTTTCTCAGTCATCAACATTTGTAATAAAAGGTAAGAGACTAGCTTTTACACTGTCTAATTTCAATTATCTGTATTTACAGGATTTCACAAACTGATGATTTAAGACTAAATTCACGTGTAAACTTTTTTCAGCCTTTAAGATTACATTTATATGTAGGTGGCACAACAGGGGGAATTATTACTGGGGTGTTATTGCTAGCAATCCCTGCAGCATTTGTCTTATCACTATCCCTATTTCTTATTATTGCAATCTCCTCTGGAAGTTTTGCCCAGTATAAAGAATTCAAGCAAGTAACTAATGAAGAAGAATGGTACATGAAGTTATGGTTCCTTTTTGTTGGAAGGCCTACAACTGGAAAGTGGTTTTACAGGGACAGGCTACCATCTTCTTTCCTCTCACGCTTTGGTATTCTCTTTGATGATTGGAAGGGTTCTCCGGTGCTTGTTTTAGGTGATCAAAATGAACCAAATACCATAACCAAGTGGACTGAAAGTGGCCACAGTGGGATCGGAAGAATAAAGGCAGTCAGCTCAGAGGACAGCAATGAGGAAAAAAAAATTCCCATGCTCAAGAGGGTGTTGGGCTGCGTGAGAGCATTGTATATCATCCTTGACTTATTAAGAAGAGTTGGTTTGGGAATAATATCTGTAGCTTACCCATCAGAAAAATCAAGTAAAAGCCTTTTTGCATTGATAATTACACTAATACAGTTCATTTATCTATTTACCATCAAACCATACATCAGCAGGGGCGTCCAGGTAGTGGAAAGTGTTTCTCTCTTGTGTGAGGCAGGTGTGTTTGGTATATTTATCATTCAGAGTGGTTCGAACTCAGTTGAAGACAAAACTTGGGAATTGGTAATGCTGGTTCTTCTTTTGTTTACCTTCATTGCTCAGCTTATCAATCAATGGTATGCTATGGTAAAGTCGCTATTAATACTCTCACAGCCTCAGAATAATTCTTTAAGGCATGGATTGAAGTTTGCTGCCAAGGGACTTATCCTGCCTTTCCTTCCGAGGAAGCATTGGTTTAGTGTGATATCCACATTCTCGCAGCCAGAAACAGACCTGCTTTCAGTTAATCCCATATGTTCAGGAACAGAATTATTTGAAAGAAGAAATAGAACAGGATATATGGATCCAATTAGCGCCATGACCGCTACTGTAGTCCCTGTGCTAAGTCCTGGTACACCCAGCCCCAATGTTATCGAAAGAAGAGATCCTACAACCTCAGAGACAGCAGCCAATGTGCATATAGAAGTGGAAGGTAAATGGCTAAAGGGCCACAAGACTGGGCTTAAAAACGAGCTAAAGATGTTAAGGGAGCTTGCAAAAGCTAGCTTCTCTGGGGATGCCAGGGTTGATGAAGCCAGTACCAGCTACACTACACAACCTTTATCTGGTGAAGTCTATTTGGGTAATCCAAAGCGAAGATACTGACACATAAAGGCGACTGAAGCACATCACCACATCCTATATAGGGAAGATTTCGGAAAATGCATATTGCAAACTGTTATCTTTATTCCATAATCATTTGTGTAGCTTCTTCTATAGTTTTAGTGACCTCAACTTACTCCTAATGCTATTCTTAATGATTGTGCATATTTAGACATGCTATTCAACTTCAAACATTTGTCTCAGTAGAAATGTACAACAGATTCAAATATTCTCAGACCATTGCATAATGCATATTCAATTCCATTAAAGTTAGTGCTATTCATGAGACGCTACACAGTGCATATACAATTGCAATTGTCTCCCGCAGAATTGTATAAAATTTTCTAATACCCCTACATAAAATGCATCATATACAGTTTCATTTAGCACTCACAGATGCAACATACCAATCTAAGTCTAACACTGTGACATGCTTACACTGTGCTGTTACCAAGCAAGCCATCAAGGCCATGAACGACAACGAGTTTGCCGCGATACATGTCCGGAAATGCAACCGGCATGCCGTTGAGCAAGCGAACGCGAGCAGCCACGGTTACTCTGATCACGAATCCATCGGAGAAAGTCGGCAACAGAGTCTCACCTCGAAGGCTAATCAAATCCCGCCACAGAATCAACCTCGGAACAACGTGCTGTTTGAAAATCGCCGAGTAATCGCTGACGTTCCTCTCGCTCTTTACAACCGCCTCGTCGATCGGCGCAAAGACCGTGAACTTGGTTCCTTCGGTGAACTCATTCGCCAACTGAGCCTCGAGAAAAGTCGCCATTATAGAAAAACCCTTGGATTTCAAAACATCGGAAACCGCGGCAAAAGGCTCGTTATTAGAGGGAACGATTTCGGGAACAAGGAGCGAAGAGGAGTTGAAGAAATTGTTGATGGCGAGCATGAGGAGGGAGCCGTCATCGAAAATAGCGGTGTTGGCGATGACGACGTCGTTTAGGGATAATTGGGGCGGGGAAAGAGAGGATGCGGTGACTGTGAGTGAGGAATTGGGAAGGAGGGTGGGTATGGGGGTGCCAGGGGGAGGTGGTGAGGTGTTGGAGGGGCAGCCTGGAGGGAGGATGTGGTATTGGAGGAGGGAGAGGGGGAGTGGACCGAAGTGGCGGAAGGTGGCGTCGGAGGGGACAAAGATGGTGGCGGCTGTGGTCGGGGAGGAGGGGAGGCGGAGGGCGGTGGAGGCGAGGCGTAGGGTGAGGGCCATGGAGAGGAAGCCGGAGTTGATGAGGGTTTGCGCGGCGGCTGCAAAGAGGGGCTCAGGGGATGATGCTTGGGTGGTGGTGGTGGGGAAAAAGAGGAGGAGGAGAGTGAGGAGGGAGAGGAGAAGAAGTAATGTGGGGATTTCTTCCATGGGATGGGAGAGTGAGATGAATTGGGAATTGAGAAATTGAAAATGAAGGTTTGTTTTCTTCTGTGATTCTTGGATTTCTTGCCAAGAGAAATGGTTTGGTTGGTTGGTTTGTTTGAAGCAGGAAGCAGAGAGAGAGAGAGAGAGAGGTGCGAATGGACTGGAGATTTGACCATTTGGGCGGGAAAATGCACAGAGGGAAGGAGGGAGATGGACTGTTACATACAGTGACTTTGTTCGTTAATAGCCTCTTGTCTGCTATGTTTGAATATACTTGATATTTACCCATTTTTTTTATAAAGAGTATTCTTGTTTATTAAGTGGGAAATTATCAGTCGTTTAAACAGTAACTTTTTTCAATGTTGTTATCAATCCCACTATACATATGAATTTTAATATTAGAGTTAGAGCCACATATTTAATTAACTTGAATTCTTTTTTACTTAAACCAACACGTTGTTAGATTTATAACATGATTAGAATGTTTTTTTATTACTGTTTATTTAGATACTTAACTAGTGGTAATTAAATTCGATCTCAATTTATTAAAAATATTAGATACTCACGTGTATGTGTATATATATATATATTCAATTATTTAAAAAAATTGTAATTATCTATAAAAATAGTTTAGATAAGAAAAATTTAATATTGCTATTATTTACTAAATTATATTTTTATATAAAGAATTGTTTTTATTATTATCTACTATTTCTGTAAAAATTCTAATTTTTAAAAAGTTTTTTTTATTTATTTCATCTTCTAACATGAAGATGTCTATTAGATACTAACTTAATAAACTTAAAAAATACTTTAAGGAGAGATTTGATAAAAAAAAAATAATTAAATTCTAAACAAATTAACAAATCGAACTCAAGCTTCATTTTTTTAACAAGTCAAGTCTAATTTTAAATTTGAATCATTTAAATAAATGAGTCAAGTTTGAATAATTTTTTTTTTTCACAAGACAAGTTTAAATTCTAAGTGTTTAGCTTAACTCAACTCATTTACTTACACATTTTTTCTTAATTGTTTTATTTGTATTTTGCAAGTGTTAATGGTGTTACATAAAATAAATGAAACATTACATATGATTATTTTAATAGCTTGAATATTATCAATAATCTTCATCTAATCTCTTAAAATTTCAAGGTAAATGTTATGTTTAAACAATAGTTGTAATTATAAATCAAAAGTGATCATAAATATTTACCAACTTTAATCATTATGAGCCTATGCCAAGGTAAGGTACGTCTAGTAAGGTTCTAGCGCTACATCCCTTGTGCAGCTCTTTTGTTCAACGACGTTCCTCTCTCCGATCAAGAGCCTCTCTAGATCCAAGCGATTCTAGCCTATTACAGTCTCCAGTTCCTTTTCCTGACAACCCTCTCCATCGCTCAAACACCCAGGGGTTTTCGTCATCATTTGGGTGCAAACCCTCCGTTAAGCACCTGGTGCTACTATTGTTGTACTGCCATCCCCATGGCTCATAGAGGCATCATTGAAACTTGCTACTGATTGTCTCATCGTTGGTCTAGGTCTCCTTTCGTCGCATTACCGATTGAAGTCTTGCCTCACTGTGCTCGCTACTTCATATCAGGCTCTATAGTCTGGCTCCTGATCTCATTTGCACCATTGCTAGATCCCCTATCGGTCTCATGATGGCATGCACCTTTCAGACGATGACGACCATGGTGACCTCATGTACAACATCTCAGCCAACTAATGATGATGACAATGATGAGGTTGTGATCTTTAAAGAGAAGGAATTACAGGTCGAATTTGTGTCCACAAAGAATAGTCTCGGTGGGATACTCTTCTCCAACAAGAATTAGATCAACGCTATTGCGACAATAGTGCTCACTGCAACTTGGAACCACCCAAAAGGCTTTAGATATGAGGAATTGGAGCCCAAATTCTATAGGGTCTTTATTGATAAGGAAATTGAAAAGAATAGTTTTGGCACAATAGATTAAGATATTGTGCATGTTCATCCTAAATTTAACCTCCAAGAGTAATAATTCTGATCCAACAGATTCCCTTTGAAGAACGTATGGCCAATCTGACCAGGAGAAAACAAATGTGAAATTAGACTCCCTAATAGTAATACTTTTGATCCAATAGATTCCCTTTGAGGAACGTATGGTGAAGAAGTAGAGTTTGATCCATAAGAAAGATGAGGATGGTAAAAGACCTCGTATGGACAGTATATAAAAATTATAAGAGTGTGCCAAAGGCGCATTTGAGCTATTCTTTCAAGCTTGTTGGAATTTTTTGGATATCAACATGTGTTATTTCCTTGGAACTTATTTTTAGTTTCATTTTTAGTAATCAAACCAAAGAGTGATCCAACAAAAAAAATTGTTCACAACCAACTAGATTCAAAACCTAATACCAATATTGCAAAATCTGTTGGTAAAGAAAAAATGTCGTTAATGCTCCACTTCTGATTCAATTGAAAGGAAATTTGAAAGACATATATCATAATAAATGACATCAATGAAAACTTTAAGTAGTATAGTCAATTTTGAATTTAAGGGATATGATGGAGCTATAATTGAAATCAATTAATTATTAAATTAATAAAAAATTTCACCATAAAATGCAATTCAACTAGTAAAGATAATCACTCCATCAATGATAAACTTAAATTTTGCATGATTTTCAAGCATAAATAAGCGTAAAATGGTTCAATTAGAACATTACTAGTTGCTTGAGATTAGCAAACAGGGTAAGAAATAAGGATAAGACTCTTATAAAATAAATTTGTCTCTAAATTAGACAAATAAGGTCTTGTCTACTATTAAATTTTGATAGGTTAAGATCATAATACACTTTAAATTGAATTAAGAATTGATATACCCTCACTTACTCACTTTCAAGACAATATTACTCTAGAGAAAATTTTTCTAATAAATAAAACACATGTCACCGCAAAACTTGTGGGATGCTAAAGAGAACTTTGAATAGCTAAATAATTTGATATATTACATGCAAATTAGTAAGTATTCCTTGTGTTGTATGGATTTTTTTAAAAAAATTTAGTTAGAATTTTAAAAAATTATATTAAAATGGAAAAATATGTAAAATTAAAAAGGAAGATAATGCATAACAAAATTTTTAGATTTGAAATTAAAATTAAAAAAAATTAAGAATGATATATGTTATTTTTCTTGTTCTGTACTATTAAATATGTGCCACATTAATTTTGTGGACCATCATTGTCATTGTAATTATATTTTTAATGTCTAATTTGTCATGCATTTACTGGTACAGAGCAAGAAATCTCTTATTCCATGAGCACATACAATTTTATTAATTACCCAACCAATTTACTCTGCTAACTATATGTATAGATATTAAGCACATATTAAAATGTGTAATTGTAAAGTGTTTCTTTTAAAGTAAACAAAGTAAAAAAAGTATAAAATCAATAACAAAATTAATTCAATAAATAGATAGAAGTAGTTTTGAAGATAATTAATTTTAAAATTATTTTGGAACTTGGTAATTAAAAATTTTCAAACTTTTCATCACTTTAACTTTTTGCATTTTAATGTAAAGAATTTAAATTTAAGATAATAATAGAAAATTAGTCATAATACATAAAAATTCAAAAAGTGGATTATCTATTCATCCAAATTTTGTAATTAGCAATTGACAATGGTTTTTATGATCACAAACAAGAAGATATATGCAAGATCAATTACAAGATCCCTCAAGACTAATTATAGAACTTAGACCTCATGTAAAGGTAAAAAAATGTTTACACTAAGCTCTAAATCCGTTTTTCAAAATCCAAGATAGTACTTAATGAACTAATGTATTTTCAAGTTGTTAAAAATGCTTTTAGAATCAAGTAAAATGGCTTTTAAGTGTTTGAAAGTGTTTTGGTACAATTGGATGCATTAAGCTTATACTAGCTAAGTTTTTTTTAATGTTGTTAGATGTCAAATAATCGATTATGAACTTGCCATAATCGATTATCTAGGCTCAGTAGAATGCCTTGTTATGAGTTATAAGCCAATAATCGATTATAGGGATAGCCATAATCGATTATCAAAAGTTAGAATGCTAAGTTTTTTTATCTTTCAAGCAACAATCGATTATTGCGCAACAATAATCGATTATTGAGTTAAAAAGGTTATTTCACACCTCTTTTGTTAAAAGCAATAATCGATTATGGATAACCAATAATCAATTATTGGTGTTCTAGAACATACTATTTTGTCCTATCTCGCAAATAATAGATTATGGGCTTCCAATAATTGACTATCTGGGTTTCTAAAATCAGTAATAACAACTAGTAGCTCGCATTAAATGCTACTAACTCACTCCAAACGACTCTTTAATGACTTGAGCTTTAAATACAAAGCATTGGGGACTCAAGTAGGGTTGGATATCATTCTAAAAAACCATCTTGAGTATTTATTAAGAATTATAACAACCCTCATTCATACTTCTCTATTTTTTAGCTTAAGTGTGTGATCATTTTGCTACCTCTTCGACTTCAATTTGTATTATTTACTTTTGAGAAAGTTTTTATTCATTTTCTTCATTTGAATTTCATTGTATAATGGTGAGATATCCCTAGTGAGATCAAAATGGTAAAGTATCCCTTGTTGTGAGACCCAAATACTAAAGGTGAGGTATCCTAAGAATGTTGTGAGTGCTCTTTGTTATGAAGGTTGCAAGCATATGTTGAAACTTGAAAATTAGTTAAAAATCTCAATTATATCACTGAGGACTTGACGTAGGTCATAAGGAGTAGCTGAACAAGTATAAATCTTGGAGTTTGCTTCTCTTTATCCTATCTCTTTTATATTTGTGATTTCTTTGCTATTTGCTTTCTTGAATGCTTTACTTCTTGGATGTTTTCTTGGTATGAAAAGTGCTTATCCTCATCTATCTTTTCATTTCTAATAATTAGTAGCTTTAACAAAGATTGAAAGGTAAGTGTTTTTGAAAAGTTTGCGAAAATCTTTTACAAACTCAATTCACCCCTTTTAAGTTTGAAGCCACTTAGTAACAAATTTATGTAATGGTAGAACAATTTTTTTTTTTTTTGCGTTTGTTTGTTTGTTTTTAGACCATGAAATATTCCCATAAGTTCAACCTATTTGAATCATCCATGAGACTAATCTCAGTTTCCTCGTGGGAGCATGAAGGTTATGTGATCTCCCTACAAGAGTTGCTTCCCTAGGATTTGAACTCGCGTTCTCGTCTTAGGGAGTCAAGATTACTTGCCACCTTAACCCACCCTTTGTGAGTAGTTTTTTGCTATACCTTTTTTCAGCTCTTTTTCATAGGAAAATAATAGCTTATAATAACTTATCATAATATTTTTCTTGATAAGATTCATGATAATAAGATGCAACCACTAAGTTGAGGGCACTTAGGTGTTCTTAATTTGAACAAACCTAAGCTTAATGCATGCCTAGGATATTAGTTCATATCACTAGGCCTGAGCGCACTTAGGTGTTTCTGACTTGATCAAACCTAAGCCCTGATGTAGCTAGGATATTAGTTGAGATTTATTCACAATGATAACTAAAGTAAACCGTAACAAGATAATGGTCAAGATAGTTTATATCAAACTAATAGTCCAAGCAGATCATGATAAAATGTTAGTCAAAACACATTGTATTCATGCATATCATTTTGCAACTTACATATACAGTTATTTCAAATTAAGGGGCGTACCCACTTTTTGGTTTCCGGATTCTCCAGGACATAATATCCATTGTGTAACACCCACCGTAGGGTGCCATATTTATGTTACTTTATTACCAAATTACCCCAAGTTATAAAATGTGATATTGTGATAAAATTACGAGTTGTAAAAATTTTTTTTCTTTGATGACAATAAAATAAACTTAGCGGAAAATAAAACTATTATACATCATCACACATAATGTACATCATTATACATAACAGTCATCACACGTAATTTACATCATTTTACATAATGTAAATCTTGTCAGGATTATTTATATACAGACCAAGTTCTCAAAGTAATTAAACATAATTTAAGACTCACATATTGCCCAAGTCTGACTAAACAGCAGAACCCTCAGATGGGTCCTCCTCAGATTCCTCAGCAGATAGGAATCCGTTATTACGTGAAGCTCTACGGACAGGTGTCCGTGCAGACGACACGATACTTATCTCACTAGGAGTACGGTAGTAGGCTCCCCAATACTGCCTAATGGATATTAGAAACTCTAACTGTACATATATATTGACACTAAAATAGGGGTTCCCTTGTTCAAGCTTACTATAGGTAATGTTCAGATCCCCTATATAAAATATACACTGGCGATCCAAGTGAACATGCCACGCCTCCAGGCCTCCGCGAAACTGTAATGTCACATATCCTAGGAAGCTGGGCATCTCTATCTTCTCAAAATTCTGTGTCCCCAGACGTGAGAAGTAGTTCTTCTTCTCCTTCTTGTATTATTTCTTTCTCGACGTCTTCAGCCAATTATAAATACCATATACAAATATACATACAAAGAGGTGAGATCACCTACGCCAATACCAGTATGATAGCACAGAGATAATACAAACAACATATCATGCAAAAATATCATGTCATGATCACAATTATGCCATCATCATAGTGTAAAATAATAACTGCCATCATACCACTATCATTGTTTAAATCACAAAATAATTACAGTAACAATATCACATAGATATAGATGCTCAGTTTCATGCATGCGCACATAGACTCAATGTCCTACTCCATGGAGCTAATACTCATGTCGGAGAAATTGATCGAAAAGATCTGGCGATACCATGTGCCTCAGACCAAGTGCTATAATTATATCTTGCACATCTAGCACATACACGACAGTCTTTATCGATCTCGATTAAGAATAGTGTCTCGGTCCAGGATCATCGGTGTGTTGCATCGGCCTAACTCACGGTACGTAAGAGCTACCAACTGCCCATTGCGAGCAACCCGCACCCCGATGCCCCAAGGTCAACAAGTGACCTACACTACGCGTGTCGCACCCACTTAAGAGGTGTCACGTTTCTCCTGGCAATTAGCCATATACTGATCCATCGAGACCATTTTCAATGCATGTGTAATGCACCAATTACCAACCAAAGGTAAATCACATAATTTCTCACACGAGGTTCAAATACTATTTTACGTTCATGTATTAATGCCAATTTCAAGCAAACTTCTCAATTTCTTGTACAGTATTTGTATACTGATTTTAACTGTAAAGTTTACTGTATAATTAACAGTAAAATCACATTACCATGTTTTTCTCATTCATAAAATATTTTTGTCACGTTTTCCCGGCCACGTAATGTTTTATTACGTAAACAATGATTTGTAATATTTCTGTTACATTTAAAAATTCGCGTAACAATTTTCTACTGTATTAAAATGCGTAAAATATTCTTTCATTTTTAAATCGCCTAGCGATATTTTTCTACAATATTTTGATCGTGTAAAATATTTAAACGCTTTTCAAAAAATCGCGTAGAAACATTTTAACGTTTTTCAAATCGCGTAACTTAAAAATTACGTTTTTGAGTTACGTAAATCGTTTTTCACCGTTTTTACCCTTCGTAAAATATTTCTTAACTTTAAAAATATTATTTTGGACTTTTCTTACAATAATATAATTTCTTACTTTATTCCTTCTTATTCTTAGTCAAAAATATTTTCCGTAATATATTTTCTCAAAAATCACTTTTTATTGATTTAATCTTACAAAATCACATTTAGTTGATTTAATTACTGTTTCTAACTTTAAATTTCTTAACGTTTTCCAAAACCCAATAAATGAATACTACGTTAGTAAATTTAAGTTATGAACGTTTTTCTTTTATATTTCTAAATCACTTCTAAAATTAATTTTCTTTAAAATAATTTGAAATTCAACACTTTCAATTTCTTTTTCCTTTTATTTATAAAAATTCCACTTCACTAAATATATTACACTTTAATTCCTTTTTCCAAAAATCCTTATTTGAAAATTCTTGTATTTTATAACATCAAATATTTTTCTAAATTGTCAAAACCTTATATATGGCCTTTGAAACTACCAAATATTTTTCTTGTAAATCATCTAAGATCCATTCTTATTTTCTACACAAAATAAATTAATAAAAATATAACTAAAAAAAAACGTGTGCCTTATTTTTGTAAAACAAACCCTTTTATTTAATTTCCTTACTTCTCAAATCATTCAATATTGTCATTCATGAAAATATAATTTTGTGAACACTAATTTGGTTGATGTCTTGGCTGAAATTTATTTTAGTTCAAGGACTAAAAATTCATTCTATAATTCTTGAAAAATTTCAAATTAAACCTTAGTCTTGGAAGTTCAAAACCGTGACCTCCTCTATGGCCTTTGGAGCCAAAATTTTGCTTATTTCAACATACATCCATCATAATATATTCAACATATATCATCATACATATTTTAAGCATACCGTATAAACAAATAAAAATATAAAAATCATACTAAGCATGCATACACAAGTAAATCATGCAGAAAGCATATCAAGCGTAAGCAAAAATAATCAAAGCACATAACACACATAAATTATTACATGACCATAGATAGAATCCTCACCTGGATTCACCATCCATCAAATATAAAACCATCTCTCACCACCATGCTTGGTTGGTGAGATGAATCTCCCTCTTACCTCTTGAAGAACCACCAAAAAGCTTGTTGATTTGTGTTTTGAACAATATCTCCACCAACACAAGTTCTTAAACATGAAACAAATACAAGAAAATTAGTATATTAAGCTTGAATAAGAAGAACTATGGATCAAACATAGTTTAGAACATGAAAAAGAAAAGAATAAATGAAGTTTTCTTACACTTCACCAACAAAAACTCTAGAACTTGATCTTAGTGAAAGTCCTTTAAGATGGAAGATTTAGAGAAAGTCTTCAACATGGAAGTTGTTTAGAATGAGGTAAAAATTCAAGAAACTAGGTTGTATGAAATTAAAGAGTGATGGAGGAGAAGATTGGAGTGCTTGGCCGAATGGTCATATTTTGGGAGAGAAATAGAGTTTTCTTGGTTTGGTTTCTTTGAAACTTAAGTGGAAAAGTGAAGAAATGATATTATGAAGTATAGAAATGAATGTTTTTGGTCTTCAAGGGAATGCATTGTCGTAGCATGCAATTAGAGAGAATGGAAAGTGAAGTTTGAAGAACATAAGCATTAATGAGCAATAGTAAATGGTCTTGACACTTGGCTTGTCTTCATTCTTTTTTTCTTTGGCCTAAAAAGCCTACACTAAGTTGTCTCCCTTCATCCTTGCTCCTTCAACCGTCCCCCCCCTCATCATGCACTCCAAAATGTGACAATTTGATAGCCATTTTTGTTTTTAGTCATTTTAGGTATTAATTAAAAGCATTATAGGTAGAAGACTTATTATGGGCCATTGGATCTTTTCTCTTTAAACCCTATCCCTTAGATGTGTCTCCAAAAAAGAAGGGTCAAGATTACACCTTCAAACTTTGCATCCAAGGGTCCAAAATGGTTGTAATCATTTTTGATGACCAATTCTCCACCATTGATCTAAATCCAAATCCAATGGTCATTAATGATTCATCTCCACCATTGATTAATTTTACATCCAAGGGTTCATAATGGTCATAGTCATTTATAAGACTAAATCTATACCCTTGATTTAATTTTTTATCCAACGGTTATAATTGATCCTATTCATTTTTAAGATCAAATCTCCACCGTTCATTAAATCCAGATTATTTCTCCAACGATACTTAAATTGATAGTGGATATCCAAACCACTAATGTTAACTTAATAATATAGGATTTTATTTTTATCTGTTATAACCTCACAAAAAAAATTATAATTACTGTATTTTTATCGTCCGATAATTAAATACAGTACAAAATGCAGTAAAGAAAATTTTCTAACACTGTTTCCGGATTCAGGTTTAGTAAGATCCCTTGTCTCCGTCTAAACAGTACAAATTTTTCTATACGTAAAAATTTTTTTCATTTTGTGGGACCCACCTGGGCCCACGTATGGCCACATGGGCCCACATACACCTCGTGAGGCCCACAAACAGTAAAAATTTCAAAATCACACATAAAATCACAAAAATTAGAAAATGCACAAATATCAAATCAAATTACGTAAATTAATTATGACTAAACAGTAAAAATTAATTTACGTATATTTTTCCGGCCCGAAAATTGTTATTTTCTTGACACGGAGCAAATTACTCAAAACGATCAAATATACTGAGACAAAATATTCAAAATAACTTTACAAGACATGTAAATCACTAAACGGTAGAATTCCGTTAAGCGTCAAAATTACTTGTTTAATAAATAGAAAGTTTGGGGTGTTACAACTCTCCCCCTCTACAAAAGTTTCGTCCTCGAAACTTGATGAACTTGATTTCACATCCTCAGAATAAATAGGGATACTGTTCTTTTATCTTTTCTTCTAGTTCCCATGTAGCTTCTCCGCTTACATCATCCCAAATAATTTTAACCAATAAAATTTCCTTACCTCGAAGTTGCTTTGTCTTTCGATCCTCAATCTTTACTGGAAAAGTTTCATAGGTTAAATTTTCCTTCAGCTGTACTGTGTCTGGCTTGATAACATGAGTAGGATCAGAAATATATTTCCGTAATTGTGATATGTGAAATACATTGTGAAGATTTGACAGAAAATGTGGTAATGCAATCTGATATGCCACCGGACCTACTCGACGTAAAATTTGATACGGCCCAATAAATTTTGGAGTGAGCTTCTTAGATTTAAGCACTCGCCCAACATCCGTCATAGGCGTCACTCGCAAAAATACATGTTCACCTTCTTTAAACTCAAGAGATTTTCTCTTTTTATCAGCATAACTCTTTTGCCGAGTTTGGGCCACTCTCATTTTATCTTGAATCATCTTCACTTTCTCAGTTGTCTGTTGGACAATTTCTGGTCCTAACACAGCACTCTCACCGTCTTGATACCAACATAACGGTGTTCTGCATCGCCTCCCATATAATGCTTCATAGGGTGCCATCCCTATACTCGAATGGAAACTGTTGTTATATGTGAATTCTATCAATGGTAAGAATTCATCCCAACCTCCATTTTGCTCCAACACACATGCTCTCAATAAATCTTCTAGAGACTGAATTGTTCTTTCTGACTGACCATCTGTTTGTGGATGGTAAGCAGAACTGAGACGTAGCTTTGTTCCCATCGCTTCTTGCAAACTATTCCAAAATCTCGACGTAAATCTCGGATCTCGATCCGAAATAATACTAGATGGTACACCATGAAGTCTGACAATCTCACTGATGTACACTTGGGCCAACTTTTCCATTGAGTATTTAATATTCATCGGTAAAAAGTGCGCCGACTTTGTAAGCCGATCAACAATTACCTAAATAGCATCATGACCCTTCCGAGTCTTTGGTAGTCCCGTTACAAAATCCATTGCTATGTCATCCCATTTCCATTCAGGAATAGGCAAAGGTTGCAACATTCTGGAAGGTCTTTGATGTTCCACCTTAGCCTTCTGACAAACTAAACAGGATGATACATATTCAGCAACATCTTTCTTCATTCCTTGCCACCAATATAATTGTTTTAAATCCTGGTACATCTTTGTAGCTCCTGGATGCATACTCAGCTTACTCATGTGAGCTTCATCCAAAATCAATCTCCTAAGATCTAGATCTTTAGGTACACAAACTCTGCCTTGAAACTTCAGAATTCCATTAGCACCTTCGCTAAATTCCAACACTGCTCCTTGGCTCTTTGCTTCTTTTGCTTCTTGCAAATACTGGTCACTGTTTTGTCCCTCACGGATTCTATCCATCAAATCATTTGAAATGGTGATCATATTTAAACGCATCTTGCCCGGCGTCAATTTCACAGATAATCGCATATCCTGAAATTCTTCTATCAACTCCTTCTCTTTGATCATCATAACAGAAGCACTAAGTATTTTTCTACCCAATGCGTCCGCTACGACATTCGCCTTTCCAAGATGATACTGCAATTGAAAGTCATAATCCTTCAGAAACTCTAACCAACGCCTTTGTCTCATGTTCAACTCTTTTTGGTCAAACAGATATTTTAAACTTTTATGATCACTAAAAACAGTGAACGTAGCTCCATAGAGAAAACGCCTCCAAATTTTCAAAGCAAAAACCACAGCTGCCAACTCCAAGTCATGAGTCGGATAATTCCTCTCATGATTTTTCAACTGTTTTGAAGCATAAGCCACCACCTTACGATTTTGCATAAGTACACAACCCAATCCTTGATACGAAGCATCACAATATACTTCGAAAGGTTCGTTTGGATCAGGTAGAATCAATACCGGTGAAGTAGTCAATCGTCTTTTCAACTCTTGAAAACTTTCTTCGCATGCATCAGTCCACACGAATGGTTGATTCTTTCGTGTAAGTTGGGTAAGAGGTCCTGCGATCTTTGAAAACCCCTCAATGAACCGTCTATAATAACCAGCTAATCCGATAAAACTACGGATTTCTGTTACAGTCTTTAGTCTTTCCCACTCTAAAACTGTCTCCACCTTGGAAGCATCAACTTCAATTCCATCCTTTGATATTACGTGTCCCAAAAATTGAACTTCGCTCAACCAAAATTCACATTTGGATAACTTGACATATAACTTATTCTCCCTCAAAATCTGAAGAACCACCCTGAGATGTTCAGCATGTTCCTCCTGATTTCGAGAATAGATCAAAATGTCATCAATAAAGACGACCACAAACTTATCCAAGTATGAACGAAAAATTCTATTCATGAAGTCCATGAATATGGCTGGTGCATTTGTTACACCAAAAGGCATCACAAGATATTCATAATGCCCATAGCGCGTCTGGAATACAGTCTTGGGAATATCCTCCACTTTCACACGTATCTGGTGATATCCAGAACGTAGATCAATCTTAGAAAATATTGCGGCTCCTCGCAACTGATCCATTAGATCATCTATCCTTGGAAGTGGATATTTGTTCTTAATTGTAACCTTGTTCAATTGTCGATAGTCTACACATAGACGAGAAGTCTCGTCCTTTTTCTTTACCAACAATACTGGAGCTCCCCATGGTGACACACTAGGTCTCATAAATTGCTTCTCCAATAAATCCTCCAGTTGTTTCTTCAATTCGGCTAATTCTACCTGCGACATCCGATAGGGTGCTATAGATATCGGTCCAGCTCCTGGTACAAGATCAATGGCAAACTCGATTTCCCTTACTAGTGGTAGTCCTGGTATATCTTCAGGAAACACTTCAGGAAATTCGTTGACCACGAAAATATCCTTCAAAACATCTTCACATTGCACCTCCAAAGAAGATAACAATAAATACCCACGATCTCCTTCCTTCAGACAAGCTTCCACTTGAGTAGCCGTTAGGAATCTAGAATCCTTAGCCTCAGGAAATACTAATGTCTTATTCGAACAATCAATCTGGATATGGTTAGAAGACAACCAATCCATTCCCAAGATTACATTAATCTTGGAAAGAGGCAAACAGATCAAATCCACATAAAAGATTCTATCCCTAATGTAGACAGGACAATTCAAGCATACTGTTGAGGTAACTACAGGCTTCTCAGTAGGAGTAGCAACACTCAGATCATATGGCAATGCAGTCACAGTCAATCCCAAACGCTCAACACAATCACATGCAATGAAAGAATCTGTTGCTCCTGAATCATAAAGTATGGTTAATGGATTACCTTCAATAGCACCCTCCTCCATTATCAAGTCCTCAGATTTAGCGGTTTCCTCTCCGCTCATTGTATAGACACGACCACCCGCCTGTGGCCTGGTAGTACGGACGTTTCCCACAGAGGATTCCTTCTTTATCTGATCACAGTCTTTGGAGAAATGTCCAAGCTTGCCACACTTAAAACAAACAACTTCCTTATGTTGACAATCCTTCGTGAGATGATCCTTCCCACATTTAAAACATCGAATAGGAGTCCCAGCTTGACTTGCTTTATTGCCGCTAGAACTTCCTCCCACAAACTGCTTCTTGTTCTGACCTCCTGCTGGTTTTGCATATGGTTTCTGTTGATAACGGTTTCCTCCGCTACCCTTTCCTTTTTGGAATCGTGTGGGTCCAAAATTCTTATTTCTTGCCGCACGTTGATGATCAATCTCTTCAACTTTACGACATTTTTCAATCAGAGTTGGGAATTGATTAATCTCCAACATCATTCTGACTCTCTTAATATCCAACTTTAATCCTTCTTCAAATTTCGCATTTCCAACCCTCATCCGGGTTCATCTGCAAATATCTTGAAAACTGAGACAAACTTTCAAATTTTGCCGCATATTCACTGATGGACATCAATCCTTGTCGTAAACTCAGAAACTCCATCTCCTTCATATGCCTCACACTTGCTGGGAAAATATTTCCCAGAAATTTTTGCTTAAAAAGTTGCCATGTCACCATCCTTCCTTCAGCTTCCAGCAGCCTTCTAGCTCCTGCCCACCAACGTTCACCATCTCCTACAAGCACAAACGTTGCTAATGTAAGCTTCTGTTCATCAACACAACCCATAGCATCAAATATCTTTTCAAGTTCTCGGATCCAAAGTTCAGCTTTCTCCGGATCAAACTCTCCATGAAACTTCGGTGGATTATTCCTTGAAACTCCGATAAGCGTGCATATTTTCATTAGCCCGTTGATTTTGTTGTGCAACCACTTCCGCCATTCTTTGCATAGTCTGCTACAGGTGCAGACCATGTTCACATTATCATTCCCATTCAGTTCCATATCAGTGCTAGTATTTCCACGTCCACGTCCTCGTCCAGTCATTACTTTCTCTACTTAAACTGAGCAATACAAAGAAAGCAAAGTCAATCTTCAAACAATATTGTTTCTTTTCAGAAAACAATAACAGAGAATCATACAACACAAACAAGACAGACCTAACCACAACCCCAAAAGACTCTAACTTGAGCTCTGATACCAACTAGTGTAACACCCACCGTAGGGTGCCACATTTATGTTACTTTATTACCAAATTACCCCAAGTTATAAAATGTGATATTGTGATAAAATTACGAGTTGTAATTTTTTTTTTCTTTGATGACAATAAAATAAACTTAGCGGAAAATAAAACTATTATACATCATCATACATAATGTACATCATTATACATAACAGTCATCACACGTAATTTACATCATTATACATAACAGAAGTACTGTCAGGATTATTTATATACAGACCAAGTTCTTAAAGTAATTAAACATAATTTAAGACTCACATATTGCCCAAGTCTGACTAAACAGCAGAACCCTCAGATGGGTCCTCCTCAGATTCCTTAGCAGATAAGAATCCGTTATTACGTGAAGCTCTACGGACAGGTGTCCGTGCAGACGACACGATACTTATCTCACTAGGAGTACGGTAGTAGGCTCCCCAATACTGCCTAATGGATATTGGAAACTCTAACTGTACATATATATTGACACTAAAATAAGGGTTCCCTTGTTCAAGCCTACTATAGGTAATGTTCAGATCCCCTATATAAAATATACACTGGCGATCCAAGTGAACATGTCACGCCTCCGAGCCTCCACGAAACTGTAATGTCACGTATCCTAGGAAGCTGGGCATCTCCATCTTCTCAAAATTCTGCGTCCCCAGACGTGAGAAGTAGTTCTTCTTCTCCTTCTTGTATTATTTCTTTCTCGACGTCTTCAGCCAATTATAAATACCATATACAAATATACATACAAAGAGGTGAGATCACCTACGCCAATACCAAGATGATAGCGCTTGAGAGATAATACAAACAACATATCATGCAAAAATATCATGTCATGATCACAATTATGCCATCATCATAGTGTAAAATAATAATTGCCATCATGCCACTATCACTGTTTAAATCACAAAATAATTACAGTAACACCATCACATAGATATAGATGCTTAGTTTCATGCATGCGCACATAGACTCAATGTCCTACTCCATGGAGCTAATACTCATGTCGGAGAAATTGATCAAAAAGATCTGCCGATACCACGTGCCTCAGACTAAGTGCTATAATTATATCTTGCACATCTAGCACATACACGACAGTCTTTATCAGATCTCGGTTAAGAATAGTGTCTCGGTCCGGATCATCGGTGTGCTGCATCGGTCTAACTCACGGTGCAGAAGAGCTACCAATTGCCCATTGCGAGCAACCCGCACCCTGATGCCCCCAAGGTCAACAAGTGACCTACACTACGCGTATCGCACCCACTTAAGAGGTGTACATTTCTCCTAGGCAATTAGCCATATACAGTCCATCGGATCATTTTCAATGCATGTGTAATGCACCAATTACCAACCAAAGGTAAATCACATAATTTCTCATACGAGGTTCAAATCTTTTTTACGTTCATGTGTATTAATGCCAATTTCGTGCAAACTTCTCAATTTCTGTACAAGATTCGTATCTTGATTTTAGCTGTAAGGTTTCTTGTATAATTAACAAACAAAATCGCATTACCATGTTTTTCTCATTCGTAAAATATTTTTGTCACGTTTTCCCGGTCACGTAATGTTTTATTACGTAAACAATGATTTGTAATATTTCTGTTACGTTTAAAAATTCGCCTAACAATTTTCTACTGTATTAAAATGCGTAAAATATTCTTTCATTTTTAAATCGCCTAGCGATATTTTTCTATAATATTTTGATCGTGTAAAATATTTAAACGCTTTTAAAAAAATTGCGTAGAAACATTTTAACATTTTTCAAATCGTATAACTTAAAAATTACGTTTTTGAGTTACGTAAATCGTTTTTCACCGTTTTTACCCTTCGTAAAATATTTCTTAACTTTAAAAATATTATTTTGGACTTTTCTTATAATAATATAATTTTTTACTTTATTCCCTTCTTATTCTTAGTCAAAAACTTTTTCGTAATATATTTTCTCAAAAATCACTTTTTATTGATTTAATCTTACAAAATCACATTTAGTTGATTTAATTATCTGTTTCTAACTTTAAATTTCATAACGTTTTCCAAAACCCAATAAATGAATACTACGTTAGTAAATTTAAGTTATGAACATATTTTTTATATTTCTAAATCACTTCTAAAATTAATTTTCTTTAAAATAATTTGAAATTCAACACTTTCAATTTCTTTTTCCTTTTATTTATAAAAATTCCACTTCACTAAATATATTACACTTTAATTCCTTTTTCCAAAAATCCTTATTTGAAAATTCTTGTATTTTATAACATCAAATATTTTTCTAAATTGTCAAAACCTTATATATGGCCTTTGAAACTACCAAATATTTTTCTTGTAAATCATCTAAGATCCATTCTTATTTTCTACACAAAATAAATTAATAAAAATATAACTAAAAAAAAAACGTGTGCCTTATTTTTGTAAAACAAACCCCTTTATTTAATTTCCTTACTTCTCAAATCATTCAATATTGTCATTCATGAAAATATAATTTTGTGAAAACTAATTTGGTTGATGTCTTGGCTGAAATTTATTTTAGTTCAAGGACTAAAAATTCATTCTATAATTCTTGAAAAATTTCAAATTAAACCTTAGTCTTGGAAGTTCAAAACCGTGACCTCTCTATGGCCTTTGGAGCCAAAATTTTGCTTATTTCAACATACATCCATCATAATATATTCAACATATATCATCATGCATATTTTAAGCATACCATATAAACAAATAAAAATATAAAAATCATACTAAGCATGCATACACAAGTAAATCATGCAAAACATATCAAGCATAGGCAAAAATAATCAAAGCACATAATACACATAAATTATTACATGACCATGGATAGGAATCCTCACACGGATTCACCATCCATCAAATATAAAACCATCTCTCACCACCATGCTTGGTTGGTGAGATGAATCTCCTTTTTACCTCTTGAAGAACCACCAAAAAGCTTGTTGATTTGTGTTTTGAACAATATCTCCACCAACACAAGTTCTTAAACATGAAACAAATACAAGAAAATTAGTATATTAAGCTTGAATAAGAAGAACCATGGATCAAACATGGTTTAGAACATGAAAAAGAAAATAATAAATGGAGTTTTCTTACACTTCACCAACAAAAACTCTAGAACTTGATCTTAGTGAAAGTCCTTCAAGATGGAAGATTTAGAGAAAGTCTTCAACATGAAAGTCGTTTAGAATGAGGTAAAGATTCAAGAAACTAGGTTGTATGAAATTAAAGAGTGATGGAGAAGAAGATTGGAGTGCTTGGCCGAATGGTCATATTTTGGGAGAGAAATGGAGTTTTCTTGGTTTAGTTTCTTTGAAACTTAAGTGGAAAAATGAAGAAATGATATTATGAAGTATAGAAATGAATGTTTTTGGTCTTCAAGGGAATGCATTGTCGTAGCATGCAATTAGAGAGAATGGAAAGTGAAGTTTGAAGAACATAAGCATTAATGAGCAATAGTAAATGGTCTTGACACTTGGCTTGTCTTCATTCTTTTTTTCTTTGGCCTAAAAAGCCTACACTAAGTTGTCTCCCTTCATCCTTGCTCCTTCAACCGTCCCCCCCCTCATCATGCACTCCAAAATGTGACAATTTGATAGCCATTTTTGTTTTTAGTCATTTTAGGTATTAATTAAAAGCATTATAGGTAGAAGACTTATTATGGGCCATTGGATCTTTTCTCTTTAAACCCTATCCCTTAGATGTGTCTCCAAAAATGAAGGGTCAAGATTACACCATCAAACTTTACATCCAAGGATCCAAAATGGTTGTAATCATTTTTTATGACCAATTCTCCACCATTGATCTAAATCCAAATCCAATGGTCATTAATGATCCATCTCCACCATTGATTAATTTTACATCCAAGGGTTCATAATGGTCATAGTCATTTATAAGACTAAATCTATACCCTTGATTTAATTTTTTATCCAACGGTTATAATTGATCTTATTCATTTTTAAGATCAAATCTCCACCGTTCATTAAATCCAGATTATTTCTCCAACGATACTTAAATTGATAGTGGATATCCAAACCACTAATGTTAACTTAATAATATAGGATTTTATTTTTATCTGTTATAACCTCACAAAAAAATTATAATTACTGTATTTTTATCGTCCGATAATTAAATACAGTACAAAATACAGTAAAGAAAATTTTCTAAAACTGTTTCCAGATTCAAGTTTAGTAAGATCCCTTGTCTCCGTCTAAACAGTACAAATTTTTCTATACGTAATTTTTTTTATTTTGTGGGACCCACTTGGGCCCACGTATGGCCACCTGGGCCCACATACACCTCGTGAGGTCCACAAACAGTAAAAATTTTAAAATCACACATAAAATCACAAAAATTAGAAAACGCACAAATATCAAATCAAATTACGTAAATTAATTAAGACTAAACAATAAAAAATTAATTTACGTATATTTTTCCGGCCCGAAAATTATTATTTTCTTGACACGGAGCAAATTACTCAAAACGATCAAATATACAGACAGAATATTCAAAATAACTTTACAATACACAGAAATCACTAAACAGTAGAATTTTATTAACTGTTAAAATTACTGTTTAATAAATAAAAAGTTTGGGGTGTTACACATTGGGGTGGACTTCTTGCACGATGTAGGATCTTTCCCATTAAGATGCCTATTTGGACACATGTTGTTTCTTCACGAACACATTTGTGGCCTCTAACAAAAGTAGGCACAAAGTCATTAGGGTCTACTTAGCATATATATGGTTCTTAGGTGTAATTAGAATGTTTAATGCATTTGGTTTTTACTCCCTAAGTAGATGTGAGATCTCAAGATGCTTTTGATCCTGCAATTCTCATATAGTCTATGTTTTCAAGGTCTGAGTACCTTGTGGGGATTGCTTCCGCATAGAAGCCTACTAAGCCAACTAGATCTTCAAAGTTCCTATGGCAAGTACACTATGAGTTGTCCTAGGCAGTAGGCACCATCCTATGCTTAGGCTTACTTTTTCTTTCCACATGATCTTCAGCAAAATCAACATCACAATATCCTACTAAATCAAAAGTTGAACCTTTCTCAAACCATAAACCCAAGTTAGGGGTTCCAAGGAAATATCTAAAGATCCTATTAACAGCTTTAAGATATAATTCTTTAGGATTTGCTTGGAATCTAGTACACATACATACACTAAATTAAATTGTAAGTCCACTAGCAGTGAGATACAGAAGAGATCCTGTCATACTTCTTTAAAGTTTATCACTAATTGGTTTACATTTCTTTATTCTCATCATTGTCCAAAACTTGAGATAGGTGTGTGGGTGTGCTCATAGGTTTGGTTGAGTCCATGTTGAATCTTTTCAGAAGATCCTTCTTGTATTTTTCTTGAATTAGAACTCCATCTTTCTATTGTTTAACTTGTAATCCCATAAAGAATTTGAGTTCTCTCATCATGCACATCTCAAATTCATCATGCATTAACTTGGAAAATCCCTAGCATATAGCTCATTAGTTGAACCAAAAACTATGTCATTGACATAAATCGAAATAATTAAGAAGTCTTGCTTATGAAATTTTGTGAAGAGAGCATCAATTTTTGCTCTAGTAAAACTATTTTTTAACAAAAAGGAGCAAAGGCAATAAGACTAAGCTCTTGGAGCTTGCCTTAATCCATATAAAGCTTTAGAAAGTTTGAAAACATTACTTGGAATTTTTTTCATTTTCAAAACTAGGGAGCTGTTTTACATAGACTTCTTCAAAAATAAAATCATTTGGAAAAGAACTTTTAATATCCATTTGATATAAGATAAATCCTTTAAAAGCAATATAAGCAAGCAAGATTCTAATAGCTTCTAATCTAGTTACAAGTACAAATGTTTCATCAAAATTAATACTTTTTTATTGGTTATACCCTTACGCAACTAACCTTGCTTTGTTTCTCACGGCATTAACAGATTCATCCAACTTGTTTTTAAATACCTGTATGGTTCCAATGATTGAACAATCTTCTAGTTCAGGTACAAGGCTCAAACAATCCTTCTCAAGTAAATCAAAAATTAACCTCATTCAACATAAAATTCCAATCTCAAAACATGTTATTTGCAGCCACACCTCGGATTAAATTAGCTCTAATATCAATTGATGGAATTTTGATTCAAAATTAATATGTAAAATTCAAAATTCATGATATCAATTTAACCATAAATATGAATTGCATAATAATAGTTATATAGAGATTGGGCAACAGGGTTATCTAGAAAACATTATGATGAAGCAGCCATGATTGAATTCTTAAAGAATGATTGCGAATAGTGTGAGGGTGGAAAGGAATAATTGTCTCTTCCTCATGTATAAATATCAAAATAGGCTAAACTGATCCATCATAATAAGCCTATACACAAGACCCAACAACATATCCACTTATGAGCAGTGTTTAATAACAATACTCAATAACAATATTGATCACTATTTGAGCTAAAACAATATGCTATAATTATTTTGACATCCAATTAATCTGAATTTTATATAACATAATATTAAATAACACTAGTCCGCAAAATAATCCAACAAAAGATCATAATTATACTCAAATCAAGAAGATAGATAATGAATAGATGATCAAAGTATTTGGAAGTGTTAGAGAAGAATGTTTAAAAGAGACAAACAAGTTGGCCTTAAGGCATGCAATGTGAACTTAAGCATTCTTTTCTAACAATTTGAATGTTGTCACAACTGGGATTGTGATGAGACGACCAAAAAAAAAGATTTTGAAAATTAATAGAATCTTTACCAATGTTTATTTAAATTGAAAAAATATTAGAAAAACCTTTTAATTAAGAAAATTGGTCTTTTAGAAAATGAATTTAGATTCGAGAGTCGATTACATGTAGGGAATGAGTTAGCACTCTACACTGTCCGTTCTAGGAACGGTACCTTAAGTTAATTGTACAAATTTTAATAATATCAAATATGCTTATTTTACCCCTTAAAAAACAACATTGTAACTATAAAAAGAAAAGAAACAAACACATTATGAAAATTTAATTTTGGATTGACAGAATAAATATTCTACTCCTATGTATCCTTGAATGTAATGAAGAATTCAAAGTCACATAATTCTTTAGAAAAATGATTATGTGTTGGTTATTTTTAATTTTGAAAAGATTTTGCATTGAAAATTTATTTGATTTTTTTTTGTTTTATGTTTAAAAAAAGATCGAATCATTAGTTGTCACAACTAAGATGATTCTAAAAGTTACAAGATTAACAAGTTATCACAACTCAGCTAATCCTATTTTATTTTTCTTAATAAGGCTTAATTATTTTGCTTTTTTTTTAAGATTATAAAATCAATAATTAAGAGAAGATAATGTTAGCGACGTAAATGAAATAAACATGCTAATAAGTAAAATAATCATAAACACCTAATAAGGGTAAACAAAACTTCAATAAAGCTAACAAAGAGACAGAAAACAATTTTTTTTAATTTTTTATTTTATGCTCAAATACTTATCTAATAAAATTTTTACTCTTTCTTTTTTTTCGTTTTTTTAATTTTTTTTTACTATACTTACCGAATTAAGAAAACAACATAATCGGAAGTCAAAAGTCATTTTTTAAAATAAATAAAAAAATAGAAAAAATAAAACAAGATAAGAAGATTCTGGTTCTGCGACAAAGGAAAGAAACAGAGGAAAGGGGGGAACTGCCCAACAGCGGAGGCGACGACAAAATGTGGTCCGACGCGGAGGTGGACGAACGTGTGCAGGGGTCCGGCGTGGTGGTGGAGTTCATGGGCAGCGGAGCTCTAGTTCAGGCATGGTGGGTTACACGGCTATGGGTGCAGGTTCCGCGGATCTGACGGTGGCACGTGCTTGTGGTGATTTGAGGTAGCTACCAGGTTCGATCATGGTGGTAGGTGGGTGTGCAGCGGCGTCACGGTTGACTGAGGTGCGGCGACAACGACAGCAAGCTAGCAAGGGGTGCAAAAGGTGGGCGGAGGCTCTACCGTGGGTTCCGAGCTCGAGATTTTGAAGCTTCCTTTTGCAGCTTTTTAAGCAAGATTCTGAGGCTGTGGTGCGCAAGGTAAGTCTCAACCAGAAGGGTTGTGTGCTTTGAGTCTGAAACTGTGTCGGTCAGCGACGGTAATGAGTGGGGAATATATCATCCCAATATTGAGAACCTGATATATCTATCATATATATAAGGCGCATAGCACTGGCTATGTTATTTCTAACCTAAGACAACAAACAAAATCTATATCATTCATTCACATAAATAAATATAGAGAACCTAAACAACAAAAAGATTCATATATATACATCATAATCTCACAAAGGCATACTGTAATACATAACTTGTACAATCTCAAGGTAGCAGGAAATAAATATATCACATAAACTATGCTAGTTCTTCTATTTCTTTTGCTTTCCTTTACTTGTACCTGGATTTACATCGAAACATAAATAAGGTGAGAAATCACAACTTCTCAGGATAAGCATTCCAAAACCATTATTTAAACATTCGTAATAAATAAACAACACTATAAATATAAGACTATGCCTGCAACAGGTGAATGAGTCACTGCTCAACACTACAAGAATATATATCAACATTATGTATCCTTCACAAGGCAAGCAAGAATCTTAGGTTACACCTAAACAATGGTCAATGATATCAAATAACCGCCCATACAATCGTAAGACATCATCCACAAGCAAACATCGAGCAAGGCAACTGCCCATACAACTACCAACAAATGCAATGCTTTATGATATGGTGTATGATTATGCTCACACAAGTCCTAAGTACATGATTATGCAATGTTTATGCATATTTTAGTTTTTGGAAAACACATGCTACTTACTTATTCCCCAGAAACCTGATAGGATCAATAGTAAGGAGGAAGGCCCAAAAGGTCAACTAATTACTCAAATGAATCAGGGGCCCAAGGTGTGGCAAGTTTATTCTAGAAGGGGTAAGAGAGACATTAACTCTATCTGCTGATGTGGCGAGAAAGAGTATTTTTCTTAACAGAAAGTTATACGTGGGGAGAGACTTTTTTACGTTATATGGGGGAATGTTTGTTAGAGGGGAAAGGAGAGGGAGAAATGATGAAAAGGTAGAGAGCCATAGCTCTCTTCAGGAGCTTGCTCTGTGGACAATAGAATTTCCTTCTATTGTATTACTTTCTAGCAATTTCGAATAATACACCTACAACATTACATCTTTAATTCTTATATCTCTTTGTTCGGACTATTTGATACTGGTTCGTATCAAACCGGTCCGACTTTCTTGGATCCGCGACGGAGTTTGTTTTTTTTTTTTTTCTCTTCGATCAAAGCAACCAGCGACGTGAGGTGAATGCCACCAAGGAAGAAGATGGAGAAAAACATGGAGATACGTATGACTAACCTGGAGAATGAGCTCTTGGGCATGAAGGTTACCTTAGCAGAATCACAAAGGAAAACCGATGCTAGCTTAGAGCAGATTATGGAATATCTAAAAAATAATGATCGGAAGAAGGGGTCGGAAGAGGAGGAAGAAAAGTCGAAAGTTGATGACGATAAGGTTACTGTCGAAGAGGAGAGAGACGACGATGGGAGTGTACATTGCAAAACAAGAAAAGAAGTTCGGAAAACAGAGGGGTCACCTTCAAATAGTGGGCTCAAGAAGTTACAAGGAGACGTGATGGAGGAGTTTCGGCAGTCCATAAAAAAAGTGGAGCTGCCGATTTTTAACGGCGAAGACCCCGCCGGTTGGATATCGAGGGCAGAGGTATATTTTCGTGTCCAAGACACTCACCCGGAGCTACGGGTCAGTCTAGCTCAGCTTAGCATGGAAGGATCAACCATTCATTTTTTTAACTCGCTGCTCACTGAGGAGGAAGAGTTAACGTGGGAGCAATTAAAAGAGGAGCTAATCGATCGATATGGAGGAATGGGTGAGGGAAATGTTTTTGAGCAACTGACAGCTCTAAAGCAAGACGGGAGTATTGACGAATACATTCAGAGTTTCGAACGTTTGACGGCGCAAATTAAACGTCTACCCGAAGATCAGTATGTGGGATACTTTTTGCACGGGTTGAAGGAAAACATCCGTGGGAGATTGAGGAGCTTGCGAGCTCTGGGCCCTTTATCGCGTTCGAAATTGATGAATGTGGCCAGAGCGGTGGAATCGGAGCTTCATGCCGGTGGTCAAGGTGGCAGTTCTCTGGAGAAGAAGGAGTTACGGGCTGGTTTTGGGTCTCAACCAAATTTTAGGACCCAATCGGGTCAAAACCCAAGAAGTGGAGTTGGGTCAGACTGGGTCTATATCCGGGGAGGAAAGGAGACACCCGGAATTGGAAATGGTAGCAAAGGATTTTCGAGTGGGACAACTAACCAATCAGGATCCAATAGCAGAACAAATGCTGGGGACAAAAAGTGGGGTGGACCACGCGATAGAGGAGTGCGCCATCTATCGTACCAGGAGCTGATGGACCGAAAACAAAGAGGATTATGCTACAAATGTGGGGGTCAATATCATCCCATGCATAAGTGCCCAGATAAGCAACTAAGAGTTTTAATCTTAGATGAAGGGGAAGAAGAGGAGGAGAAGGAGGCTCACTTCATAACTGAGCAAGAAGAAGAAGATGAAGTAGATGGAGAATGCAGTGTTCTGTGCCTTAATAACTTAGTCACAGAAGGAAGGCAACATTGCCAAACTCTGAAACTGAGAGGGATCATTGAGGGAGTCCCAATCTTGATCTTGGTGGATAGTGGAGCCACCCATAACTTCTTATCCAAAAGACTGACTGAAGCTATGGGATGGCAAACTAAGGACACGAAGGACATGAGTATCAAGTTAGGAGATGGTCATAAAACAACCATAAAAGGGAAATGTGAGGGAATAAAACTGGAGTTAGGAGGGACCCAGATGATAATTGATGCACTTTTGTTTGATTTAGGGGACATAGACATGGTACTGGGAATGTCTTGGCTGTCTTCTTTAGGAGAAATGGTGGTGGATTGGGGGAGAAAGGTGATGAGGATCGTGGTCCAAGGGTCACCGGTGGAATTCAAGGGAGAGGAAGGTGACACTCTGACTGCTTTTCAGAGTTTGTGCAGAGGACATAAGGTAATAATTGAAGGGGTGTACATGGCCACAAGAGTAAAGGGCAATATATCAGTACAAGAGCAGAATAGAGGAGGGACAATTACTGATGCCCAGAAGCAGAATTTAGAAGCATTATTGGCACATTTTGAAGAAGTTTTTCGAGAACCCAGAGGATTGCCACCCAGGAGAAACCGGGAGCATGCTATTGTATTATTGGAAGGGCATGGGCCAGTGAATGTGAGGCCCTATAGATATCCCCACCATCATAAAAACGAGATTGAAAAACAGGTCCAAGAAATGTTACAATTGGGAATAGTGAGGCCTAGTCAAAGTGCTTTCTCAAGCCCGGTGATATTGGTTAAGAAGAAGGATGAAACATGGAGGATGTGTGTGGATTATAGAGCTTTGAATAAAGCTACCGTTCCTGATAAGTTCCCAATACCAGTAATAGATGAGCTACTGGATGAGGTGAATGGAGCATGCTACTTCTCTAAGCTAGACTTGAGGTCCGGGTACCACCAAGTGAGGATGAAGGAAGAAGATGTCCACAAAACTGCCTTTAGAACTCATGAGGGTCACTATGAATATTTGGTGATGCCTTTTGGGTTAATGAATGCTCCTTCTACTTTTCAAGCATTGATGAATGACATTTTCAGGGAAATGTTGAGAAAATGGGTCTTGGTGTTCTTTG
Source organism: Ormosia emarginata (assembly GCA_029884605.1). Taxonomy (NCBI): domain Eukaryota; kingdom Viridiplantae; phylum Streptophyta; class Magnoliopsida; order Fabales; family Fabaceae; genus Ormosia; species Ormosia emarginata. Next base: position 2,923,146 of record JAQQTP010000084.1, read on the forward strand.
ATGACATTTTAGTATACAGTGCAAGTTGGGAGGAACATGTGGAGCATTTGGCAACGGTCCTAAAGGTATTACAGCAGCAACGTTTAGTAGCTAATAAGAAGAAATGTCAGTTTGCCCAGACTTCCATTGAGTATTTAGGACACTTAATCTCCAAAGAGGGGTTGCTATGGATCCCAATAAAATAAGGAGTGTCATGCAGTGGCCAATTCCAAAGAACGTGAAAGGAGTGAGGGGGTTCCTAGGCCTTACTGGTTATTATAGGAAATTCATTAAGGATTATGGTAAGATTGCCAAACCCTTAACTGAATTGACTAAGAAGGGTGGTTTCCAGTGGATGGAAAGGGAACAAATGGCTTTTGATGCTCTTAAGGAGGCCATCACTACAGCACCTGTGTTGGCTCTTCCTAATTTCAACCAAAGATTCTTGATAGAGAGTGATGCCTCGGGAGGAGGTTTAGGGGCTATTTTGATCCAACAAGGCAGGCCAATTGCATATTTCAGCAAGGCATTGGGAACCAGAAATCTTACCAAGTCAGCCTATGAGAAGGAACTGATGGCTGTAGCCTTAGCAATTCAACATTGGAGGCCCTATCTCATTGGAAGACCTTTTACGGTGAGTACTGACCAGAAAAGTTTGAAGCAATTACTGCAACAAAGGATCACCACCATGGATCAGCAAAATTGGACAGCCAAGCTGCTTGGATACCAATTTGATGTTGTCTACAAACCGGGAACAGAGAATAGAGGAGCAGATGCCTTATCTAGAGTGTATGAGGAAGAGGGAACCTTTTGTAATATCAGAACATACCCAGTTTGGGTGGACAGCACTGCCATAGTGACTGAATTACAACAAGATGACAGGCTGAAAGCAATCATAGAGGAGATTTCTCAAGGAACTGGGTCCAGGAAGGGTTTCTCTTACATCAATGGGGTGTTGTTGTTTAAAGGGAGGTTAGTTCTCTCGGCCAAGTCTGTGTGGATACCTAAGTTGATTGAAGAATACCATGCTACTCCTTTAGGGGGCACTCGGGATTTTATAGGACATACAGAAGGGTGGCTGCCAACTTGTTTTGGTTTGGCATGAAAGGGATGGTTCAAGAATTTGTTAAAAGGTGTGATACTTGTCAACGGCAGAAATATCTAGCTACGTCTCCGGGGGTTTGCTTCAACCTTTGAACATCCCAGACCAAATTTGGGAGGAAGTGTCCATGGACTTCATCACTTGGACTTCCTAAATCAAAGGGTTATGATGCAATCTTGGTGGTTGTGGATAGATTGTCAAAATATAGTCATTTTGTTCCCTTAAAACATCCTTACACAGCAAGGGCAGTAGCTGAAACGTTTGTTAAGGAGGTGGTCAGGCTACATGGTGTCCCTAAGGCAATCATAAGTGATAGGGATCCTATCTTTGTTAGCAACTTCTGGAAGGAACTTTTCAAGCTCCAAGGTACTCAACTGAAAATGAGTACACCTATCATCCTCAAACCGATGGCCAAACCGAGGTGGTGAACCGGTGCTTAGAGACCTTTTTGAGGTGTTTTATCGGAGATCAACCCAAAAATTGGTTGCAATGGTTGCATTGGGCAGAATATTGGTACAATACCAATTTCCACCAGTCCATTGGAGTCACTCCATTTGAAACGGTTTATGGCAGGAAACCCCTGTGTTGGTAAGGTTCTTGCAAGGTGAAACTAAGGTGGAAGCTGTGCAAAGGGAACTTATGGATAGAGATGAGGCACTCAGGCAGTTAAAACAACATCTAGTGAGGGCTCAAGGAAGGATGAAGACTCAGGCTGATTTCAAAAGACAAGAAAGAAACTTTGAAGTTGGAGAGTGGGTGTTTCTGAAACTCAGACCCCATAGGCAGGGGTCAGTGGCCACTAGAATAAATCCCAAGCTTTCTGCAAGGTTCTATGGACCGTTTCAGGTGTTGGCTCGAGTTGGAGCAGTCGCCTACAAGCTCAAGCTGCCAGAAACATCCAGAATTCACCCAGCTTTTTCATGTTTCACTCCTTAAGAAGGCCGTGGGTAATTACCAAGTAGAAGAGGCACTGCCACAAGGAATGGAGGGAGAGCAAGGTGAAGAGTTTGAACCTGCTACGGTTTTGGCTTCTAGACAAATCACCAAGGGAGGGGAATTCACTCATCAATTGTTGATCCAATGGAAAGGGCAGTCTGCTGACAATGCCACTTGGGAAGATGAGTATACCATCGAGTCAATTTCCTGGTTTCAATCTTGAGGACAAGATTAATCTTGAAGACAGGGGCAGTGATAGGATCAATAGTAAGGAGGAAGGCCCAAAAGGTCAACTAATTACTCAAATGAATCAGGGGCCCAAGGTGTGGCAAGTTTATTCTAGAAGGGGTAAGAGAGACATTAACTCTATCTGCTGATGTGGCAGAAAGAGTATTTTTCTTAACAGAAAGTTGTTATACGTGGGGAGAGACTTTTTCTGTTATATGGGGGAATGTTTGTTAGAGGGGAAAGGAGAGGGAGAAATGATGAAAAGGTAGAGAGCCATAGCTCTCTTCAGGAGCTTGCTCTGTGGACAATAGAATTTCCTTCTATTGTATTACTTTCTAGCAATTTCGAATAATACACCTACAGCATTACATCTTTAATTCTTATATCTCTTTGTTCTGGACTATTTGATACTGGTTCGTATCAAAACCTCTGTTTCTTGTATTTGTCTCAGTAGGTTAGGCAAAAGAACAATCACACTACTTGGTAATAAATGGATTCCTTCTCCTCACAAAGTAAGAGTATTGCTACCATTCCCATACCGGTAACTCTGACCATAATAGTATCACATACTACGAGAATCTAGGATATCATCCTTGTTCTCTGGTCAAATGGTTGTGTACACCACATAAGGTTACAATACATAAGAAATAATAAATATCAAGTTTGAAAACAAATATGCAAAGTAATTTACAAACACTTACACACACCACTAGGTCCTTCCCAACCAAGTGACAAAAGAAGACTAGCAAATCTTTCAACTAAGCTCACTTATCACATAAGTAGCAAAGTCATGTTTCTAGTACTTCCCATACCTCAACCTCGTCTCACAAGGTAGTAAATGTCTTTCATGTATCTCTAGTTCTACCTTCTTCACAAGAAGCAACCTATGCATGATAACAAATATCACTAGCTAAGTACACTTAGCTTATAACACCTAGTACCTCACTTCATCACTTCACAAGTGACTCACAAGGAAATCTCATGTTGCTTAAGATTCTAGGTATCTACCTATGGCATTCTACATCTCAGAGGATGCCTAAGGTTACTCAAATCTTATCACAAGGTTCACCCTAACTAAGTGAAAGAACTATAACTATAAAACATGCACTCTTGGCTCAACTCTATCACATAAAGGAACCAACCCATGCCTCTAGGAAAATTCAAAGCTTAACCTTGATAAATAAGGGAACACACACCAACTATGCATCTTAAACTCAACTTTAATGTTAAAAGAGTAATCTATGCATATAGATAGGCAAACTATATCAAACAAACCCAAACTAGTTATTTCCAGTACACCATGTCTTTACTTCTCAAAGCCCTTCACATAAGGTAAGTGATTATTCTCTCCAAGAAGTACCACTAGTTGTGTCTCAACACTAATATTCTTGTATCTAGAACCCTGCACCATCACTTCACAAGTGATTCCAATGTCAACTTCATGTTGAACAAAGTTCTAAATACTTCTTTATTGTAAACCAACTTACTTAGATGCTTAAAGATTCTCAAGACTACCCTATGGCATTCCTCCACACAATGGAAGCCTAAGGTTTCCCAACATATTTTCCCTTGACACTCCACTTCACTTTAGGTGTCTAGGGCCCCTCAAGTGTATTCTAAGGCATTTCCCACACTTTGGATGGCTAAAGGTTTTCCAACCAAGTCCTAAGGCAAAACACCTCACTAGGGTGCCTTATAGGTTGTCCAACTTCTCACATATGCAAGATAATAATTTCCTCTATGAAAATACCCCCATTAGTGCCTCAACACACTTAAAAAGGCATATATGAGTGATCTCAATAAGTGGGGAACTCCAAATTCCCAAGATAAACACTCTGGAAGTTTATGTGCTTGGGCGATTAAGCGCTCACTTTTTGGGCGATTAATCGCCTAGCACGCTGGTGCTCTTTAGGCTTGGGCGATTAATCGCTCACTTTTTAGGCGATTAATCACTCACTTTTTACGCTATTAATTGCTCAGCACAAGAAACTTCTGCATAAATTGGTTTTCTGCAGAAATTGATTCTCAATCAATTTCTAATCTCCAAAACATGAATTATAAGTGATTTCCAATCATAAACATAGTCTCTAACATGATAGAATCATCAAACACTAATTAATCCATCTAAAATAGAATCATGATCAAAGATCAATCATCCAAAAAACATTTTTTCCTACTTTGGCCATTAAGGGTTCAAATGAGGAGTTCTAAGTTTCTAACTCAAACTTATATCATGAACAAGCCATAAACAACCCTTGAAACACATTCAAGTAAGAAAAACACTCCAAACACCTCAAAATCTCATTTTGGCCATTATGCCTCAACTAAGCATAAAGGAAGGAGATGGGAAAAAGAGACTAAAGGGACTCAAAAACCCCACCTCTTGTGCAGGAAAGATGAAGATCTTGAAGCCTTGAACTTGTTCTTGAATCATCCTTCAAGCTTTGATTCTAGCTCCTCTAGCTTTTCTCCTTTTCCTCTTCTCCCCTTCGGTTCCCCTCTTCTCTTTCTCCTCTCTTTTCTATTTCAGCCGTGAACAAGGAATAGCAAAGTCTAACTTTGCAACTTAAAGATAACCACAAAGTGGTACCAAAATTCTCGATCTGCTAAGAACACTTAGATTCCACCAAATCCAGTTTCCTATCTTCCAACAGATTAAAAATAAATCTTAAGATTCATTAAAAATCCTATTTCACCATTTCTCTATTTTTTCATATCAGCTGCTGATCAAATCGGTATTAAAACACACCACTAGTATGTTTAAAAATATTAAATTAACTCTGATTATCCTCAGATTTTAACTGTAGCATAGTTCACACATTTGTGACCTAGAAATAAAGTCTCCACATCTATTTCTATTAACGGAGTAATTTAAGCCATTTTCGAGGCTAATAACTGCTATATCTCACACATAGTGTTACAACAAAGTGACTAAACATACTTAAAGAGTCACAAAATTCAACAAATATATTAAGCAACCTGCAATTGGGGTGTGTGTAAGCAAGTATTAGACTACCTCTATAACCATTTATAAGCCTAACATGTTTATCTAGGGTGTTACACTGAAGGGCAAGGCGAATTTGAATGGTGAGGGATGGGAATTTGGTGAAGGGTTTCAGGAAATGGGTTTTGAGTTGCATTTTGAGGAAATGTTGTTGCTGGTCTTACTTTTTCTGCAATTTGGGTGGTGTGTGGATATTATTGTGCATTTTACAGAGCACATATCAACCAAAATCAAAAGAAAGCACACCTCATTTCATATTGAAATTAGAAGTAGAAAAAGGTAAGAAATTCTTACATTTGATGTTCAAAGCAGAAACTGACTTTCTGTTCTCCTCACACTCTTTCACGATAAATGTTTCTTTCACTTTCAGCATACTGAAAAATTTCTTTTGGCCAACATCTCCGCCCCTGAGTCTCTTATTTGTCTTAGTATTTAAAGGGGGAAGATCACTTAAGCAAAAATGACGGTTGCTTGTGGTGACCATGTTGCAGAGTTAGGGTCCAACTCAGCTCCTTCATGTCTCTAGCCTTATCCAGCTATGATCTTCCTTCCTTTAATCTTGCAAGATGGCAGTTGCTTCTTGTAGTAGAGTTACTGAGAGTGATTGATAGACTTCCTCGAGCCAGCCATGGAAAAACTTGACAATATCACTCCTTGGTTGCTTGGTTGCTACACGACTAAGTGTGTGTTTGGATTGCAGTTGGTAAACTTAAGTTTAGTTAAAAGTGTGTTTGCAAACTTAAGTTTGGTTGAAAGTGAGTTTGTAGTAACGTAATTTATGTTTAGAAATTGTCGTTTCAAAAGTGAGTTTGACAAAATAGTTGATAAAGTAAAAAGGTTGTTTTTAGTCTCAATTGAACACAAAAGCAACAAAATATTGCTTTGGTCCCAATTCACATTTGGAAGGAAAAGTATATTAAGGTAAATGAAAAAATAAACAACCCAAACAATATTGCACCATGTTCAAGGCATCCTAACTTACTTTTGAGAACCCAAACGGATTCTCAAACACACACTAAAGGCTCCTGCCAAGATTGGAGGGCACAGAGACTTGAGGTTGAACAACTACTACTATAGCTACGTGGTGTCCTATATCTGTTTTTATTATATTTTTTTAATTTTCTCTTTTCTATTTTTTGTTTTCTTTTTGTTTTAATTATAAGAAAAGAAAAAGAAAAAGAAAAAGTATTTTTTATTTTATTTTTATTTTTTTTGCACAAATAAGAAAAAGTAATAATTTAAATAAGATGCAAGTAAATAAAATCTAAAAAAAGAAAACAATATGTTTAAAATATTGCAATTAAGCATAATTTAATACAAAATTATTAATTCTTAATTAAGCAACAAAAATAAAAATTTTATGGACCAAATTAAGTATCAACAAATGTAATATTCTGAATATTGAGACAGCTTCTAGTTCTGCAATCAAGTTACAAGATTATGTGAAACTTAATTAGTTTGATGGGACAAATTTCACAAGATGGAAGGACAAGATGAAATTCTTGTTGACAACTGAGAAAGTTTTCTATGTTCTGGACTCAAACCTACAACCAATTGCAAAACCAACTCCTGTAGATACAAAAGTCAAGAACAAAAGCAGAAATGTGACGAAGATGAATTAGTATGTTGTGATAATATTATAAATTCCCTTATAGATCATCTTTATGACCTCTATTCAGATTTAACATCACTAAGAAAGATATGGACTGCACTTGAAACCAAATATCAAAGCAAAAAGAAAGATATTGACAAATTCCTTACTCTAAATTATTTTGATTTCAAAATGAGTGATGATATACCCGTCATGGATCAAGTCCATGAACTACAAATATTGGTTTCCAAATTGAGGGATTTAGAGATAAATATTCCTGATGCCCTTCAAATTGGAGCAATTTTGTCAAAGTTGCCTCCTTCATGGAATGGGTATAAAAAGAAAGTTCTACATGCATTTGAGAGTTTAACTCTTGAACAATTTCTAACTCATTTACAAATTGAGTGTAAAACTCGTATTTGAAATGAAAAATTTCTCAAAGCAAATTTGAATTCAAATGAGAGTTCATAACAAGTGAATATAGCTGAAAAATGTTTTGGAAATAAATATGGAAAAAAGAATCAGGGCGAACTTAAGGTCCAGAAGAATGGTAGTTTCAAGAAAACCTAAAAGAACAAGACCTGCTTTTACTGTGGAAAGAAAGGTTACTATATTAAGGAAGACATATTCAAACTTGCAGAATCGAACAAAGGAAATGTTCTTAGAAAGCAAGCTGACATGATGGAGGAAGAAGCAAAGGACCTAGTAGGTATGATTTCTAAAATACAAATTGGAATGGTGATTGAATTAAATATGGCTGCTACATCAAGAAACATAGGCTAGTTTCTTGATTCTAGTGCAACAATTCATGTTTGTAACAATAAGGCAAACTTCAAGACCTATCATAAACTAGAGGAACATGAAAAAGTGCTTATGAGAAATCACAATCGTGCCAAAGTGCTTGGTAAAGGTTTTACTTTGCTGAATTTCACTTTTGGGCAAAAGCTTATTGTTATCAATGTATATCATGCTCCTGAAGTTAAGAGAGATTCCTACAAATTTGTTATGTAAGAAAGGATTTAAGATTGTCCTAGAGTCTGACAAAATGGTTATTTCCAAGAATGGCGTATTTGTAGGAAAAAGGTATTCCATTGATGGCATGTTCAAACTCAGTCTTAATGAAATAAACATAGTTTTGGATTATATTGTTAAATCTTCTACTTTATGGCATATGCTAGATTACAACATTTAAATTATGCTATGCTGAAATATATGTCATCTCGTGATTATATTCATTGTAAGCAAGATCACAAACGTAAATGTGAAATTTGTGTTGAAGCAAAAATAACAAGAAAACCTTTTCCTAAAGTAGAACATGAAACAAAACTTTTGGAACTAATTCATTTTGATATTTGTGAAGTAAATGGAAAATTAACTAGAAGAGGAAAAAAGTATTTCATTACTTTCATAGATGATTATTCTTGTTTTATTTATGTATATTTATTGAAAACAAAAGATGAGGCCTTTGATAGATTGAAAGAATTTAAATTTGTAGTTGAGAATCAAAAGGAAAGAAAAACAAAGATACTTCGAAGTGATAGAGGTGAAGAATATTTCTCTACAAAATTCAACGAATTCTGTGAAAAGCATGGAATAATCCATCAGAAAACTGTCCCATTTACACCACAACAAAATGAATTAGCAGAAAGATAAAAATAGGACCCTAGTTGACATGGTAAATGTTATGATTATAAATGCTTAGCTACCAGAGAACTTGTTGCGTGAAGCTCTACTCACTGGTCGTCACATTCATAATAGAGTTCCTTCAAAGAAAACTCATATATCACCATATGAAGTTTGGAATGGGAGGAAACAAAATCCGAATTATTTTAAAGTGTGGGGGTGTGTTGCTTTCTATAGAATTCCTGATTCGCAAAGATCCAAATTAGGGCCAAGAGGAATTAAAAGTGTTTTTGTTGGTTATGCACAAAATTCCAAAACATATAGACTACTTAATTTAGAGCCTAATGTTATCGTTGAATCCGTACATGTTGAATTTTTTGAGATAAATTCATGTAAGGAATTAATATGTATGAACCAGAAAATACACATGATTAACATACACAAGATCAAAATACATCTAATATTCTTGATTCTCTTGCTAAAGGTAAGAGAAAACAAGTTAGTGAACCATTTGAACTAAGAAGAAGTTAAAGGGCAAGAAAAGAAAAAGTTCAAATCCTGATTTCATTACCTTTTTGGAAGAAGGTAGTACAAAATAGGTTATTTAAAAAATAAAGATATTATATATTAAACATTGAAATTAAGTGAGTCAAAAACATTTGATGAAGCAATGACTTTTGGAGATGCAGCCTTCAGGAAAGGAGGCTGATGGTACATGTGGATCTTGGTTGATTTACCACCTGGTTCAAAGCTCATTTGTTGCAAATGAGTTTTTAGGAAGAAATATAATTCTGATAGTACACTACAAACCTTTAAAGCAAGGCTAGTTACAAAAGGCTTTACTCAAAATAAATACTTAGATTATTTTGATACTTATGCTCTAGTAGCAAGAATAACATCCATTAGAGTTCCTTTTGTTTTAGCATCCATGTATAAATTGCATGTGCATCAAATGGATGTTAACACAACTTTTTTGAATGGTGAATTAAAGGAGAAGTTTATATGAAACAACTAGAAGGATTTGTTCTTCCTGGAAATAAAAATTAAGTGTGTAAACTTGTAAAATCTTTATATGGTCTTAAACAAGATCCTAAACAATGGCATGAAAAGTTTGATTAAGCAATTTTGTCATTTGGTTTTAGACATAATATTGCTGATAAGTGTATTTATTCTAAGTTTACTAGAGATTATGGAGTAATAGCTTGTCTATATGTAGATGATATGCTTATTTTTGGTACTATGATGCTTGGCATAAATGAAACTAAAAAGTTCCTATCTTCAAAATTTAAGATGAAAGATCTTAATGAGTAGATATAATTTTGGGTACCAATGTTACTAAGCATGTAAAAGGATTTACTTTGAGTCAAACCCATTAAATAGATTTTTTTTTGAATAAATTTGAATATCTCAAATTTAGAGAGTTTAGAACTCCATATGATACTAGTGTAAAACTTGTGAAAAATAATGGTAGACCCATAGAACAATTGAAACATGTCAGTATTATAGGAAGCTTAATGTATGTAATGCATTGTACAAGACATGGTATTGCTTTTGTTGTATGCAAATTATCAAGATTTACACGTAGTCTTAGTACAGAACATTGGGATATTGTTAAAATGATACTTGGATATCTTAAAAATACTATAAATTTAAGGTTAACATATATAGATTTTCCTAGTGTACTAGAAGGATATTCATATGCAAGTTGGATAACAAAAGTTGGTGAAAGTATTGCAACTTCAAGTTGGATATTTACACTAGCTAGAGGCTCTATAAGTTGGGCATCAAAGAAACAAACATGTCATGCCCACTCTACTATGGAAGCAGAATTTATTACTTTGACTGCTACAAGTAAGGAAGCTGAGTGGTTGAGAAATATGTTGTTTGAAATTGAATTGTGGCCACAACTAATTCCACCTGTTTCCTTACACTGTGACAGTGATATTACTATATCTTGTGCTTTTAGTAACAAATATAACGGGAAGTCAAGACATATTAGTCCAAGACATGATTATGTTAGAGAATTTATATCTAGTTGTACCATCTCACTTCTCTACATAAAATCTACAGATAATTTAGCTGATTCTCTTACTAAGTCTTTTCCAAGAGATAAAGTATAGAGGACAACATGTAGTATGTGACTAAATTAATCCCTCTCGACACCAATGATGGTAACCCAACTTTGAATTGCCAAATCAGTAATTATTGAAGTTTAATGGGTAATAACAAGTCATTATCATGTGTTTGTTTTAGCACTAAAACATGAGGTTAGTATTTATTGTTACGTTGAGAGCATGAGCTTAGCTTTTAATGGAGTTGTTTAAAGATTGTCTAAAGTAATAGAGACATAAGATGTACTTCATATATGTGAACATGTAATAGTGCCATTTCAGCGAGGGTTTAATGGGTTTTACCTTTGAAAACATTCACAAGAAATGGGACATGGCCATTTAAATAGTGCTAGGGCAGTTAAAAAACCTCTTTGGAAATGTACAAGTATGGCATGTGTGGTATCTTTGATCCTAATAGTAAGAAGTCTTGGTTTAATCTTTGTATACCAAGTATACTTTAGCATCCTTATATATTTTCACTAATTAAGGTTTAAAGTGATGATGTACCTTCTTTTATGCATTATATTTATTGTGAATGATCTAAATTTACAAACTAGTGGGGGAATGTTAAATAATTTGTAAAATAGATAAGGAACTAAGTCTTGTATCAGTAAAATTTCATGATTAGAGTCACTTTGGTGGTCGGTTATTTTTTATTAGACAGATATATTTGCTGAAAACATGTAGTTGTATCTGTTCGTTCATAATAGATAGTTATGTCTATTTATTTGACAGTTTTATCTATTCAAAATAGATATTTATGTCTACTCATTACAAAATACTTAATATTATCAAATCCATTCATGACTCAATTTAACGGATGGATATTCAATCCATCTATTAAACAATTTTAATGGATTTGATGGATGAATATCCAATCCACTCATTTTAAAAAAAAAATTATCTCTAAAATTTTCTTTCTCTCTCTAAAAGTTTTCATTCTCTCTCTAAAAAATATTTTTCTCTCTTTAAAAATTTTCAAGCTCTTTCTAAAAAATGTCTCTCTCAAAAGATTTTCTCTCTCTCTCTAAAAAAATTTCTCCCTCTAAAAAGTGTTTCTCCCTTTAAAAAATGTTTCTCTCTCTAAATTTTTTTTTTATCTCTCTAAAAAATTTCTTTTTCTCTCTAAAAAATTATCTCTAAAAACTTTGGGACTCCACTTTATTTTATGAGTTTTTGTGAAAGTGAAAGTATTGAAACAAAAAAAAAAATACATTGAATATCTATTAGATTGGTTTTAATTGGACATCCAACGGATATCCAATGAATATTTTAGTTAGATTACTAATTATCCATAACTAAATTTAATCTATTAAATCAAATTCAATAAAATACATTATTCTAATTGAATAAACTAAACTAATTTTAATATGAATGGATTGGATGGATTAAAAATTAATAGATTTTTTGGCCAGCCTTCAAAACCATTCCCTGCATTGCGAAAAAGGCCGAGTGGGCCCTATGCTGGATCGACAATTCAGAATCCTTCTTGGAAAGGCTAGTCGTGTTTGTATGTGTTGAAGGGATCTTTTTCTCTAGAAGCTTCTACGTAATATTCTGGCTTAAGAAGTGCGGGTTGATGCCTGGACTCACCTTTTCTAATGAGTTGATCTCGTGAGATGAGGTCTCCATTGCGATTTTGCGTGCTTGTTGTATTCTTTTCTGAGGAATAAGCTCTTGGAGGAGCGCATGAATGGGATTGTTCGTGACGTGGTGGAGATTGAGAGGGAGCTTGTGTGTGATGCGCTCCCCAGCGCGTTGGTGGGGATGAATGCGGATTTGATGGGTTAGTATATTGAGTTTGTGGCAGATCGGTTACTGGGTGCGAGAAGTTGTATAATGTGCAGAATCCGTTTGATTGGATGGAGCTCATCTCGCTTTAGGGAAAGACCAACTTCTTTGAGAAGCGTGTCAGGGAGTACTGGAAGGCTTATGTTATGTCTAGCTTGAACGACGACGATGGGGCACATGTGTTCAAGATGGATGAGGATTTCTAGTTAACTCATTTTACAACCCTATTTTATTTTATTTTTCTATTTTTTTCTTGATTATTGTCTAATGTTGTGTTCCTGTCCCTGTAGTTAGGTTAGTCTGTTTACTTTTTAACCATAGGTTTTTTCTTTTTCTTTTAGGTTATGTTCTTTACTTTGTTTTTTAATTTCTCATTGAGAAATGATATAAAGTACAAATTCAGTTTACCATAGTTTTGTGTTTTTGTTCATTATTTCTTCGGTTGAGTAATTTTAAATTTTTATTTGTTGAGAAACATAAATTAGAAATGTAAATAAAAATCTTAACAAAACTAGTGAGTTGTGCATTATATGGTATTTTAATTGAATAGATAAGGGTGAATTAAGGTCAATTTAAAAAAGAAAATTTAATAATTTTATTCAAAAATGCATTAGTTCTGATGGTAACTGATAAATACTTATGAAATACTTATTATATTTGTTTATATAATTTTAGTACAAAAATATACTTATGAAATTTGTTTATATATACATATAAAAAAAGAAATTTTTTATATAATTTCAGGTAAAATAAAAAAATAAAAAAGAAGCCCTTGATAGACTCAAAAAAAAAAAAAGAAAAGAAAAGAAATTGGCCAAAAAGTTATTACAAAAGAATCTCTTTGATACGGTATCGTTTTTTCTCAGTTAAACGGCCTCACTCGTCTGTGCTAAAAGAGAACACGGTCTCCGTTAAAAAAAAAAAGAAAGGAACCCAATTACTGTCGTCGACGACAATGGCAGCTGAGTTACAGAGCAGTGGAATGCTATCTAGAGAACAGCTTTTCCATCTTTTCGATCGTTTTTGTTTCCTTACTTCCCAACCTGGTGCTTTGTTTTGTTTCCCAGTTGCTTATTCTGTTTTGATTGATTGATTCCAAACCCCTTTTTTATTTCTTTGCAATTTGGTCGTGTTTGTAATTTGCAGACGTGAAGAAAAGGATTGCAGACGCTGTAGAGGATAAGCAGGTGAATTCCTTTCGTACGTTTCTTTATTTTATTTTTTTAAAAATATTTTGTTGTTCGTTTTACCCGTTTTTTCGTGTCTTAAAACTAGGTATAAAATGGACAGCTTATCTTCAATGTAAAATGACTTTGTTATTCAATGTAATTTATATGTCAGATATGCCCTTGATTTTAGGGATTGATAATGGGTTTGTGAAGAAGAAAATTTATCGAGGTACCCAGAAAGAATTGGACTTTGTTTCCTTGTCAGCTTCTTAACTCCACTAAATTAGTTAATTCTTCCTTTGATTTGAATTCATTAACATATGACAGCTGAGCTGAGTAACTAGAACCATCGTCTGTGTTTCTTGAGCTGATTTTCTAATTTGAAGACGATCACGACCAAATGAGGCATTGTACTACTTGTTTGATCCTTTTGGCTAGCATGTGTGTGTGTGTGTGTTGGGAATGTTGGATATATCAAATAAAAGGGCTTTTTGACCAAAGTGCCATTTCTGGCAAAACAAATTATCAAAATGTCACTTTTCTCAAACTAATTATCAAAATGCCACCGTTTTGACCACGGTGGCATTTTTTTTTTGTTGGGCCACGTGGAATACGCCAGAGCGCTTGGCGTATCCACGTAGGATACGCCAGAGCGCTTGGCGTATCCTACGTGGATACGCCAAGCGCTCTGGCGTATCCTACGTGGATACGCCACACGTGATGGCGTATCCACGTGGGATACGCCAAACGTGTTGGCGTATCCTAGTTGGATGCCACGTGGAAAAAAATTAAAAAAATATTACGTGGCATGTGCAAGATGACGTATCCATGTAAAAATTGTCATGTAAGATGACGTATCTACGCCACGTGGACAAAAAAATTTTAAAAAAAAATCACGTTGGGTGTGCTTCTAGGGCACTTAATCCATTTCACGTGGATCTCGCACTCTTCCCAAAGGTACATACATTTCACATGCCTATTTGAGAGTGCATCATAACCTTGGAAGACATCAATATTTATAGGCCAAGTGTTTGTTTCTGATCCTAAAGTAGTCGATGTGGGACTTTGGTATTAGCAAGGTAAAACAACTAAGTAAGGCAACAATGTACTTTTATTCGATGTGGGACTTTGGTAAATGAAACAAACATCATTTCTTCATTTCTTATATGCACTTCACTATAGGCACTGTCTATAACATCATTTCTTGTGTCAATTTTGTCATAGGATAAATCATGGGGTGGGTGTTGTTATTCGAAATTGGCATGGCCAAATCTATGTAGGCGAAGCTAAATTTTTTTAGGAATATATAGAATCTCATGTGGGCGAGTTAATTGCAACTACGGAAGGCTAAATAGGAGCTTGTATTCTGAAAGGTGTTTCTTGAAGATGATGCACATAAATGTTTTTTTTTTTATTAAAACAGGTGAGGAAAACTTGTCTTATAATGATGTTTTACTTTATGCATATTGATTTTCTTGTTTTAAATGTGGATATATTCTATGTTCTTGTAATAAGGCCGCGGATGCCCTTGCAAATTGTGTTAGGCGTTGAGTCTAATAGTTGGTTTGATGATCCTTCTTTATTGTTTTCACTTTATGCAATGTTTTTAAAATTGATTCAATCGGTTTGGTTAAATCGTTAACCGATCGGTGCTATCCAATTGAATCAAGAAATGATGTTATAGACAGTGCCTATAGTGGAGTGCATATAAGAAATGAAGAAATGATGTTTGTTTCATTTACCAAAGTCCCACATCGAATAAAAGTACATTGTTGCCTTACTTAGTTGTTTTACCTTGCTAATACCAAAGTCCCACATCGACTACTTTAGGATCAGAAACAAACACTTGGCCTATAAATATTGATGTCTTCCAAGGTTATGATGCACTCTCAAATAGGCATGTGAAATGTATGTACCTTTGGGAGGAGTGCGAGATCCACGTGAAATGGGTTAAGTGTCCTAGAAGCACACCCAACGTGGTATTTTTTTAAATTTTTTTTGTCCACGTGGCGTAGATACGTCATCTTACATGACAATTTTTACATGGATACGTCATCTTGCACATGTCACGTAATATTTTTTTAATTTTTTTCCACGTGGCATCCAACTAGGATACGCCATCACGTGTGGCGTATCCACGTAGGATACGCCAGAGCGCTTGGCGTATCCACGCAGGATATGCCAAGAGCTATGGCGTATCCTACGTGGATACGCCAAGCGCTCTGGCGTATTCCACGTGGCCCAACAAAAAATAAAAAATGCCACCGTGGCCAAAACGGTGGCATTTTGATAATTAGTTTGAGAAAAGTGGCATTTTGATAATTTGTTTTGCCAGAAATGGTACTTTGGTAAAAAGCCCAAATAAAAGTGCAAGTCGGTTTAACATTATACTTTTACTCCTTTAAATTTATGTGATAAAAGTCAGTATGTAATGCAATTTGCTTTTTTGCTGTCATTTTCTGGAATTCATAACTGATGAGCAGGAAGCTGTTGCTGTGACCACTGCAATACAGGAAGAGATATTTTTGGAGATGGGTGTTGGTATGTTTGTTTTATTGTGATATATTAGTTGTTGTTAGTGATATTGGTGTCTCATTTTTTCGTATAATTAATCTGTGATGTCATGATATTATTTATGTAAACTCAGCTCAGCTGCTGACTGCAGCAACATCACCAATGCCATCATTGGATGTAAATGCCTGCCTGCCTCACAATGCATACCAGATTGAATGCTTATTTATTTTGCTACATGTGAAACCCATCCAATGCTTTATTCACTTGATAGCAATGAAAGAGAAAGAACATATATAAATAATGGATTAAATGATCTTGGAGACTTGGAATCTTGATAGTAAATTAAGATATGCTTATTGTTCTTGGTCCTTGAGATGAAAATCAGTTGATACTAGATGTATAATGGGTGGTGGTACTTTTATGTCAACATGGTAGACATGCCAATGCAGATATAGTTTTAGAATTTTATTTTTTATCAGAAATAATGCTGGGAGTTTTGGCTTGGAGAGAATTAGGAAATAGAGGTTGTATTCTATTTTTTTTAGGCCTTTGGTTTCCTTCTTTCTGCAAAGTCCCTGGTTTTTCTTCTCCCAAATAAAGCCTGCAAATACTGCAGTTGTTACATTTGATAGGGATAACATTTAGCTTTTTAAATTTTTAATTAAATCTTTTATTTTATAGTACTTTATATTTCTTTTTCCTTTACTTTAGTTTAGGATAGCTGTGGGGGAAACTTAGGCATTTTGTTACATGGATTCATTGTATGCAGAATCTGTTTTATCATCTAACTAACTTGATAGTAATTTATTCTGAAAATATCAAAAGAATGCAATCATGCTTGTGACTAAATCAATTTTTATTTTTGCACTTCTATCATTTTCTTGAGTCTATCTTCTGTTTGAAATGACTATTGTTGATATTTTTTTGCCATTATTATTATTACAACAGATCCAAGATTTGGTATTTCATGCCTGGGAAAAGTCAGTACTGTATATGAGAATGACCGGGATTTGGTGATTCATTTTTATAAATTCCTTACAAGGTAAGTTCTCTCTTTCTCTTTGTGTGTGTAATATTCACTTCAATTTAAGTGCTGTTATTTAGAAAAGTCAGTACTGTTTTAACATTTTCTCTTCAATTCTTAGAATAAGTTATTTAGAGAGTGACCATTCCATGACTAAGTCTTGTCTAGCTTTGAGTTGTAATGACTTTTTAAGAGCTGAATAAAGGGACTAGCTTAATATTTCCGTGATATTTGAGGGAGACAACCCTTACAACCTATGAAGCCACAGAAACTGCAGTGTGGCTTAGAATTAGTGTTAAATGCTTTTATTCATGCCCAGGGGTTTCATTAAGTTGATGATGTTCATTGGCTGTACTCAGTTATGATTATCTTCTACCCATTTTAGTTCTTTCAATGTTATGGAAAGCCTGTTTTCTGATTCTTTGCATGCCTTTTCTTGTCCCTACACAAAAAATGAGGTTATCTGGTAGAACACCATTGTGGAAGTCTTATTGCTGCTATAAAAGGATTAGTAACTAGTTAAGTAATGTAAAATGGCCTTATGCTTTTAAATGGCAGAGAAGAGATGGCATGCGATGAAGCAGAGCTTGGACAAGAAGAATTTGCTGAAAAATTGTTGAATCAACAAAAGTTACAGGAACAGGTAAAATGTGTTAACTTCTGATGAAGCTTTTGGTACTTGTGTACACTGTACCATTCTTTTAGTAATTTAATTATATTTTAATAATGTACTAATTAATTGATACGTACCTCATTTATGTTTATATTTACTTAACGTTGATAGAATATTACATACTTCATTATTCATTACTTTTAATTAAATACGTGCAGCGGTTAAATATGTAAAGGAATTTATCTAATACTTAAATTAATTAAGTTGAAGTTCCTATATATGTATATATATTTACTTTTTATAACTCAACGATAAACATATCAATGGAACATAAAATTAATAAAAATACAACAAAAAATTTAATTAAAACTAACTACATTTATATTTAATATTTACATATGGTGTGCCAATACATCCGTCTAAATATTTACAAACCCTGAACAGGGTCAAAACTACAAAGAAAAGGACATCTAAAATGTTTGAATAATCAATGTTGGTCAGTACATCAGTAGACAAAGCACAGCCAAAAAGCAACTAAGTCAACTATATACATCTATATACAGTCAAATCATGCATGCTTGTCAGTTATCTGAATCATGCATGATAAAGTAGCGGATGTTAATGCCATTAATCACAATATGAATTTCTTCAGTGGCAGGATGAAAAACAAGGTGAGCATCAATATCAATCAGCAATGTGATATGCACCATCTTGTTTCTCTGAACATAACAGATAAAAGGATGAGAATTTATAATTCTCAGTAGAAAAATCATGCAATTAATAAAATCATTTATTTTGAACTATTCTATGTCCAACTGCATTCACTGCAGAAAATAAGTTTTAAACAGAGTACTACATAACTTTACTTTATATCAATAAAATATATACTAAATAATACTATTTCACATTCCATTATTTATTACTTTCTCTTCTTGCTTACATGGCCAATAACATAACATATCATAGCTGAGATCTCAAACTTTCTAGGGCATCCCCTAGCTTGGTGGTCATTCTAATCAAGGAGCCTAATAAAAGTGATCACTCCACATGCCCGGGGAAAGGAGATATGGAGCTCAATAAAGTGACCCATGTAAGACTTCCCATTAAGTTCCACTTAGCCTTCTTGGCCCGTGAACCTCCTTAATGGGTCCTAGAAGACGTAATATTCTTTCTCTTAAATATTGATGTCATATCTTTAAGCTCAAAAGTCAAAACTAATTAGTAAAATATGACAACTTTGAATATCATTCTTTCACAAAAACAACATCAATAGTGCATAGTTTGTGACATTAACATAATCAATCATTTAATCAACATTTCAACATCAATAAAATCTATATCATTTATTTTTATAATTATAACAATAAAATACAATATAATTCATTAACAAACAAATCTAACCCTAATATCCATGCTTGGCCAAAACCACCATATTGTGACAAAGAATATTTTCTTCTCATTCCCATCATTTCTAGACTACTTCTAGCATCAAACATCCATTTTTAGCATCAATTTCACATTAAATCAAAGTTTAAGCTAAAATTCCGAAATTCTTTTGAATAAAACCCTAGTTCTTGAATCTTTGTCTCTTAACCATATTCCCTCAAAATTAGCATCATCCTTATAATTCTTTCTTCATCAACAACATCATTCATCAATAAGCTTCCATAGAAACTCAAACAAAATATCAAGAACACAACTTAAGTCTTACTAACCTAAGGTTCCAATTTAGCAAAAATAGTCATAAACAAGGCTTCTTGATTTAAAGGCCAGGTGAAAAGCATACTAAAACACTTTTAGAAACAAAAAGAACTCTAGAAACTTTGAAGGAAAAGGTATGACTCCCTACCTCTTGGTTTTGAAAGAACTTGTAAGAAGTTGAAGATTTTGAACTTAAATACTTGATTCTCTTGAAATCTAACTTGATTAGTTATGAACCCTTCTTGTTTCTTGGCTTTTTTTTTTTTTTATGATAGGGCACAATGGCGTCGTTTGATCCATGTAGCCGACCTCACCTAGTGGGAAAATGCTTGGTTGTTGTTGTTGTTGTATCTTATTTTTCTTTTCTTCTTCCTCCTTGTTGTAATATATTAGCATTAATATCAGATTTGTATAGATATGATTTTTATTCTTGTTTTATTAGGGCTGATTTTTCTCCCTTATTTTTAGGATAGCAATTAATAGCATTATCTATATATTGTAACCTTCCCTGTACACAATATACAAGAAATATTATTCATACTTTCTATTTTCTATATGGTATCTTAGCCTAGGTCGTTCTAGGGCTTGCCTTTCCCTTTTTTTGTCTCCTATTGCAGCCTTATTGCTGCTCGAGACCTAAAACCGTTTCACGAACCCACTGAATTATTGACCAATGCTGAGACCTAAAACCACCACCCGCCACCCGGTTTAAAGCTTTGTTTTTGTCTCACCACCCTCGCCGGACTGCTTGTCGGCATTTCCCGCCACCCCATAAAAGCCCACCCTAAACCACCCACTCACGCGCCGCCACTCGCAGCCAAATCGTACGCGCGTGGGAGCCACGCGCCGCCCTCCACACCGCCTTTCACCGCGCAACCACCAATAATTCGCAATCGTCGGTATGTCGCCTATTTTCGGGTCCAAAGAATGTCTACATAGACACCCGTCCTCCACCATCACTACGCCTCGGTTGTCGTTCCATCGCCTCCTATGCCCTTGAATACCGAATCCACATGATCTTCCGGTTTACACTCTTCTTATCACCTCAATGATAAGAACTATCTTCAATGGGCCCGGGTTATTCGCACCACTCTAAGAGGTAGGAAGTTGTACACATATTGTCGGGGATCCTGAAGGACGAGATGACCCACAAGTTTGGAATGCGGGATGATGAAGATTCTTTGATTATGACTTGGCTATGGAACTCTATGACACAGATATAAAGGACAGAATTGTATGTTTTTAGTCATGCGCACGTGAAATTTGGGATAGTTTGAGTCAAACCTATTCTATGAAACAAGATATTCTTTGCGTGTTATGAATTAGAAAACACAATTTTTAATACTCCTGTAGCTCTCTTTATACTCACCGATTATTATGGTACGTCGAATGGTTTATGGATTGAGCTAGATCAAAATGGATTTAAAGATGAAATGCACCGAGGATGCTACTTTAACCAAGTTTATTGAGCGTGGACGGGTCTTTAAGTTTCTCTCGGGTTGAATTCGAGTATGATCCTATTCGGGTTCGAGATTTTAGGAAAGGACAAGCTTAGTTCTCTCTCGAGGTGTTCTACAGTTGGGGGGGGAAGAGAGTCGTCTGTATTCATGTTGAATAAGGGTAATTAAATGATTAATCTCGTTGTTTTTGGATTGGTCAATTGCAAAGGTCCTATTGGTGGGTTATCATACGAAAATTCTGGATCATCTTCGTGGAAGTCATTCAAACGTGGTTTGGTGTCCTTTTGCAAAAAAGTACGGTCACACTAAGGACACTTGTTTTAAATTCCATGGCGAGACAAGGTTCTTGCACGCTTTGGGGGTTTCAAAGAAAATGCAAGTTAATCAAGCGTGCGACTTGGTTATTGAGGGTGAAGAGGGATTGCACCACACCAGGGGAGGCAATTGCGCAATTAGAAAGCGAGATGGATCGTTTGCGCACTCTCTTGGATTCATGAGTAAGATCGAAGCATTTGTTCTAAAAGGAAGAATTTAAGTTTCTTCTCCTTTAATGTTTCTATGCGTATCCGAGGATCCTACGGATTATTGACCTGGTGCTACGATCATATGACCCTCATCCCTCATATTTTTCCACTTACTCTAAATTATTGGTAAGCATCATCACGGTTGCTAGTGGATCCCATGACAGCTTTTCGGGATGTGTGTTTCACTTCAACTTTCCCTTCCTTTACATAATGTGCTATCATCATGTACCTCATTTGTCAAATAACCTTATTTCTATTCATAAGCTTACCGAGAGATTTAAATTACGGTGACCTTCTTTTCCTCTCATTGTGTGTTTCGGGATCTTACCACGGGAGGACGATTGGGGTTTAAGGAGGGGAGGGTTATATGTTCTACATCGGACTCATGGTAGTACCGGTCCGCACGGTGTCCACATCCCGTCATGAGACAAGTTAAGAACCAGGCATCTAATATGGCTTCACCACAAACGCCTTGGTCATCCTCCAATAAGGTCTTCTTAGGTCGTTATTTCCACATTTGTTTAAAAATGAGTGTGTTGAGTCTTTTCGTTGTGATGTTTGTCGACCTCGCGAAACACCATCGCACAACTTTTTCTCCAAGTAATAATAAAAGTATTGAACCTTTTGATCTTATCCATTCGATTTGTGGGGACCTTCCTCTAATTCTAATATATACGGTGCAAAATGATTTGTTTCATTTATTGAAACGCATTTAGGGTCACATGGATATTTCTTATGAAGGATAAAACGAAGTGTTTCAATTTTCTTGAATTTCTATCGTATGGTTCAAACCCAGTTTGGAAAATCTATCAAACGGTTCCGCTCTGATAATGGCAAGGAATATGTGAATCAACATTTCACAAAATTCAATAAAGAACATGGTGTGTTACATGAGTTAACTTGTGTTGATACCCCCCAACAAAATGGGGTTGCAGAAAGGAAGAACCGTCATCTCCTAGAAATTGCAAGGGCTCTTCTTTTCCAAATGTCTGTCCCTAAGTCTTATTGGGGGGAAGCTATCTTAAGCTATCGCATACTTGATAAACTATTGCCATCCGTGTCTTGGATGGTCTTAGTTTGCAACACATGACTTCCTTCTTCCCTTCCGTTCCTACCATGAAGAATCTGCCATTGTGTCGTGTCTTTGGTTGTGTTGCCTTTGTTCATATCCATAGTCAATATCGTCAAAGTTGGATCCAACTGTCAAATGTATCTTCATAGGGTATGCACACAAAAAGGGATACAAATGTTATCATCCTCAAAGTCGTCGTGTCTATGTCTCCATGGATGTCACTTTTCATGAACGAGTCTTTTCACCTTCGTCCTCGGCTTCGGGGGGGAGAGTGGTTAAATATTCACGAGTCTCTTGAGTCATGTTGTTCCTCTTAAGATTGAATCTATTGAGTCATCGGTCCCTCCTCGATGAAGGATGTGGCATCATATTATCGGTACTTTAAGACAGAAAGAATTATAAATTTATTATAGATCGATACTCGGGTGTATTATCGAAAAAAACCCAACTTGGTCCAAAAATAAAATCGCCCGAACTTAGGTAAGTATTTTTCGAGCCTTTGAATAGTTCCATATATTTGTGAACCTAACCATGATGACTTGCCATAGCCTTAAGAAAAGCCAAGAACTTGTGCAAAACCCTATATCTCGGTTTGTGTCACACTAAAAACCTATCGATAAATTAGTTTTATTAAACAACTTTCTGAAAATCTCCAAATCCCCTTTCTTCCTCTTGAAGCATTAATGGATCTTGGGTTCAAGCCTGCATGAAGAAATGAGTGCCAAAATTCTTAAACAAGAATGCCCCCTGGGAAATTGTTGAAAGCCGAGGACAAAAGGATAGTTGGGTGCGGATGGATTTAAACCAGTGAAATATCCCCTTGATGGTACTCAAGCCTCAAAGTATAAAGCAAGGTTGGTTGCAAAAGGGTACTCCTCGGACATATGGGATTGATTATGAGGAAACATTTGCCCAAAGCAAAGATGAACACAGTCAGGATCATTCTCTCCTTGGCAACACACTTTGGATGGGACTTGCACCAATTTGATGTTAAAAATGCTTTTCTCCATGGGAATTTGGAAGAGGAAGTATATATGGATATCCCACCAGGATATGGACCTACCGATGGAGGGAATATGGTGTGCAAATTAAGGAAGGCCTTATATGGACTCGGAGGAGGTGGTCTCCTCGTGCTTGGTTTGGGAGGTTCACCCTCACATGGTGTCCTTAGGAGGCCACAGGGAGATCATACCCTCTTTATAAAACATTCCAAAGAAGGCAAGCTTACACTTCTTCTGGTTTATGTTGATGACATGATCCTCGGTGATGATGAGGTTGAGAAACAGGTCCTAAAAGAAAAACGCGCGCCTGCTACGGTTTGAAATGAAGGACTTAGGAAATGAAGTACTTTCTTGGGATGAGGTTCCTACTCCAAACAAGGCATCTTTATTTCCCAAAGGAAATATGTCTTGGATCTTCTTATCGAAACAGGTTCCCTAGGTTGTAAAACAACGAGGGGCACCTATTGAACAAAACCACGGATCGGAAACAATGAGGAAAAAGGGTGGATAAGGCGCAATATCATGACTTGTGGGAAAAGCGATATATTTGTCTCCGGAAGCTTCTGCGCGTGTTTTGGCTTCATGCATGATCCTCGTGAGAGACATATGTTGCCTGTGAATCACCTTTCTAACGATTTGAAGACAAGCGAGAAGAGGACTTCTATTTCGAAAGAACAAACATTGACCATTGAAACCTATACTGATGCGAATTATGCTCTCGGTTATCGAGCGCGTTCTAAGGGGATTGTTCATGTTTTTAGGAGGAAACTTGGTGACTTGGAGAGTAAGAAACGAGAATGTAGTTGCAAGGTCAAGTGCAGAGGCTGATTTCGCCCTATGGCACAAGGAATTTGCGTTGTTATGGATGAGAATCATACTCGATGATCTCCGAATAAAGTATGAAGCTGTGGCGGATGAGGTTGCTGGGTGCGATAACAAGTCGGCAAGGCATTGCTCATAATGTTCAACATGATCGGACAAAGTATAGAGATTGAGCCATTTTATCAAGGAAAAATTAGATGATGGCCTTATAATTTGAGATAGCCGTTGGGGATACCAGAAGGCTTCCGGGCTAGCTTGAACGGCGACGATTTCAAAGTCTTACTTGCAAGATGGAATGATAGATATTCACTCTTGAAGCTTGAAGTGTTGTAATATATTAGCATTAATATCAGATTTGTATAGATATGATTTTTATTCTTGTTTTATTAGGGCTGATTTTTCTCCTTATTTTTAGGATAGCAATTAATAGCATTAGTCTATATATTGTAACCTTCCCTGTACACAATATACAAGAAATATTATTCATACTTTCTATTTTCTATACTCCTTCTCCTACCTTGGCTGAAACCTCTAGTCCCTTCAAGTGTTCATCTTTTTCGTTTTTTTCCTTCAATTCTTTTCCTTTTATATTTTCTAATCATCCAATAGAAATTGAACCAAGTGTAATTTCTCCAAGTTTCTAACCAATAGAAAGTTTACCATGTGTCTAGGTTTTTATTGGTTCTTAGTTAGTTCATGATGACACTTAGTTATTCTAACCAAATTAACCTAACTTAGTTACTAATCTAGTTTCACGAACTAACTAAATTATTAACCAATTAGTTAACTTAGTTACTTAGGGTTTAAAGCTTTGTTTTTCTTACTTTTTCTTAAATTTCCATTTAATATATCTTATAAATGTTTTTAAGAAATTCCAGCATTCTAGAAATCTTCTGTCAGTCTTTTGGATTCACTGTAAATAAATAATTCAATTTGTATGTAGAAATTTTTAATTGTACGTACGTCTTTAATAACAATTTAATAAATTATACGTATGTCCTATGAATACAGAATACAAATTAAATATTGTCATATATACGAATTGAATTTAGAAGGGCTATTACATACATTACTAACATAAGAGATAGTAAATCTTTACAGCAACTAGAGATGCTGAAGCACATGCGCAAGTTTCACTTGGACGATCAATCTGCCATCCTTGAGAAGGTAAAAACTGGTTTCCAGATTCTAAAGTACAGGGAGATTCATTTTTAGTCATGCTACCAATAAGAAAAATATAACAGTGGTAGTCATTTAACACACCAATTCTGAATTTTAATCGCAGTCATTTTATAACATAAATTGTTAGCTACTCCTGTAGTCCTATATACTAATTTTATTGCGTCGAATTTGGTTTTGGTGCATCTAATGGTTTACAAGGACTGCTGCAAATGAATCTAAAATTTTTATTGAATGTAAGCTTGATTGGTAATAGGACTAGGAGTCCATTCAGGTACTTATAAGCAGTCTACTAACATTAGTTCTTTCGGCTTTTGTAGTTAAATTAGTTCTTCTGTATTACATGACTTATTTTCTCATTAAATGATTAATCTCGTTGTTTTTTGATTGGTCAATTGTCAGTCTATATTGGTCTCTATATATTACAAAATTCTGTAATATTAGAATGTTTCAACTTGGTTTGGTTTACTTTACGCATAGCTACGCAGCTTAACACTTTTTATGCCCAAGGTTATCTCCTTGAAAAGTATAGTAGAAAATGAATTTATTAGATGCATTTGGCTTTTGTTCTGTCAGTTACACCAGCAGATGGAAAATGGCAATTATGAAAGCGAGACATCCATTTTGTCAGCTGAGCAGATCGAAGAGATTGTTCAAAGGAAGGTGTCCCCTCTGTTTATGCCAAGGTAGACCCAGAAGCCTGCCTTATCATGTACCCTTTCCTTAAATTTTGTTTAGAGATATATTTTGGTTCAAGTGTGTAGCTATCACATGACAGCTTATTTTGTGTTGACCATCCATAATCCACGAGATGTATTATTTACTCCACTACATTGCTGAATTTTCTTTTCATTTTCTTCCAATTTGGGAGCTGTTTTAGAGGTTAAAATTTTCACACAATGGGAGGCACTTGCCGCATTTTTCAGGCAGTAATTATTAAGAACCAGGCTAAGTTTTCCTACTTCACTGCTGAATGGCCAATAAGAAAGATTTAAATAGATAATAGCATGGCGTGAACCGTGTGATAGTGTAGCATAGGTTTGGTGGACCTCGCGGTTCCCATTATCTTGCTCATCCAAGGAAGGAAAGAAAAATAAATAAAATAAAGTACGCTTGGTTTGTGTATTTCTTGTTTATATTTTTAATAAATAAAAAGCTATTTTGAAAACGTATTTGGTTGTTTTAATATTTTAAAACGGGGTTAAATTTGAAACTAACAAATATTTATTTTTTGTTATTGAAAATAGAAAATTGGAAATGCAGTAGAGTAAATTTAATAATTTACGATCTATACATATATATATATATTACAACAACAATTATTATTATTAATAATCATTTTTGAAAAAGAAAGTTAGTAAAGGGGATTTTATTATTATTATTATTATTATTATTATTATTATTATTATCTATACTAATTTTTTGGTTTACATATTATTTATACTATTAATAAAGGAAATTTTTTACTTTAGTGTTCAATTATTTTTTTCCAAAACTGCCATTGTTAATTTCTTATTCAAAAAATTTAAACAGCGTATTCCGCGCACTTTTTTTCAATTTCAAAGTCCCAACTCCAAAATGTTGTCAACTCAAACTTCCCACCAAAATCCAATTTCAATTTAACTCTCCACACACGGAAAGATACACACATTCATTTCCCACCCATTCAAATACAAGAGTAAATATTCACACTAATGAAAAAGTAATAATATAAGATTAAATTATTATATATTTGTTAGATTAAAATATAAAATATTATTAAATTTAATTTAAATAATTATAAAATTATTAAAAATAATACTCATCAGAATTTTCCAAACCTAAAATAAAATAAAATAAAAAAAACTTATCAGAATTTTTTCACCTTTATTCCATATTTTTCTCTTCTACTTCCACCGCCACATTAACTCTTTCAAAACCCCCCACACAAGCACATACCATATTCCCAACGATAAATTAGTAATTAAACAACTTTCTGAAAATCTCCAAATTACTCCTTTCTTCCTCTTGTTCACTTCTCAATCTTCTCCCGCAAGCTCCTGAAAACACCCACCAAAATTTTCAAATCACCCGCCCCCATTTTCAAATATTTCGAAAACCCTCTCTTCTCCGCTCTTTATTTAAACCACTCAACCTTCCCCTTGTTTTCTCCAAGCCTCAAAGCAATCACATCTCAACTCCTTCAATATCTTCCTTCTTCAAATCCCTCCAAAGCCCCGACAACACCAACACCAACCAAAATACAATGCCTTCAATTCCAGAAGAGCCACTTCTAGCTCCCAACACAGACCGTTTCTGCATGTTCCCAATCCAATACCCCCAAATATGGGAAATGTACAAAAAAGCCGAGGCCTCCTTCTGGACCGCGGAGGAGGTGGACCTCTCCCAGGACCTCCGCCACTGGGACTCCCTCACAGACGGCGAGCGCCACTTCGTCACCCATGTCCTCGCTTTCTTCGCTGCCTCCGATGGCATCGTTTTGGAAAACCTCGCCGGAAGGTTCATGAAGGAGATCCAGGTCGCCGAGGCACGCGCCTTCTACGGCTTCCAGATCGCCATTGAGAACATCCACTCCGAGATGTACAGTCTCCTCCTCGAAACCTACATCAAAGACTCCACGGAAAAAAATCGCCTTTTCCACGCGATCGAAACCGTTCCCTGCGTTGCGAAAAAGGCCGAGTGGGCCCTACGCTGGATCGACGGTTCAGAATCCTTCGCGGAAAGGTTAGTCGCGTTTGCATGCGTTGAAGGGATCTTTTTCTCCGGAAGCTTCTGCGCGATATTTTGGCTTAAGAAGCGCGGGTTGATGCCTGGACTCACCTTCTCTAACGAGTTGATCTCGCGAGATGAAGGTCTCCATTGCGATTTTGCGTGTTTGTTGTATTCTCTGCTGAGGAATAAGCTCTCGGAGGAGCGCGTGAAGGGGATTGTTCGTGACGCGGTGGAGATCGAGAGGGAGTTTGTATGCGACGCCCTCCCCTGCGCGTTGGTGGGGATGAATGGGGATCTGATGAGTCAGTATATTGAGTTTGTGGCGGATCGGTTGCTGGGTGCGCTTGGGTGCGGGAAGGTGTATAATGTGCAGAATCCGTTTGATTGGATGGAGCTCATCTCGCTTCAGGGGAAGACCAACTTCTTTGAGAAGCGCGTTGGGGAGTACCAGAAGGCTTCCGTTATGTCTAGCTTGAACGGCGACGGTGGGGCACATGTGTTCAAGATGGATGAGGATTTTTAGTTAACTCATTTTATTTATTTTTTTCATTTTATTTACTTGATTATTGTCTAATGTTGTGTTCCTGTCCCTGTAGTTAGGTTAGTGTGTTTACTTTTTAGCCATAGGTTTTTTCTTTTTCTTTTGGGTTATGTTCTTTGCTTTGTTTTTTAATTTCTCGTTGAGAAATAATATGAAGTATAAATTCAGTTTACCAGAGTTTTGATTTTTTGTTCGTTATTTCTTCGCTTGAGAAATTTTAGATTTTTATTTGTTGAGAAACATAAATTAGTTAATTCTTCCTTTGATTTGAATTCATTAACAGATGACAGCTGAGCTGAGTAACTAGAACCATCGTCTGTGTTTCTTGAGCTGATTTTCTAATTTGAAGACGTTCACGACCAAATGGGGCATTGTACTACTTGTTTGATCCTTTTGGCTAGCATGTGTGTGTGTGTGTGTTGGGAATGTTGGATATATCAAATAAAAGTGCAATTCGGTTTAACATTATACTTTTACTCCTTTAATTTTATGGGATAAAAGTCAGTATGTAATGCAATTTGCTTTTTTGCTGTCATTTTCTGGAATTCATAACTGATGAGCAGGAAGCTGTTACTGTGACCACTGCAATACAGGAAGAGATATTTTTGGAGATGGGTGTTGGTATGTTTGTTTTATTGTGATATATTAGTTGTTGTTAGTGATATTGTTGCCTCATTTTTTTCGCATAATTAATCTGTGTTGTCATGATATTATTTATGTAAACTCAGCTCAGCTGCTGACTGCAGCAACACCACCAATGCCATCATTGGATATAAATTCCAGCCTGCCTCACGATGCATACCAGATTGAATGTTTTTTTATTTTGCTACATGTGAAACCCATCCAATGCTTTATTCACTTGTTAGCAATGAAAGAGAAAGAACAGATATAAATAATGGATTAAATCATCTTGGAGACTTGGGCTCTTGATAGTCAATTATGATATGCTTATTGTTCTTGGTCCTTCAGATGAAAATCAGTTGATACTAGATGTATGATGGGTTGTGGTACTTTTATGTCAACATGGTAGACATGTCAATGCAGATATAGTTTTAGAATTTTATTTTTTATCAGAAATAATGCTGGGAGTTTGACTTGGAGAGAATTAGGAAATAGAGGTTGTATTCTATTTTTCTTAGGCCTTTGGTTTCCTTCTTTCTGCAAAGTCCCTTGTTTTTTTTCTCCCAAATAAAGCCTGCGAATACTGCAGTTGTTACATTTGATGGGGATAACATTTAGCTTTTTAATTTTTAATTAAATCTTTTATTTTATAGTACTTTATATTTCTTTTCCCTCCACTTTAGTTTAGGATAGCTGTGGGGGAAACTTAAGCATTTTGTTACATGGATTCTTTCTTTGTATGCAGAATCTGTTTTATCATCTAACTAAACTTGATAGTAATTTATTCTGAAAATATCAAAAAAATGCAATCATGCTTGTGACTCAATCAATTTTTATTTTTGCACTTCTATCATTTTCTTGAGTCTATCTTCTGTTTGACATGACTATTATTGAGATTTTTTTGCCATTATTATTATTATTATTACAACAGATCCAAGATTTGGTATTTCATGCCTGGGAAAAGTCAGTACTGTATATGAGAATGACCGGGATTTGGTGATTCACTTTTATAAATTCCTTACAAGGTAAGTTCTCTCTTTCTCTTTCTGTGTGTAACATTCACTTCAATTTAAGAGCTGTTATTTGGGAAAGTCAATACCGTTTTAACATTTTCTCTTCAATTTCAATTCTTAGAATAAGTTATTTAGAATGTGATCATTCCATGACTACGTCTTGTCTAACTTTGAGTTGTAATGACTTTTTAAGAGCTGAATAAATGGACTAGCTTAATATTTCCGTGATATTTGAGGAAGACAACCCTTACACCCTATGAAGCCACAGAAACTGCAGTGTGGCTTAGAATTAGTGTTAAATGCTTTTATTCATGCACAGGGGTTTCATTAAGTTGAGAGATTTTGACAATGTTCATTGGCTGTACTCAGTTATGATTATCTTCTACCCATTTTAGTTCTTTCAATGTTATGGAAAGCCTGTTTTCTGATTCTTTGCATGCTTTTTCTTGTCCCTGCACAAAAAATGAGGTTATCTGGTAGAACACCATTGTGGAAGTCTTACTGCTGCTGTAAAAGGATTGGTAACTAGTTAAGTAATGCAAAATGGCCTTATGCTTTTAAATGGCAGAGAAGAGATGGCATGCGATGTAGCAGAGCTTGGACAAGAAGAATTTGCAGAAAAATTGCTCAATCAACTAAAGTTACAGGAACAGGTAAGATGTGTTAACTTCTGATGAAGCTTTTGGTACTTATGTACACTACTAACATAGAGATAGTAAATCTTTACAGCAACTAGAGATGCTGAAGTACATGCGCAAGTTTCACTTGGATGATCAATCTGCCATCCCTGAGAAGGTAAAAACTGGTTTCCAGATTCCAAAGTACAGGGAGATTCATTTTTAGTCATGCTACTAATAAGAAAAATATAACAGTGGTAGTCATTTAACACACCAATTCTGAATTTTAATTGCAGTCATTTTATAACATAAATTGTTAGCTACTCCTGTAGTCCTATATACTAATTTTATTGCGTCGAATTTGGTTTTGGTGCATCTAATGGTTTACAAGGACTGCTGCAAATGGATCTAAAAATTTTATTGAATGTAATCTTGATTGGTAATAGGACTAGGAGTCCATTCAGGAACTTATAAGCAGTCTGCTAACATTAGTTCTTTCGGCTTTTGTAGTTAAATTAGTTCTTCTGTATTACATGACTTATTTTCTCATTAAATGATTAATCTCCTTGTTTGTTGATTGGTCAATTGTCAGTCTATATTGGTCTCTATATATTAAAAAATTCTGTAATATTAGAATGTTTCAACTTGGTTTGGTTTACGTTACGCATAACTATGCAGCTTGACACTCTTTATTCTCAAGGTTATCTCCTTGAAAAGTAATAGTAGAAAATGAATTTATTTGATGCATTTGGCTTTTGTTCTGTCAGTTACACCAGCAGATGGAAAATGGCAATTATGAATGCGAGACATCCATTTTGTCAGCTGAGCAGATCGAAGAGATTGTTCAAAGGAAGGTGTCCCCTCTGTTTATGCCAAGGTAGACCCAGAAGCCTGCCTTATCATGTACCCTTTCGTTAAATTTTGTTTAGAGATATATTTTGGTTCAAGTGTGTAGCTATCACATGACACCTATTTTGTGTTGACCATCCATAATCCATGAGATGTATTATTTACTCCACTTCATTTAGCTGACACTCCACTACATTGCTGAATTTTCTTTTCATTTTCTTCCTATATGGGAGCCGTTTTAGAGGTTAAAATTTTCACACAATGGGAGACACTTGCCGCATTTTTCAGGCAGTAATTATTAAGAACCAGGCTAAGTTTTCCTACTTCACTGCTGAACGGCCAATAAGAGATTTAAATAGATAATAGCATGGTGTGAACCGTGTGATAGTGTAGCATAGGTTCGGTGGACCTCGCGGTTCCCTTTATCTTGCTCCTCCATGGAAGGAAAGAAAAATAAATAAAATAAAGCATGCTTGGTTTGTGTATTTCTGGTTTATATTTTTGATGAATAAAAAGCTAAAACGTATTTGGTTGTTTTAATATTTTAAAACGGGGTGAAATTTGAAACTAACAAACAGTTATTTTTTGTTATTTTAAACAGAAAATTGGAAATGCAGTGAGTAAATTTAATAATTTATGATTTATATATATATATATATATATATATATATATATATATATATTTTACAACAACAACAATAAATTATTGTAAAAAAAAATTTAGTAAAGGGGATTTTAAAGGTAACCATCTTTTATTATTATCTATACTATATTTTTGGTTTACATAATTCTTTTTTTTTTACTACGTATAATTATACTGAGTTTTTTGACCATCTTTTTATTATAAAATAGAGGGGATTTTTCACTTTAGTGTTTAATTTTTATTTTTCCAAAACTGTCATTGTTAATTTCTTATTAACAAATTTAAAAATGACTATAAAAGCGGATAAAATTGTGATTACATCTTGCTGTTCATAAAATTTTTGAAGATAAATATATGAAAATGATAAGATTTTTAGTGCATCTTATTATCTATTTAATTATTTAAAAACAAATACAAAAAAATGATTTAAAAAATTTTCATCATTATTTTTTTAATCTTAAAAAAAAATACGAATTGACTGTTACGTAGTGTCGGTCAATACACTAGCTATTATAAAGGGAATTATTCAGTTTAGAGTCCAGTTCTTGTTAATCTTAAACTATTTTTACTAATGAAGAGATTAAGGCTGTGGCGTTTTGCATGAGAGCTTTCAAAGCTCTAGGTCGTGATGGTTTGCATCCTATTTTATTTCAACATAATTGGGATACTATGGGGCAATCTGTTTGTGATTTGGTGTGTAAAGTTTTTGAGGGCCCACAACAGGTTAGAGATGTTAATAGTACTTTGATTGTTTTGATTCCAAAAGTTGATGAGCTTTAAACAATTAAGGAGTTTCGTCATATAAGTCTTTGTAATGTGGTGTATAAGATAATAGCTAAGGTTATTGCTACCCACTTTAAAAATCATATGGATTTTTTGGTTTCACCTTCCCAGTGTAGCTTTGTTCTAGGGAGTCATAGTACTGATATGTGGTGATAGCCTAGGAAGTGATTCATTCTATGGAGAGGAAAGAAGGAAAAATTGGATGGGTGGCTATAAAGGTAGATTTGGAGAAGGTTTATGATTGTATTAATTGGAATTTCTCCACGACACACTGAAAGAAGTGGAGTTTAATGAGCATTTCTATGCGTTAATTATTCAGTGTGTGTCATCTTGTCATATGCAGATTCTTTGGAATGGAGGTAAATCTATTAGCTTTTCTCCTTGTGGGATTAGATAGGGAGACCCCCTCTCTCCATATCTTTATGTTATATATTGAAAGATTATCGCATTGCATTAATTTAGCTGTGTCTGAGGGGTTATAGAAGCAAATTAAATTGAAGAAAAACGGGTCTCCTCTCTCACATTTGTTTTTTGCCGATGATCTGGTGTTGTTTAGTGAAGCTTCTTTTGCTCAAATGGAGGTGATCAAGGAATGCTTGAATTCTTTTGTGAGTGTTCTGGACAAAAGGTGAGTAATACTAAGTCCAGAATTTGTTTCTCAAGGAATGTCAATCATAATATAAGGAATGAGCTTTGTGATGTAGTGGGGTTCTCTATTACCGCAGACTTGGGCAGATATCTGAGAGTCCCGTTAATTCATAAGTGGGTTGGTCGTCACACTTATAAGTATCTCATTGGTAAAACAAATAAACATCTATCCTCTTGGAAGTCTCAGGTCCTTTCCCTAGCTGGGCGAACTAATTTAGTAAGATCAGTTCTCTTAGCCCTTCCTACTTATACTTTGCAAACAGCATTGCTTCCTAAAGGAACTTGTAAGGCTTTAGAGAGGATTAGTCGTGGCTTTGTTTAGGGATGTACATCGGAAACTAGAAAGTCTTATGCTGTAGCTTGGAAGGACGTTGCCAAACCTAGACTACATGGTGGTTTGGGTTTAAGGCAGCTGCGACCTTTTAATGAAGCTCTCGTTTCCAAACTTGGTTGGGGTCTTATCAATACACCTCAGTCTCTTTGGGTTCAGGTTTTGAGAAATAAGTATCAGTGTGGTGATGAGCCTATTCCAATTGCGTGTAGGAAGTCAGGTTCGTCTCATATATGGCATGGAATTTGCCCAACCTGGGGGTATATCATTAATATATTCCATGGAATATTGGCAATGGATGGAAGGTGAAATTCTGGGTTGATTCTTGGTAAATATCGGGAACCATCTTAAAGACAGTAGCACTAGTTGAAATACCTAAAAGTGACTTGCAGCGACTGGTTGCGTTTTATGTTGGCATGGATGGGCAGTGGAATTGGGCTATGATTTCTAATCTTCTTCCTAATAGTATTATTTCTAAGTTAGCGAGTTTCCCTCTTCCAAGAGCCGATATGGGTTTTGATACTCGAACTTGGGCTCATACATCATCTTCTGGGGAGTTCTCTACTAGCTCAGCCTATCATGTTATTTAAGGCAAAGTGTGACATCAGAATTTGAATATATGGAAGAAAGTGTGGAGATGGCATAGTCCAGAGAAGATTCGTTGTTTTCTTTGGAGAATGTTGAAAGATGGAGTTCTAGCCAATCTTTCGGTATCACAGGCACTTTGCTCATACAGATTTTTGTCATCATTGTAATATAGCCACTGAGGATATTTTGCATGTGATTCATGATTGTCCTATTATTAGAGATGTTTGGCTTCAATTGATCAAGACTACTGAGTGGAACATTTTCTTTGTTGGCTCTATCTCGGATTGGCTAGAAGTTGGCCTTTCTCACAATTTGGGAAGGAAAGATTTCATGCATTGGAAATTGACTTTCGGATGTGCAATGTGGATCTTGTGGATTCAACGTAATTAGGTGGTTTTCAATGGATGTGAGGTAAATCCAACCAATATTATTTTTAATATTTATCATAGGTTAAAGGAGCTTCTTAATGTCCATTCTTTTGTTTTGTTTAAAGCTATGCATGGTCAAAGTTATAGTGAGCTAGTAGTGGGATGGACTTTTCCAAATAATGGTTGAATTAAGTGCAATGTTGATGGATCTTGTAAATTGGGAGGTGCCAAGGCTGGATGTGGAGGTGTTTTTAGAGATAGTAGTGGTGCCGGGATTCTTGGATTTGTTAAAAATATTGGTTTTGGCACATCTCTTCTAACTGAGTTGTGGGCAATTATACTGGATTGTCAATGGTTTGGGAGAGAAATATTCCGGCTCTCTAGTTGGAATATGATAATACTTGTATTGTGAAGTTTGTTTTGGATGGTTGTCCTAATTTGCATCCGTATGCTGCCATTGTTGGAAGGATAAGAAATCTCATAGCTAAGGATTAACATGTGCGTATCACATGGATTTCAGGAAGCAAATAGAATGGCAGATTTCTTTTCTAATTTATCGCATTCTTATTATCTTGGTGAGCATGTTCTATTTCGCCCCCTACAGGCTATGGTAGGATTCTTTTAGAGGATCTTGGTGTTTCTATGTTGAGAATGGTTGTTGGGGTCTATTTTTATAAATATTTTTATTAATTTCTCATTTAAAGTTTTAAAGATTTATAATTATGTCTTATTCACATCGTTTATTTATATTATAAAGATTCGATAATATTTTATGTTGGTTATTGATTACCTAATATAATGATATAATTTGATTTATGTAATTGATTATACCTAGTAAAAAAAAAACTTGATTGTTGTGTTGTTATTGTATAATTATATCTTATTATTTTAAATATTTAAAGTTAATTAAAAAATTAAGATTATAAATATATTTTATTACCTATTTAAATATTTAAAAAATATTTAAGTAATTTTTATCATTATTTATTTTTTATCTTTACAAAAATAAAAAGCGAATTGACATTGATATGTACTTTGTGTCCATCAATATGCTAATTATAATAATGACCATTTTATCTAAATATGTTTTTTCAACTTTGAAAAAATATATATTTTTTGAAATAGAAATAGAAAATAAAAACAAAACTGTTTCCTTGATTCAAATAACTTAAGAAGTACAAATATAAATATGAGACATGATATAATATAACACAATATAAATATATTGATTGGATAAAAATTAAAAAATAATTGAAAGATATATAAATAAACAAAAATAATTATCACACTATTTTTTAAATACTTTTGACATTGATTAATGAAGTATAAATTTATAGTTAATCATATATATTGATTGGTTAATGAAAAACATATATATTAATTGATTAACAAGATATCTATTAACTAACTTATATATGTTATAAAAAAAAATTTAACTTATATATATAATTAATTATAAATTTATATTTTATTAATTAATATAAAAAAGTGTAAAAAATTTAAAAAAATTAAGATTGATAAATAAAATAATATCTAAAAATATTAA
The DNA here is from genome assembly GCA_029884605.1 of Ormosia emarginata. Classification (NCBI taxonomy): domain Eukaryota; kingdom Viridiplantae; phylum Streptophyta; class Magnoliopsida; order Fabales; family Fabaceae; genus Ormosia; species Ormosia emarginata. The sequence continues at coordinate 2,959,850 of JAQQTP010000084.1, forward strand.
AATATTATTCAATACATATTAAATACTAGTACAATGATAATTTTAAAGTATCCGTGTTACATAATAAATCATTCTAAAGTACTTATCTAATGTGTATCTTTTTTTTTTTTTTTTTTCTATTTTTGTTGGTTTTAGTTTTAAACGTGGGTAGGAGACAGGTCAAGATAAACTGTCTGCCAACGTAATGATGAAAACAGCAACTCAGGACATGCCAAATAGCAAGGGATTTGGATTAAATTATGTCAATATTTTGAATAAAATGAATTAAAAGGGTATAATTAGTTGAAAGAAAAATTAAATTTAAAATTTAAAAATAAAATAAGTTAAAAATAACATATTTCATTTTATAAGAAAGAGTAGAATTAAGAATGATACATGTCATTTTATTAAGAAAAGTAGAATAAGAGATTAATCAATTTTTAAGTAATGTACTCTAATTTAATATATAACAATAGTTAAATGTGGTAGTAAACGAATTACATTTTTAAAAAGATGTTTAAAGTTTAAATTTAAAAAAAATAATTATTAAGAGGATATTCTAATCGCGACAAAAGACAAAAAAAACAAATTATTTCAAAGACTTAATATAATACACTTATGCTATAATTGGAAACATTTTTTTAGATTAGTGATATTATGTGTACAAGCATTGTAAGTATTAATTATTGGCAACAAATAGATACTTAATATTCTATTATGATTTGGAATCAAAGAAGATGGCCGTAGCCTTTAATAGCCAAATAAATGATAATGTATTTTATCTTAAATTTGAAGACGAAAAAATTAAAACAAAAAATAAATACATTTATAAAGTACATATTATATTTTTTCTTGATAGCACCCGTTGTAGTTATTGATTGCCAAATTTTGTGTCAAGAAATTTGAGATTAAATTAAGAAGATAAGTAAGGAGATAATAATTTTATTTGATCGAGCAGATAATTATGGAGATAAGAAGGAGAGAGTAAAGTTAATCCAGAAATGGGGGCTCTTATGCTGCCTGTGGGGGTTTATTCCGTGATGAAACTGGTACTTGGATGCTGGGTTTTGCCAGAAATGTTGGTTCTCATAACAACTTAATGACTGAGCTTTGGGGGATATTTACAGGGCTTGAACTTGCTTGGAGCCATGGTTACAGGATGGTTCAATTCAAGTGTGACTCCTCCTATGCAGTTCAGTTTGTTCAACATGGTTGCCCGGATACCCATCTTTGTGCAACAGTGGTGCAACTCATTCAGGAGTTAATGAATCGAGCATGGACTATCAAGATCACTCAAGTCTATAGGGAGAGTAATAGGGCAGTGGATTGGCTTTCCACTTACACTGACGATATGGCTTTGGGTGTCCATCTGTTTAACCATCCACCCACAGGATGTGGGAGTATTCTTCTTGAAGACATCTCTGGTGTGTCAATGCCTTATGCTGTAGTCCATCTGTTTAACCATCCACCCACTCAAGTCCTTTATTTGTATAAAAAAAAGTTAAGATTCAAGATTTAATATAGAGTGTCATAATTAAGGTGAGAGGAAAAAATTAAGGACACGTGGATACAATAAAAAGAAAGTATATTGAAAAAATTAAGGACACGTGGATACAATAAAAAGAAAGTATATTGAGAAAATATCACACTTTTACGAGTGACTTTGATTTATAAGATATGGGTGTATGGTGGATTAGGAAAAAAATTATTGTTTTCAAACTACATTTTAAGAAAGAAAAAGATAATTTTATATTTTTTTAAAGGTTAAGTATTATATACATTTTTTTTAAGAGTGTGATTGAAAAAAAAAAATATAAAAATAAGTATAATAAATAATATTAAATAAGGTATAAAAATATATATATGTAATATTTGTGATAAAAATATCAGATTTGTTTAAGAAAAGATAAACTACCATTATTGTCCCAAATGATTTTACTGTGTTTTAAATTTTTTTTTTCATTTATTTTTTTTAATTGTAATTTGCACTGGAGGCAACGAAACATGCACAATTACCTGCGAGCAGTTGAGTTCTAAATAATTTGAACATGCAGGAACCTTGTTATTTTATATTACAACTAGTTTTATAAAATAAAAGTTGTAGCCTTTAGGGCAAAGCGTTGAGATGGCCGAGTTGGTCTAAGGCGCCAGATTAAGGTTCTGGTCCGAAAGGGCGTGGGTTCAAATCCCACTCTCAACAGTGCTTTTCTTGCCTTTTTTCTTTTGGTCATGTTTTGAGCTAAATCTATCAGCTTTTTTTTTTTTTTTTTAAATTTAAATAATGCAGTTTATAACTTTAATTCCCATTTTACAACAGGTGCAAGATTATATTTAAATAATGCAGTTTATAACTTTAATTCCCATTTTACAATAGTTGCAAGATTAAATCGCATAATGCACTTATTTAAAATAGGTTTAATAAAAGATTTAAGATTAATTGAAATGAAAATCAATAGTATTTATATAATGGTTTTTATGCTTAATTTGGCACTCCCTCAAGTTTTGAGGCACTAGGTACGGGTCTTTCAAGTTGTTTAGATCCATGTTTTTATGCAGCCCCTTCAAGCAGCGTGTAGCCATATCTTTCAAGCACTTTATATCCATGCTTTATACATCATATTTGTATTTTCAATTATGAATCCTTAAATTTAACTTGTTTAATAAATTGTTAAAAGAATATCTTAATTGCGATAATGTTTGAGAGTTAGTTTCATTGAAATACTTATAAGGATATCCTAATTATTGACCAAACAAAATTCTTGTTTAATAAATTATTAAAGTGTTAAACGAATAGTATTAATGTGATGCTTCTCAATTAAGCATGCAAACAATCATATAAAGCTATTAATTTTCATTTTAATTAATGTTAATTTTTTATTAAACCTAATTTTTTATAAATTAATATTACAATTTTTCATTTTATTTTAAATTGTTAATTTATAATTTTATATAAAAAATTTATTTTATAAAGAAAATTATAAAAGTAAAAAAATAAAATTTATTGTTGAAAAGTTGATTTATTATAAACCGTCTTCTCAATAAATTTTGAAAAAAAAAAAATACATAATATTGAAAATTAGTTTTTCATAAACTAACTTCTCAACATTATATTAAAAAGATATAAAATTTCATATTGAGAAGTTAGCTTGCTCCAAATTAACTTCTCAACATTAAAAGAACAAGCACATTTTGGAAATTAATCTTGGAATTACGGTTGAATGGGAATTAAAGTAAGAAAGTGCATTATTTACATAAAAACGTCAAATTTAAATCACAATCTATTTTGAATTAAAAATAAATAAATAAAAGAACATAAAATTTGAGTCCAAGCCCCACTTTGGGGCGAAATTTCTTGCCCAAGCCCAAATGAAAATTTTTCTGGGCTAGGTCCAAGTTTACCTTGGGCCTTGGGATAAACTTGGGATAAATGCGTAATTCTACGTTGCACGGAGAAGCAATAGTAATACTAATCTGAGAGCAAGATCAACCCATTTTAGAGACCTTGAATTGAACACAGCAGGAAGACCCAAAAAAACGAAAGAGTTAACACAGCTGAAAGTGTTCTTTGAATCATTTCTAATTTAGAGCTAATTTAGAGTTATAAAAGAGCGGCACTGGCACATATAGAGAAGGAAAAAAAGATAAAATAAAAACCAATAATGCTTTGGGAAAAGATATTGGAAATAGAAAAATCTATTATCTTTTTCAAAAATTTATGAATGCTGAGTACAAGTTTGAGTTCTAAAACCCATTCTTATGTAGACTAATAAAAAATAACTATATGAAATAGTAATATTGACATGTAAAGTGTCTTTTCTTTTGCAAAATAATCCTTAAAATAGTAAAATTTAAAAGAGATAAAGTCTTATTTTAATAAAAAAAATTTTATGGAATTGTTATTCTTCCCTTTCATTCAAAAGCTAGATTCTTTCATAAACGCAATTCCCTTTTGTTTATATCCGAATTGTTTATAGACAATCAATTAAGATGAGATGCATAATTGTAAATCCCTTTCCTTCACACTATCAAAGCATTGCTAGCTGCCTCTGCCTCTGCCTCTGCCTCTTCATATCCGACTCCGTCCACGTGCCGCTCTTGATGAGATTGTAATTGGATCAAATGTTAACGGATAAAATATTAATATATAACTATATCAATTTCATAACCTATAACTGATAAAAAAAATAGCTATAAGACGGTAGGCTGTGGAAATAAAAGAGGCAGAGATGATGGTATCGAGTGGGTAATTATTTTCCTTGGTAATTAATAATTATCACACAAAATCATAACCCCTTGCATTGTTGTTGTATTCCCATTCAATTTCCTTGTTTTGAAAAATATAGCAGTATATCAGACACCATGCAACTTGCACCTTTCCTTTGTGGAGATAATGGTAGGCGGTGATGACACTGCAATTGTGAAAAGAACAGTACACCCTCTCAACAGCAACCACAACCTGATAATTTTTTCTTTAGTTTTTTTATTCCTTTTAATTTCTCTTCTATTAGTTTAATCTACTAGTGTAAAAATCAAAGCAAAAGGAACTATGTTAAAATTTATTTTTTTGAGAGTATTTATTTACAATTGATTTTTTAAAAGTTGCACCTTAATTTTACTTAATCTAAGTGTTATTATTATTATTTTTTATCCACATCAACATGGGTTTGAATACCCATAATTTTGCATGAGTACCATAACAAGGTGCTTTTTCTGGCACCCATTAACTTGGAAAGGTTTAAGAACCCTTCTTAGTTGGGATCACCTAAAATAAGATATGTGTTTAATTAATGTCCACCTCATTAATGAACTTTCTTCATTCTTTTAAGCACTTCTTATTTTATTTTATTTTACAAATTTGCCTTAGGGATCTTTTAATAAATATATTTAATAAATTTGTTAAAATTATCAAATTCTAATTATCAGATTCTAATTATCAAATTGAAACATCCTAATTCAATCCCAATTGTAAGGATGAACCCTAAATCACTTAGCCCCAAATTTGCCCCATTGTAAGAACCCTAACTTCCTGCCATCTTCATACGGTGTCTATGTAGTTCATCCCCAACAAATTCATCTCTTATCTTCTCCTTGTTCAGTTGCGCCCCACCTAATCGAATGTCGACTTTATTAGTTGGACTAGGTCGAACGAAGCAAGCTCAACCATTACAGGTTCGTTAACTTCTTTATTTGTTTTTCACTTGTTTTGTCGTTAGATTATGCAAAATGTCATGTTTGAAGAAATTGTAGTTGTGTAAAGTCTGAGATTCAAATCCCTAGCCCTAATTTCACCTCCCAATCGTAAGAATGATTAATCTTCATCCTCTTTGTGAGAATGTCTGTCTTGAAATACGTATCCCTATGGGTGAAACTGTAAACCCTATTCCATACCCCTATTTTGGGTTACATGAAGTCTGGGATTTGAAAACTAATTATGAATCTCAAAAAGTAATTTTGGAGGCCAAGTTCTCATGTTTAACTACTAACCCCAAAAGTAATTATATATGCCAAAAGTAAAATTTTCTTACTTCCAGTCAAAAATAATTTTGGTATCTCGACCAATTATGCAAAATTACTTTTGGATGAACATTCCTAAACATAAAACTCATTCTTTCAAAAGTAATTCCTCCAAAGTACAATCTACCTTAGACTAATTCTACACTAATCACCTAAAACATGATAGTTGTTGGTCTCTGGAGCTGCTGTAGTTTGTTTATTTGTTTGTTTGTTTTTTTCCATTTCCTGGAAGATGAAGGACAATATTCTAAGAATTGTAGAATGAGAGGTTCTTTTCATGTAGGAAGTAACCACCTTTACCACATGCCCATGCCATCAAAATGAAGGCTCCTTCAAATAATCATAATTTCATGGTTGTTTAAAGGTGTAGAGTACTACTTCCTCACTTAAACAAATGTTTTATTTTGGATTGGGTGGGTGGGTGGTTGGTGACTCTGCACTATTTTTGTACTGTAATACTCCAGCAAGGGACTTAGTTTTGGTTTTCCATTTATATGTTTTTATTTTAACATGAAGTGTGTTGTTATAATGTATATTTGTGGATCATTGGCTCACTTCATTAATGGTTAGTTTATGGTTTACACCATTTCTTTATAATTATTTTTAGAAGGCAACAATTTTATGTTTAAGAAATTGTTTTACTATTTTCATTAGTTCTGTAAATTGGATGGTAGGTTATGTTGTGAACATAGTTACTATGGCTTCCTAATCATATACATCTCCTAGTTGAGATGCTAGACTGGCTGGTGTGAGAGTTTCTTATTGTAGACAGATTGCAACAATTAAGACATCGTGATTTGAGAATAGCCATAATAGAAAAATATTACAAGTGTCCTATCTTAATTGGAAGAAAAAGTGTATTTATGATATTTCTTTAATTAGTTTTGTTATATTTTTGACTCAATTTTTGTGTCATTTTGATTCTTGTTTTTATTTTTTTAGTGGCCCAACCATTTGCACCCAAGTGTCCAACTTACTGCTTTGTCAACAGTCTTATGTATCAAAAGATTTATTTATCTTATTAAGGACCTATCATATTTTTCTTTTACTCATTGAACCCAAGGGACTATTTGATAATTATTAAAAACTTAAACCCATCCCCTTCTTGAAACAAAATAGGATTGAAATCCATAATCCCCTTTCATCGAATGAACCTTAACTTGTCCCCAATTTCGTCTCACCCATGTAACATCCCAAATACTAGTACTAATAACATATCCAGTTTGCACATCAGTAATTAGGATTTGATACATTACTTATGAATATCATCAATTTTTCAAATAAAATATTTCATTAGATATCATAATATGAGCCTTTCGCGGAAGCATAATATACATATATTAAGAAATAAGGTTTATACAAACTGTACATCAAAGTACATTATATACATAGATTGCCTCATGGAACAAAATTGATATCACTAACTACAAAGATCTAACCAAAATGACTAAACTAAGTCTTCATGCCAAAACTCTGTCTCGCTTGGTTGCTTGGGTCCTACCTGAAATTATCATGGAAATCATAGAAGTAGGGGGGTGAGAATTATGAAATTCTCAGTAGTTTATAAAAATCGTATAATCACAATAATCACAACTATTTCAGAGAAAAATCATTTCAAATCATTAATGTATAATCCATAGGAAGGTGGTTAAAGCCAAATCGAGTCATTCATCTTCCCGAAACAGATGTTCATTTTATGTCCTTTATCAAAATCATTTAAATGATTAAATCAGTCATCAAATCTTATCAAAATCTCGAATTCATGTCATGGAATCTTATTCATCAAAGTTCATATCTCAAATCATAGTTCATTTCATCAAATCTCATGAAATCAGATCTTGATTCAAATCATCAAATCTCGAATCATCAAAACATAAATCATTTTATCAAATCTCAAGTCATCAAGTCATCATGTCTCAAATCATGATCCATATCATCAAATCTTGAGTCATCAAGTCATAAATCATTTCATCAATTTTCATACGAAAACTCATCTATATTATCGATTATCAAAATCATATCAAGAAAATATCATTCTCAAAGTTCATATCTCAAATCATTAGGACACATGTGCCATCTCAAGTCATGGTATGGAGGGAATGTCCATCCTCACAATACCAATCACTTGGTAGTAGTCTGCTTTCGGGTTGGTGCACTTCAACCCATTTATAGCGGTATTTCTTGCTACACAGAACTACTCCAAGTAACCTAAATCAGCCACAATACTGAGGGAATGTCCATCCTCAACTACTGTTGATAGGGAGAGTATCATCCTTCCTCATACTATCCTTCAACTAGAAATGCCTCAAGTGTAGAGAGTGAATATCTATCATCAACTACACATCAACCATGGGGAACTCAAGTATAGAGGGAGGGAGTGTCCATCCTCAACCTCATTACTTAAGTGATAAGGGAATGTCCATCCTTAACCACCATTTCCAAGTCACCCCTTGGTCCAAGGATATCCTAGGTAATGGGTTACTCGTGAATTTCAATCATTATTTCAATCATCAATCTCATATCATGATATCATGCATAATGATCAAAACAATTCTGCACTATGATATTTATCTCATCTTCTCATATCATGGCACAAGGCCTCATATTTCATTACCATGCAATAATATGCATATCATAGTTTTTCTCATCAAAAGTAATCAAATTCATTAATCAATCTCATACATAGCTCAATGCATCTATATCAAATCAAGCATGCAAAAGAGTCATTCATCATATCATTTCATAATCTTGAATTTCAGAATTTTATCAATGCATAATCTTGACACAAAGTATCCATTCATAATTGAAATCACTAATCATAGTGAGAACATTTGAAAACACATCATTTAATACTCTTAAAAAGGTTCAAACTCTAAAAACTAGGCTCTGTTATTCGAATAACATATGCTGTTAGTCAAATAGCAGCCCATATTTTGTGCTCTTTGTAACTTGTTATTCGAATAAGGCTCTCCTTATTCGAATAACACACAAAGATTCTATTACTCCTAACGCTTGTTATTCGAATAACAAGTCTGCTATTCAAATAACAAGATGTAGAATCAGATTTCTACATCGTGTTCTTATTGTTTCTTCCTATTTTTTCATTCCAATCAAATCTCTTTCTATCATCATGCATTTACACTTTGAAACAAGCAAGGAAACAACCAGAAATAATTAACTTCAACACATTTAATGATATGTTTTCAAACACCCATAAAATGGCAAATCTCAATACGGGCATCAAACCCATTTTTTTTCAAATCTCAAGTTTCATCATAAATCAAAACAAGAAATCAAATTCTCATGTCATAATCAAATACATATTCATCATTTCATCATTCCATTTCAAAATCATCATTCGAGTCATCGTTTCCAAATCTTGAAAAACGAAAAATAAGTAGAAAAGGTAGAGAAAAACCCCTACCTCAACTTGCCATTTTCTTCTTTCTTTTTTCCTTTCTCCTTTCTTGGCTGCTTCCTCTTCATTCTTCCCTTGTTTTTTTCTTGTTTTTCTTGTTCCCCCTTCTCCCTTCTGCTGGATGTGAAATCGAGAGAGAATAGAGAGAGTGAGAGTGAAAGGTGAAAGAATATGAAAAAGAGAAGATGGAAATGTGAGAATGGAAAAAAGCAAAAGACAAAGTCAACATATTTGGCGCATTCAACATAATGCATTAGTAGAGAACGTGGGGAAAATCTCTAAGAAAAAGAAATCCAACTGATAACCTCTTATATGCTAGGAACACTTTAATCTTTCAGAAATGAATTTTCCAACTTTCATAGGCATCGTAGAAAATTCTAGGATTTCCTTCATTTCCTAACTTTATATTTTCATATATCTCATTATACACCTTTACTAGTTACTAAGCTTCACTATTCATCCCTAGGTTAACTTAAACCTTATGGAATTGAACTAAGAAACTTTCAAGTATTCAATTTAATCTATTTCCATTCTCAGATTAATCTTCATCCTTTATGAGTTAGAAATAAATGTTCTATATTTATTTCTAACTTCTCAGCTATTTAGACTAATTTCTGAGCTATTTCTCAACTTTAGTGTTATAGATTTATGCTTAAGTCAATCCAATTCATCACCAAAATTATCAAATAATTTCCATCAATTTATTGAGCTACTATAACCCTGATTAAGTCCTTTGTGTTGGAGAGAATCTTACAACCCAACCCAAGCTTCCTGGTGAAACTTGATACTAGTCTTCTTCTTTTCTGAACCCAATCTCGTCATACTCCATTATTTTTTCCCAGTCTTGTCAAACACTTACACTTAACCCAAATCCCTAAATCGCGATTCGAGTTTAAACTGCGTTCTTTCCTCTTTCTGGATTCTAGAGAAGAATCCGTAAACGAAACTTCTTGGTGTGTGAACCCCAAATGTTTTTTATTTCTATATATGATATTCTATGAACATAAATGTATTTTTATCCAAAACCTTTTTATTTCTATTTGAATATTTATTGGTTGTGTACTTGTTATGAATTGTGAGACTAAAATAATGAGTTTAATGCGAAAAGTAGTTTGAAATTATTGATCACATTTGCGTATGTCCTCCCACCACTTTCATGTTTCTCATGTTCTCTGTGTTACTTTAAAGAAGTTGCTTCTTCAAATGAAAGCAGATGGATACCATTGGTAAAGAATCATTTGTTAATTTGGGTGATAAAACTGATTTCAATGATGTTGATGATGTGAGATGTGATGGATCTTCAGTTAAAGAACCAGATAATGGCGATAATAATAATGGGATTATGCATGAGGATGCAAATAGAGATGATAAAGATGAACGTTATAGAAGAATAACAGAGTTGACAGTGGATAATATATTGGGTTTACAATTTGGAAGCAAATCTGAAGCCTGTGAATTCTATCATACATATGATAGGTGTCATGGGTTTGTTAATTATAAGGAAAGATAATGTAAGTCATGATTTGAAGGGACAAATTGTAATATGTCAATTAGTATGCAACAAAGAGGGATTGAGAAACAAAAAGTACTTGACAAGAGTAGATAGGGTCAGAGAGCATAAATCAATCACCCGAACTAAGTGTCCTGCTAAGTTTCAGGTACATTTGGATTATGAAACATCAAAATGGAAAGTTGTGGCCTTTGAAGATTCACACAACCATGAACTAACCCCGGCTGAATTTGTTCATTTAATTCTGGCATATAGTGGGATGATTGATGCAGATAAAGCTCAAGTTAAGAGCTTGCATTTATATGGTGTGAGAACCTACCACATAATAAGGTTTATGTTAGGACAAAAAGTTGGTTATGTTGATTTAGGCTTTTACGAGAAGGACCTTTACAATCACCTTGACAAGAACAGGCAAGCTAAGATAGAAGGGGGGATGCATTTGCTTCCTTGAGTTACTTACAAACGAAGGTGAATATTGATCCAATGTTGTTTGCCATGTTTACCACGATAGAAGATGGTAGACTCCAACATTTATTTTAGTCGGATGGAGCTAGCCGTATTGATTTTGAATGTTTTGGAGACGTTGTAGCCTTTGACAGCACATACAAAAAAAACCAAGTACAACCAGCCATTGGTAATTTTTTCTGGGTGTAATTATCATGGTGATTCCATAATTTTTAGCTCCACATTGGTTGCTGATGAGAAAGTTGAGACCTACAAGTAGGTGCTAAAAATATTTTTGGAAGTGATGTTTAATAAACATCCAACGACAGTTGTGATGGATAGTGATGGTGCAATGAGAGAGGCTATCAAAGATGTGTTTCCAAATGCATCACATTGACTTTGCAGTTGGCATCTTCAAAATAATGCATGTGAAAACATCAAGAATGGTAAGTTCTTGGAGAATTTCAAGAGAGCAATTTATTCAAATTTCAGTGAGGAGGAGTTTGAAGATTATTAGAAGAAGATGATTCAAAAACATGGGCTTTCTAAGCACAAGTAGATTAAGAAAATATACGAGACAAGGAGAATGTGGGCACATGCTTATATGCGTTATAAATTCTTTGTTGGTATAAGGATGACATCATAGTGTGAAGACATTAACTCATTCATCAAGAGGTATGTAGAGAAAAACAATAGCCTTGTTGATTTCATGCATAATTTTGACTTATGTTTGAGAGATTATAGGAATAATAAGCAGATTGCTGATTTTGATTCAATATATTCTGATCCTGTGATGACAACTACTTTGCATAAACTTGAGCCTGGAGCTTCCAAAATTTTCACAAGGCAAATTTTTTGGAAGTTAAACAAGAGATTGAAGATGACGATGCTTTGATTGTTATTTAGAGATAAGAAGGTGGAAACAATGTGAAATTTGGGATGAGTAGATACTGCAGCCCAAGGGCTAAGTGTGTGGTGATGTTTGATAAAGAAGAGTGTAAATTCTTATGTGATTGTCAGTTGTTTGAATCTCATGGTATTCCCTGTTCTCATATTTTCTGTTCCATGAGCATAAGCACATGGATTCAATTTCAAGTAGTCTAATTTGCAAACGGTGGACAAAGGGTGCTAAGAATGATTTTATCTCTTTAATTGTAGCAGAGGAGAGTGATTAAAAAATGTTTATGTTACGCTTATTTGCATTAACTGCTAACTTGTAATAGAATGTGTCATCTTGCTGCAAAAATAAGTGACTTCAATCACATCAGAGATGAAGTTTTTAATCTTATTGTTAAGTTAGAGAAGAATGGCGATCCAAGTAGCAATCATAGTAATTTGGCAAAGGTTGTTGGTGATCCTATTGTTGTTAGGACAAAAGGTTCTCTATCTAGCAAAAAATATGGTAGGAAGAGGAGACAATGTTTGCATTGTAGGAGGACTATATATATAACTAGGAAATGTCCGAAGCTACTTAGGTCGAAGGGTGAAACTGATGCTCTTCAGTCGATTTCATGTTTAGAATATGATGAAAACATAAGCGATCTTGAAAATGTAATTTTACTTCCATTCAAGATATAATGTTTTAGTTTTCTACAATAAATGGTTTGTTGATTTGTTTATTTGTATAATATGCAGGATGATGTGTCATTGAATGACAAACCTATGATGGAGAATAGTTTAACTCAAATGTCTAATCGCAATGAGATTGTATCACAAAATAAGAATAATAGTTTTGATTACATTCATTTAAAATTTTTGGTCCAATTCATTAAATTTTCATATTTGTCTTTTGTTGTAGATTGTTGAAGTTAAAGGTGTAGCCGCTTCGAAGAGAAAGCATATGAAGATGGTCTATCCAACCCAAAATTCAGTAATGGAATGTGTAAGAATAGGACCTGCCAAAAGCACGACTTCACTTGTTATTTTGTGTTATTCAACCGTACATCAATTATGTAATAATCTATTATTTTTTGACAAAGTAAGTGCCAAAAATATGTCTTGCAAATTGATCATTTGCCTACAACTGTCAAGCATCATAACGAAATCAACAATGTAATTAAAATTGAATCCTTTAATGCTTGTATGTTCTCTTAAAAAAATAATTATTCAGTTACATGGTATTTTGATTGTTATAGAGTTTGATGCCCTATGTTTGTTTGAATAGAGGTAGTCAAGAAGTAATTATGTCAACAAGTTCACTTGCAGCACCTCCTACTCTAACCCTGGTTTATAGTCCCTTTAACCAAGGGCTGACAGTTTTTCCTAAATATTCTGAAGTTCCTGTTTATCCCCAAGTTCCCCAAGTTCTAATATATCCTCACAATCCTAGCCTTGAATTATTTCCTCGGGTTTGTGTATGCGTGTCTATTCTATTTAATTATGTAAATCAACTTATTTTTTGTATTAATGCTTATAATGAAGTGGCTTGCTACAGTATTTGGGTGCCTTTCAAAATGCAAGTGTTGGGAACTTATCGCTTAGATAGCAGCAAGAAAACCAAATAACCAAAAAGAATTGATATCAGGCGTTGCATTAGTAAAATATTGTATGTATACCAACCTTATCTATTACAATTTCTTTATTAATTCTGATTGTCTACATGCTAGACTTAAGTTGTAACCAAAATGTAATCATCAACAAAAATTTCGTTGGTTTTTTTCAATAATAATCATATGAATTTAGTGTTGGATTGAGTTTATTTGTTTTCTATTATTATTGTTGATTAAAACTCGCAATGGCTTTCTATGACATCAAAATTGTATTTGAGTTGTAATTGGTATTTTGTATGGCTTTGCATACACAAGATTTCATAATCTAGGGAAACCATATAAATGTCATTTCTGAACATGAAGATAAAGCTAATTAAAAGAGGTGGTTTCAGTTGTCATTGATGAGATTTGTTACTTATGTAGAATCATTACAACATGGCGTCTTTTGTAGCTTAATTCAAGATTTGGGATTAAATGTAAGCATAATATTAGTCTTTATTATTGAAAATGTAAAATCTGCTTGTTGCTTTGGTAATTACAGAGCCCACGGCAAACTCTGTCAGTGACTTCCTATAGACTCTATTTCTTTCATTTTGCTAACTTGACAAGCAACTCTGTCACTGATCACTTATGAAAATAATTGATAGGTTTTGATGAGAAATTGCCTTAGTTCTTGTTATTGTTTATGTGTTTCATATATTTTTAGTATTTGACTGTGTTTATTAAAGGGGTGGTGGTTTGTTATTATGATACAAATTTTATTTTTTTATTTAAAAAAAAATTAGCTTGGTTAATTTGCTTTCTTAAGAAATAGGACCCTTACAAAATAATTTATTTTTATTTTGTAAAAAAAACTTATTTATCCTCTTTTTCAAGCCTAAATGAAATCAAAGGACTAAATGTCCAAGTAAGGCCGAAACACAAATCTAAATAGGGCTTAAAGGAGTAGTGACCCGCTATTGCGCTACAAATTTTATTCTATTTTATTTTTTTAAAAAAATTAGCGTTATTAACCTGCTTTCTTAAGAAATAGGATCCTTACAAAATAATATTTTTTTTATTTTGTAGAAAGAAAAGGCTTAATTATCTATTTTTCAAGCCCAAACAAAACCAAAGGATTAAATATCCAAGCAGGGTCCAAACACAAATCTAAATGGGGCTTAAAGGGGTGGTGACCTATTATTGCGCTACAGATTTTATTTTATTTTATTTTTTAAAAATATTAGCTTTGTTAAGAAATAAGACCCTTACAAAATAATTTTTTTTTGTAGAAAAAAAATGCTTAATTATCATCTTTTTCAAGTCTAAATGAAACCAAAAGACTAAAAGTCTAAGCAGGGTCCAAACACCTAAATAGGGCTTAAAAAAGGGTAGTCACTCGCTATTATGGTACAAATTTTATTTTATTTTGTTTTTTGAAAAAAATAGTTTTGTAACTTGCTTTCTTAAAAAATAGGATTCTTACAAATAATTTATTTTTCTTTGTAGAAAAAAAAAGGCTTGGTTATCCTCTTTTTCAAGCCTAAACGAAACCAAAGGATTAAATGTCTAAGAAAGGCCCAAATGCAAATCTAAATAGGGCTTAAAGGGGTGGTGACCCACTATTACACTACAAATTTTATTTATTTTCTTTTTAAAAAAATAGCTTTATCAACCTACTTTCTTAAAAAATAGGATCCTTACAAAATAATTTATTTTTTTATGAAAAAAAGGCTTAGTTATCCTTTTTTTTAAGCCCAAATGAATCTAAGGGATTAAAAGTTCAAGTAAGGCCCAAAATAAATGGGGCTTAAAGAGGTGGTCGTTCGCTATTGCAGTACAAATTTTATTTTATTTTTAAAAAAATTAGCTTTGTCAACTTGCTTTCTTATGAAATAGGACCCTTACAAAATAATTTATTTATTTTTGTAAAAAAAAGGCTTAGTTCTTTTTTCAAGCCCAAATGAAACAAAAAAGTAAAATTAACTATATTATGATTACAAGTCTAACTTAACATTAATCAACTAATTTTAAAAAGGTTTATATGTACATTAGCATCACTGATTTATATGTGAACCCTAAACCCTAACTTAAATGGACCATAACTCGACCTTTCAATGCACTATGTCTTGAAGAGTAGCGCATGTGAATTAAACCCTAGCCTCAACTGATACCATAACATGACCAATATATATGTGAACCTTAAACACTCACTATGCTTGAAAATACCCTGTAGGGTATGAAAACTACCTTTACCCCAACTAAGAATATAGCATGACCAATTTACATGTGAACCAAGGACCCTAAATTGGCCTAAAAATACTTTGTAGGGTGTAACACCCCAATTTTTGATAAATTACAGTAACGAGTAAATTGTATTGTTTTGTATTTTTTTTTTGTGTTGTAAATTTATTTTAATTGTTATGTGAATGTTTTGGATCTTTGTGTATGAATTACTCCGAGTCAGGAAAATAATAATTCTTCCCAGGCCGGATGAATTTTTGAATTGTTCAGTGGGGTCGGGGGATCTTACTAAACCCGAAACTAGAAACAGTATTCGAAAATCTTCGTTGTTTGATAATTTATCTAGATACGCGTTATTATTGAATCACAGTAAAAAAAATTAATTTTTACCGCAGTAAATTTTAGACAGTAAAAATTAGTTTTACCGCAGTAATTTTTGTCAATTTGAAATTAACTACAAGTTAAAATCTACGTAGAGAAATAGACATAGGTAAAATTATAAATCTATTTACCTTAGGCAAAATCATAAATCTATTCACCTTAGGTTAAAGTTATAAACCTATTTACATTAGGTTAAAGTTGTAAATTTATTCTTGTCGGTTAAAGTTATAAAAATTTATTTACCCTAGGTTAACGTCATAAATATATTTACCTTAGGTTAAGGTTATAAATCTACTTACCATAAGTGAAATCATAAACCTAATTACCTAGCCCTAGTAATTAAGTTTTCTATTTACCTAGATTCTATAATCGTGTTAGTGGACGACCTAATATGTTTAATGTAGAAACCAAAGAGGTAAAACACTTTGATCCATCGCATAACTCATGCATTTCATTATAACATGGAATGAGATTCTTTTGTTGGTGAATTCCACCAAGGCCACATGGCCAGTGTCCATCAAGAAGGTGAATGATTCTTCAAATAATGCATAATAATGCGCATTCTATCATTTATGATCGGCTTGGGTTTAGTCATCCTTCAACTACCTTGTCTCCCACTCAAATATTGATGAATTTCCATCCATTCACTCCATGTAACTCCAAGACAATGCACATGATTTTTAGGCTATCATTTTGATTCCATCACACTTAATCATACACTTTAGTAGTAGCATGCACCAATTGTCTCCTTGAGTGCTCCACTAAGCAATTATCACAAATCATTCCACCCACTCCTCCAATGCACCACATGGCTATATATAGTGTAGGAGCCTCTCCACTTAATTTTCCATCACTCCTATCTATTCTCTCCATTCTCTTTCTTCAAGAACACAAGAACTCAAAGAAGAACTTCATCTTTTCTCAATTTCTTGAGCTATTCGGCCACTACTCCCAAATCACACTTTCATTCTTCAATAATTTTATCCAACCTCATTTCCTAAAGCTAAACACCATTCCAAACATCTTTCATGTTGTGAGTTTCTTCGAAATCAACCATCTTGAGCTTGGAAATCAAGGTTGAAATTTCTATCCTATTAGGTAAAATTCTTGTTTCCTATTTCTAAATTTGTTTTTAAATTTCTAAGCCATGTTTGATCCATGGTTATTCTTTATCAAGCTTAGTTTTGTATTTTGTAAATTGTTTAAGCTTGATAGGTATTTTCTTGAAGCCACACAAAATTCTCCAAGGAAGCTTTCAAGAAGGATAGTCTTCAAGAGGTAAGAGGGAGATTTAATCTCATCAACTATTTTGGTAGTATGAAAATGGATTGTGTGTGGTGAAGAATCCATGAGGATTCATTTACTTGAATGTTTATGGTTTTACTTTATTGTATGATTGACTTTGATGTATGTATTTTCAAATGCTTGATTTGTTGAAGACATAGTAAATTTCAGTCACATGTCATTCAATATACTTTTAATCTAAAATTATTTTTCAAGTATAGATTTTAGAGGATTAAGTGCAAATAATTGGATTAAATATTTTACAAAGGAAAAAGGAGATAAGAAATGATTATATATTTGGTCATGGAAAATAAATTAATTTTAGGCTAACAAGTAAAAAGAAATGGTGTTTAGATTAATATATATATATATATATATATATATATATATATATATATATATATATATATATATTATTCTTAAAGGTAGTTTTAAAAGATTTATTTAATGAGAACTCAATTTAGTAATTTTTATTATGATAATTGAGAATATGTTTTAAAATTTATTTAGCGCTCTAAGTACTTTATTAAAAAGGATTTTAATTTCAGAAAGTTTTCAAAAATTAATTTAGAACGTCAAGAAATGTTTTATACGGTGAAAAATGATTTAAAAATGTTACGTGCTTGAGAAAATGATTTAAAAACATTACATGAATGAGAAAATGATTTTAAAAATGTAGGAAAATAATTATGAGATTTGGAAACGTTGAAAAATATTTACGTAAAAAAAATGTGGAAAAATACCTACGCAATTTGAAAACGTTGGAAAATAATCATGAGATTGTGAAAATGACGTAAAATATTTACGTGATTGAAAATAACAGCGGTATGTTGTCGGGTTGGACCCGGTTATATTGAAGGATGGTATTGCCGAGTTATGGCACTTGACCATGTGATTTGATGATATTATGATATATGTGAATTTTGGAGTCTTGCACCATGTATTGAGGAATATATTGTTTTTAGTGTCACTGACGAGTTATACCTAAGAGGATGAATTACACCCCTGTTTGGGTGCAATAGGCGTAGTGTTGTTCATTTATTGAACTTGGAGGCATTGGTGTGTGGAAATTCCACATGTGGATAGTTGGTAGCTCCTCTGGACCGTGGTACCGAACATGACACACTAGTGATCTTGACAAAGCATTATTCTTAATCACGATCTTATTGGGGACGGTCTTGTAGAATGCCTGTAGTACACGATGAATTATTTGTGTCTTGTGCGAGCCACAACGAATTTGATTGTGTGTAGCACGTGGCCGCATGGCGGAAATAGAGTTGACATGACAGGTTCTTACGGGATCATTCCCTACGATTGGTTGTGTTTAGCTCCATGGAGTAAGTTTGTGTCGTGTACATGTGAATTATGAGTCGCATATTATATTATTCTGATATATTCTATGAAATGTTATATATGTCGTAATAACATGTTTTGATGACATATCTGGTTGTATTTATCGTTTTCTACACTGCCTGATGGTAATGATGACAGATTGTCTCACCTCTTTGTATGTATTTTTGTGTTATTATTATGTATGGTAAAGACGGTGAAGAGGATCAACCTCTTAATTTTCTGTGAGAGAAGCAGCAACCCGAGGACCAGCACGAAGGAGGTGAGCCGTTGGATTATCCTTACTGGTTGGCTTCATTGTTTTGTGGTGGTTATGCCTGTACTGTATTTTTGGGTTTTCTTAGTCTGTTGGACTTGGGCAAGTTTGTTATCTACTCTTTTGTGTCAAACAGTTTATGAGTTAATTTTTAATATTTTTTTTAAAACAAAACCATATGGATATTATGGTATGTATGTAATAATGTATTTTATTTCATGTTCTGTTTTTATTTTATTTAGTAATGTTTTCCGCAAGAAGAAATAGCCATAGGACGAAGGTTGAAACAATAATGGAAGATGATTGGATTTGTATAGGATGATTATTGATCTTCTTAGAATACATAACTAAAATTTTACAACTCGTATTGTATTTATTATCAAACGATTTATAACTTAGGAAGGTTTTTATTTTAATTTGTCGTAAATGTGACGCCCTACATCGGGGTGTTACAATTAGTTAGTATCAGAGCCCAAGTTAAGAGTCTTTTGGGGTTTGTGGTTAGGTCTGTTTTGCTTGTGTTGTGTGATTCTCTGTGATTTGTTCCGAATGGACACATCTAACTTTTTTCTGATTTGACTTGTTGAAGAACGACATGTCTCGTGGAAGAGGAACACACGTGAATACGGGACGTGACACCGACGCGATGACTGCAGCTGTCGAAGCTATCCAAAGAATAGCCGAGGTGATAGCACAACAGAACCGACAAGCAGCCAATCGCCAAGAAATAAATATTGATGCTCATAACTTGTCTGAGTTTCGACGCAATAACCCGCCGCAGTTTCGGGGCGAGTTTGATCCGGAGAAGGCTAGTCTATGGATTCAAGAGCTAGAGAAGATATTTGAAGGGATAGGATGTCCTGATGATCGAAAGGTGACTTACGCCACATTCATGCTGATGGGTGATGGCGAGAATTGGTGAAAAGGAACTAGGAAGCTACTGCAAGCCGAGGGAAGAGCAATCACGTGGGAAGCATTCTGTGAAGTATTTCTGAAAAATTATTTTTCGGAAAGTGCGCGACATGCCAAAGAAATGGAATTTCTTGGCTTACATCAAGGTAGCATGTCAGTGAATGAATATGCTGTAAAATTTGAGAGCTTGTCTAAGTTCTCGAGGTACTTCCAGATCCAACCTGATGAGGTTTGGAAATGTCGCAAGTTCGAGGAAGGATTACGAGTGGAATTGAAGCGAGGTGTACTGCCGATGCGAATAAATCAATTCCCAGCATTGATGGATACTTGTCGACGAATCGAGGAGCTAGAGCCATCAAGGGATACGAGGAACCGGAACTTTGGACCGACTAGATTCCAAAAGGGAGGAAACAACAACAACAACCGATTTCAGCGGAAGCCGTATGCAAGACCGCCAGGGAACCAACCCAAAAATCAATCTTTTGAGGGAAGTTCTAGTGGCAACAAAGCTGGGCAAGCGGTGGCGTTTACCCCAAAATGTTTCAAGTGTAACAAGAGTGGTCATATGTATAGATATTGTTCAATCAAGGGACTTATTTGCTTCCGATGTGGAAAGCCTGGGCATTCTTATAGGGAATGCAACCAGCCAAAGAAGGAGCCATCACTGAGTAACGTTCGTGCTGCTCAACCACAAGCTGGAGGGCGAGTATATACGATGAGTGGAGCTGAAGCCTCCCAGTCTGAAGATCTTATCAAGGGAGAAGGTGTCATAGTAGGTAATCTTTTAACTGTACTATATGATTCAGGTGCAACTCACTCATTTATTGCATATGACTGTGTGGATCGGTTGGACTTATCTGTGTCTTCTCTGAGTTTTCAATTGATTGTTTCTACACCAACAACTGCTAAGCCCGTTGTTACTTCTAAAGTATGTTTGAATTGTCTGTTGGCATTCATGGTCGAGTCTTTTCTATTGATTTAATTTGTTTACCCCTTGTTGACATAGATATAATCTTAGGAATGGATTGGTTATCTTCTAACCATATCCTATTAGACTGTTCCAATAAGACCTTAATTTTTCCTAGGAATGAGAATTCTGGATTTTTAACTGCCGCTAAAGTCGAATCATTATTGAGGGATGAAGCTCAAGGATACATGTTGCTGTCTTCTTTAGAAGTCAAGAGCGAAAAAGATGTGAATGCTATTTATGTCGTCAACGAGTTTCCTGAAGTTTTTCCCGATGATGTACCTGGTTTATCACCGGAAAGAGAGATAGAATTTTTTATCGATCTTGTACCAGGAGCAGGTCCTATTTCGATTGCGCCGTATCGAATGTCGCCTTCAGAATTAGTAGAATTGAAGAAGCAATTAGAGGAACTGTTGAAAAAACAGTTTATACGACCAAGTGTGTCACCATGGGGAGCTCCGGTGCTGTTAGTGAAAAAGAAAGATGGGACTTCTCGTCTTTGTGTGGATTATCGCCAACTGAACAAGGTTACGATAAAGAACAAGTATCCACTTCTAAGAATTGATGATTTAATGGATCAACTGAAGGGAGCAACATTTTTCTCCAAAATAGATTTGTGATCAGGTTACCATCAAATTCGTGTCAAGGTAGAGGATATACCTAAAACAACTTTCCGAACTCGCTATGGGCATTATGAATATCAAGTGATGCCGTTCGGTGTGACGAATGCTCCTGCAATATTCATGGATTACATGAATAGGATCTTTCGTCTATACCTAGACAGATTTGTCGTTGTCTTTATCGATAACATTCTGATCTACTCTCAAAGTCCTGAAGAGCACGCTGAACATCTCAGCATAGTTTTTCAGATCCTGAAAGAAAAGAAGTTGTTTGCAAAGTTGTCAAAGTGCGAATTTTGGTTAGAGGAAGTGCAATTTTTGGGTCACGTGATTTCTAAGGATGGAATTGCGGTGGATCCATCAAAGGTGGAAACAATTCTGGAATGGGAAAGGCCCAAGACATTGACTGAGATTCGGAGCTTTGTTGGATTAGCTGGTTATTATCGAAGGTTTATTGCAGATTTCTCCAAGATAGCAGGACCTCTTACACAACTCACGAGGAAGAATCAAGCTTTTGTTTGGACAGACAAATGCGAAGTGAGTTTCCAAGAGTTGAAGAAAAGATTGACGATTGCACCGGTGTTGACTTTACCGAGATACAAGCAAGTCTTTTGAGGTGTATTGCGACACATCTTACCGGGGATTAGGATGTGTGCGATGCGAGAATAGGAATGTGATAGCTTATGCTTCAAGACAACTGAAGGTACATGAAAGGAACTACCCAACGCATGATTTGGAGTTAGCCGCAGTGGTTTTGCATTAAAGATATGGAGGCATTTTCTTTATGGGGCTACATTCGATGTCTTCAGTGACCACAAGAGTTTAAAATACTGTTCAATCAAAAGGAATTGAACATGAGGCGAGAGACGATGGTTAGAGTTCTTAAAAGATTATGATTTTCAACTTCAATACCATCCAGGAAAAGCAAATGTTATGGCAGATGCCTTAAGTAGAAAGGTGATCAGTGTCTCAGCTATGATGATAAAGGAAGAAGAGTTGATAACATAGTTTAGGGATATGAGACTATCTGTGGAATTGGCACGGGAAGGATTTGTGAGTAAGGTTACTATTTTGAATGACTTGTTGGAGGAAATCCGAAAGAAACAAGATGATGATCCATTTTTACAGAACGAGAAGGAATTCTTAAAGCAAGGTCATCCAGCAACTGTTGAAGAAGGATCTGACGGAATCTTAAGGTTCAAGGGTAGGATTTGTATACCTAATGATCCCAACCTGAAGCAAGCGATTCTTGATGAAGCACATACTAGTAGATTGAGTATGCATCCAGGAATGACTAAAATGTATCAAGATTTAAAACGGATGTTTTGGTGGCCAAGGATGAAGAGAGATGTTGCGGATCGAGTTACGTCTTGTCTAGTCTGTCAAAAGGCAAAGGTTGAACATCAAAGACCTGCTGGTATGTTACAACCTTTGACTATTCCAGAATGGAAATAGGATAGTATATCAATGGATTTTGTTACTGGTTTGCCAAGAACAAAGAAGGGTCATGATGCTATATGGGTTATAATTGATAGGCTTACGAAGTCTGCACACTTCTTGTCAATCAATATCAAGTATTCAATAGAATGATTAACCCAAGTGTACATTAGTGAAATTGTTAGACTTCACGGTGTACCCTCTTGTATAGTTTCTGATAGAGACCCAAGGTTTACCTCGAGGTTTTGGCAAAGCTTGCAAGAAGCTATGGGAACAAAATTAC
Source organism: Ormosia emarginata (assembly GCA_029884605.1). NCBI lineage: Eukaryota > Viridiplantae > Streptophyta > Magnoliopsida > Fabales > Fabaceae > Ormosia > Ormosia emarginata. The sequence goes on from JAQQTP010000084.1 coordinate 2,982,917, forward strand.
GTCTGAGTTTTGCTTACCATCCGCAGACAGATGGTCAGACTGAAAGGACTATCCAGTCATTGGAGGATCTTCTAAGAGCCTGTGTGTTAGAACAGAAGGGGAGTTGGGATGAATTCTTGTCTCTAATAGAATTCACCTACAACAACAATTTCCACTCAAGCATAGGGATGACACCCTACGAGGCACTGTATGGGCGACGATGCCGAACACCTTTGTGTTGGTATCAAGATGGAGAAAGCATGACCATTGGACCTGATCTTGTGCAACAAACAACGGAAAAAGTGAAGATGATTCAGGAAAAGGTGAGGATGACTCAGAGTCGTCAGAAAAGCTATGCAGATAAAAGAAGAAGACCTCTTGAATTTGAGGAAGGTGAACACGTATTCTTGCGAGTGACACTCACGACTGGTGTTGGAAGAGTTATCAAATCCAGAAACTCACTCCTAAATTCATTGGACCTTACCAAATTATTCGTCGGATAGGTCCAGTAGCCTACCAAATAGCTTTACCACCTTTTCTTTCCAACCTTCATAGTGTATTCCATGTGTCTCAGTTGAGAAAATATATTCCCGATCCAACTCATGTCATACAACTCGATGAAGTACAGCTAAAAGAAAATTTGACTTATGAGACACTTCCTGTTAAGATTGAGGACAGGAGAGTAAAGCAACTTCGGGGAAAAGAGATTATATTGGTGAAGGTTATCTGGAATGCAGCAACAGGTGATGCGACTTGGGAAGTTGAAGATAAGATGAAGGAGCAATACCCACATCTTTTCTAAGGTACGGTAAATTTCGGGGACGAAATTTCTGTTAGTGGGGAGAATTGTAACACCCCAATTTTTGATAAATTACAATAACGACTAAACTCATCTTGTTTTGTATTTTTTTTTGTGTTGTAAATTTATTTTAACTGTTATGTGAATGTTTTGGATCTTTGTGTATGAATTACTCTGAGTCAGGAAAATAATAATTTTTCCCAAGTCGGATGAATTTTTGAACTGTTCAGTGGGGCCGGGGGATCTTACTAAACCCGAAACCAGAAACAGTATTCGAAAATCTTCGTTGTTTGACAATTTATCTAGATACGCGTTATTATTGAACCACAGTAAAAAAAAAATTAATTTTTACCGCAGTAAATTTTAGATAGTAAAAATTAGTTTTACCGCAGTAATTTTTGTCAATTTGAAATTAACTACATGTTAAAATCTACGTAGAGAAATAGACATAGGTAAAATTATAAATCTATTTACCTTAGGCAAAATCATAAATCTATCCACCTTAGGTTAAAGTTATAAACCTATTTACATTAGGTTAAAGTTGTAAATTTATTTACTGTCGGTTAAAGTTATAAAAATTTATTTACCCTAGGTTAAAGTCATAAATCTATTTACCTTAGGTTAAGGTTATAAATCTACTTACCATAAGTGAAATCATAAACCTAATTACCTAGCCCTAGTAATTAAGTTTTCTATTTACCTAGATTCTATAATCATATTAGTGGACCTAATATGTTTAATGTAGAAACCAAAGAGGTAAAACACTTTGACCCACATACAACTCATGCATTTCATTATAACATGGAATGAGATTCTTTTGTTGGTGAATTCCACCAAGGCCACATGGCCATGTCCATCAAAAAGGTGAATGATTCTTCAAATAATGCATAATAATGCATTCTATCATTTATGATCACTTGGAGTTTAGTCATCCTTCAACTACCTTGTCTCCCACTCAAATATTCAATGAATTTCCATCCATTCACTCCATGTAACTCCAAGACAATGCACATGATTTTGAAAGGCTATCATTTTGATTCCATCACACTTAATCATACACTTTAGTGGAGCTAGTATGTACCACCTTGTCTCCTTGAGTGCTCCACCAAGCAATTATCACAAATCATTCCACCCACTCCTCCAATGCACCACATGGCTATATATAGTGTAGGAGACCTCTCCACTTAATTTTTCATCACTCCTATCTATTCTCTCCATTCTCTTTCTTCAAGAACACAAGAACTCAAAGAAGAACTTCATCTTTTCTCAATTTCTTGAGCCATTCGGCCACTACTCCCAAATCACACTTTCATTCTTCAATAATTTTATCCAACCTCATTTCCTAAAGCTAAACACCATTCCAAACATCTTTCATGTTGTGAGTTTCTTCGAAATCAACCATCTTGAGCTTGGAAATCAAGGTTGAAATTTCTATCCTATTAGGTAAAATTCTTGTTTCCTATTTCTAAATTTGTTTTTAAATTTCTAAGCCATGTTTGATCCATGGTTATTCTTTCTCAAGCTTAGTTTTGTATTTTATAAATTGTTTAAGCTTGATAGGTATTTTCTTGAAGCCACACAAAATTCTCCAAGGAAGCTTTCAAGAAGGATAGTCTTCAAGAGGTAAGAGGGAGATTTAATCTCATCAACTATTTTGGTAGTATGAAAATGGATTGTGTGTGGTGAAGAATCCATGAGGATTCATTTACTTGAATGTTTATGGTTTTACTTTATTGTATGATTGATTTTGATGTATGTATTTTCAAATGCTTGATTTGTTGAAGACATAGTAAATTTTAGTCACATGTTATTCAATATACTTTTAATCTAAAATTATTTTTCAAGTATAGATTTTAGAGGATTAAGTAACAAATAATTGGATTAAATATTTTACAAAGGAAAAAGGAGATAAGAAATGATTATATATTTGGTCATGGAAAATAAATTAATTTTGGGCTAACAAGTAAAAAAAAATGGTGGTTAGATTAAAAATATATATATATATATTTTCTTAAAGGTAGTTTTAAAAGATTTATTTAATGAGAACTCAATTTAGTAATTTTTATTATGATAATTGAGAATACATTTTAAAATTTATTTAGCACTCTAAGTACTTTATTAAAAAGGATTTTAATTTCAGAAAGTTTTCAAAAATTAATTTAGAACGTCAAGAAATATTTTATACGGTGAAAAATGATTTAAAAATGTTACGTGCTTGAGAAAATGATTTAAAAATATTACACGAATGAGAAAATGATTTTAAAAACGTAGGAAAATAACTATGAGATTTGGAAACGTTGAAAAATATTTACGTAAAAAAATGTGGAAAAATACCTACGCAATTTGAAAACGTTGGAAAATAATCATGAGATTGTGAAAATGCGGTAAAATATTTACGCGATTGAAAATAACAGCGGTATGCTGTCGGGTTGGACCCGGTTATATTGAAGGATGGTATTGCCGAGTTATGGCACTTGACCATGTGATTTGATGATATTATGATATATGTGAATTTTGGAGTCTTGCACCATGTATTGAGGAATATATTATTTTTGGTGTCATTGACGAGTTATACTTAAGAGGATGAATTACACCCCTGTTTGGGTGTGATAGGCATAGTGTTGTTCATTTATTGAACTTGGAGGCATTGGTGTGTGGAAATTCCACATGTGGACAGTTGGTAGCTCCTCTAGACCATGGTACCGAGCATGACACACTAGTGATCTTGACAAAGCACTATTCTTAATCACGATCTTATTGGGGACGGTCTTGTAGAATGCCTGTAGTACACGATGAATTTGACTGTGTACTGTGCGAGCCACAACGATTTTGAGTGTGTAGCATGTGGCCATGGCGTAGCCGAGTTGACAGACAGGTTCTTAGGGATCATTCCCTCGATTGGTTGTGTTTAGCTCCATGGAGTAGGTTTGTGTCATGTACATGTGCATTATGAGTCTGCATATTATATTATTCTGATATATTCTATGAAATGTTATATATGTCGTAATAACATGTTTTGATGACATATCTGGTTGTATTTATCATTTTCTATACTGCTTTGATGGTAATGATGACAGATTGTCTCACCTCTTTGTATGTATTTTTGTGTTATTATTATGTATGGTAAAGACGGTGAAGAGGATCAACCTCTTAATTTTCTGTGAGAGAAGCAGCAACCCGAGGACCAGCACGAAGGAGGCGAGCCGTTGGATTATCCTTACTGGTTGGCTTCATTGTTTTGTGGTGGTTATGTCTGTACTGTATTTTTGGGTTTTCTTAGTCTGTTGGACTTGGGCAAGTCTGTTATCTACTCTTTTGTGTCAAACGGTTTATGAGTTAATTTTTAATATTTTTTTTAAAACAAAACCATATGGATATTATGGTATGTATGTAATAATGTATTTTATTTCATGTTCTGTTTTTATTTTATTTAGTAATGTTTTTCGCAAGAAGAAATAGCCATAGGACGAAGGTTGAAACAATAATGGAAGATGATTGGATTTGTATAGGATGATTATTGATATTCTTAGAATACATAACTAAAATTTTACAACTCGTATTGTACTTATTATCAAACGATTTATAACTTGGGAAGATTTTTATTTTAATTTGTCGTAAATGTGACGCCCTACATCGGGGTGTTACATAGGGCATGAAAACTAACCCTAGCCCTAATGAGAATATACTATGATTAATTTATATGTGACACTTCTTAAACCCTAACTTGGTTTGAAATTATTAACACAAAATCCTAGCTTGACTTCAAAATATACACCATAGTTAAATTAGAATATTTTAAGTTTTTATTTAATTATGCAAATTATTTATATGTGATAGTGAAAATTAAATTAAAACATGGTTAACAATTTATAATGCACACAAACATTGTAAACAAGTGGAATTTTTTTTTTTTACATTAAAGAAGAATAAAAAAAAGGAAAAAGACATTTTGCTTGCTTTATGCCTTCCCATTACAGGCAAATTTCTCTTATGAGTGTATGCAATGAACTCCAATGGTGACTCTCTAATTCCTCAACTGCCCCACTATCACCAAATAATGGTGTCCTTTGGGCTCCTCAATGGACGAGTATTGAAGGCTTCAAAGAGTAATGGTCAGACTGTGCCATATAACCTCCATCATCCAATTCACAAATCTTTAATTTTCATCAACCAAGCTAACCTACACTCATGGGTGGTAGAGGTAAAAACTCAAAACGCAAAGCTGGGACAAAGAGGCAACAAACGTAAATAGAACACCCAAGCAAAGAAGGACACTGTGACAACAATGATGAAGCCTCATCCCCTGTTTTTAGAGCATCAACGGAGCAAAGTTTAGACCCATCAAAGAAGATGACAAAAGTCCCTATTGAAATCTTGTCAAGGTCATATTTAATTAGCTAACCAGATTCCCCTGTTTGAATTCAGTATCATTGTTGCTGAACTGGCCAAATAGAAGTCTCTTTGACTTGTACCCTGTTTCAATTTCATACAAATCCCTGTTTCAATTTAATATCATTGTGCAACTATTTGTTGATAATGATTTTAGCCCGATAAGAATACAAACAATTCATTATACTTGTTCTTTTTGTAGGTATTTATATCCATTCTCTAATACCATATGCCCAAATAGGTGTTCCAAGTACACTAACGGATCAGTTTTGTAGCTCATGTGAAACATGGGTCATTTTCAGACTTGTCAATCAAACTTAATATTGCTATTGCATCACCCTCCCTGCTCTCTTTCCTTTAAGCCTTGTCAATATGGTTGCAAACATCTTTGTTTTGAAAGCCTGCATTGACATAGCCCCTTGACAAACCAATAGGGTACCCCATAATTTGACTATGTCCAACATGAATATATAAATGGTGCCATTGAAATGTTACCCCTTTTTGGGCTCAATTGAAATATATAAGCGAGTTTGCTCACGTTAATTATCACAACCGAAATTCAGGCCAAACCAATTTAAGGACCATTGTTTTGCATCTTAATTAGCTTTGCATCTATTCTTTTTCAATGCACAAAAAGATAACATTATGTCATAGTTCATATAATTCTTATCATGTAAAATATTTAATGAGTTTATCTATATCATAGTCACCATGACAACATAAAAAAGTCACATAACAATGAAGACAAATGATCTGAAAGAACAAAACCAGAAGTAGCCAGCAACAAAGATTAGGTAATGGTACATGAGACTTTTGTTTGATGCAAAGATGTAATATGAAATTCATTGATTGATTAGTTTTTTTTTTGTGAACATATTTTATTAAACAGAACATGTTGGACAAGGTTAATCAATTAGGATCAACCGTAGAAGACATAAGGCAAGTTGTGCATGCCTTAATCAACATAATTATAATGCAAAGTCCTAACATCATGCCAGTATTTTACCTAATTTCACCAAATTACCTTTGTGCTATTGCAAGTGGGTTCAAAACTCAAATAGGAATCCTATCAATGATGAATCCTTATATAACACCAAAGCATTCAAGCTTAATGAATCAGAGTGCAATCAATTTTATTATAGGAAAACTTCTGTTTCCTAAAGATGGAACAGGCAAGCAAGAAACGATAGTTGTCAGCTTGACAAGAAATTCAAAGGATGCAAAGGCTCATCCACATGAACAGAAGAGGTAGAATTTTGGTAAAACTATTAAAGGAACTAAGAAAGATGAATTGACCAATATGATGAAGGGTACATGAGTAAGCAGGAAGCTCTTCATGCCTAATAAGCAGCTTAACACAACAGGAAAAGTTCTCCGAACTATATCCACTTCAACTGGGTTTTACATCAATTATCACTCTCCAACAAATTTGAACAACCCAACTACGCTGGTTGGAGTTGATCTTCCAAGTGTAAGTGCTTACTTTATCCAATTCCTATATATCACATATTTCACAGTTTTATACAAGTAACACAAATGTATATGGGATTGTAGTGGATGCCTTTAATGTTTAGGCCAACACAAGCAATGCATTTAAATAAGATAAATGTGGCAATTGCTGCTTTTAATTTGGGAACAACCAACAATGACAGTTTTGATGGATAAGTTCATGAATTTTATGTTAAAAAATGGTTTAATTGTTTACATCCTAGTTAAAGAGTTAATTATTAATTGAATTTGTAGGAATGAGGTTTTAATTGCACCATTTATATCATTATATCTCGGATACATATCCATATTGAAAACTTTGTTGCCAAAGGGACTGCTTGACTAGGATGTAAGATTTGAAAATATTGGTCTTCATTATAAAATTGTTACCAATTCTCAACACTTACAAGGATGTTATACAGGTTCTAGGCTTGGTGGCTTGTGTGCCTACTTATAAGCAAGGATCAAGGTCAAGATATAATAGTGTTTGGTTCTTACTAACCACATTCTTGGTAATACATCTATATTTTTTTTATATATAAGATAATCATTTAATAACTAACACTACTAACTAGCGAAACTTCTTACAGCAAATTGTCTTGCATTGGACCACAAAACCAAAAACTATGATGAGATACAACCAACAATCTTTCATGGGTAAAGTTGACTATTTGACAAAGGTAAATGATTTTCAGTATATAAGTCATTTTTTGTTAGTTTGTATAAGTTTTTTTACAATACACTTACACCTTACTTCATTCCTAATTTTACAGATTTTTGTGCCTGTCAATGAGGACAACATACATTGGTTTCTCTTAGTTGTTGACATGGTCAAAGGTCAGCTCATTTTGTTGGACTCAATGTCATTCCCAAACAAACATGATTCAAGGAAGAGAAATATTAAAAAAATTGGTAATTACACTTACAAACCTAATATCCTATCCATTCAGGTTAACATACGAACTTCATCTTGTATTAATCATTTTTACATGGTTTGTTCTTGGGGAAAATGTTGTAGGATGACTCTTTTTATGATTACCATATAACAAAGTGGCATATAATTTCAGACTTTAAACTTGTTGAGCCAAAAGGAATTGATAAGCAAAGAGATGACTCGTATGATTATTTATTTATTTATTTGCTTCAAATGTATATTTTAAATAAAACATTTGTATGCTTAATATTATGTCAAATCCCTATAGGAATGACTGCAGAGTCTGGATTGCTTATTGGATGATGCAATGTAGTTTCTCAGACTTGTATAACATACAAGTTTGTCATTTAAAATTCATAAGACATTACTTATTAAATGTATATTGAGTTATTGTAACCTTCATCACTTATTTATTGTCAGGTGGATGATGGAACAAGAATGTGAGTAGCTTTGTATTTGGTTTTAAAACCATACAACAAATACATGGACATTGTAACAAAAAAGGCATTGGAAAACTTGTAGATGTTTCATTAAAAAACAAAAGCGTATAGTGAAAACTTAGTTTAGTCCCAATTTGACCAGGTCCAATTTAATTGACATTTGTTTTTTTTACCTTTAAGTATATTTTGGATTCAACACGTCTTTGTTTAAACAAGTTAGAACTGCTTAATTCCTCCTATTAACTTGAGGACAATGATGTTAGAGATGGTTTAAATTACTTGCTTGTGCTTGTTGAGGAATCAACCCTTAATATGTCTAATAAAAGGCCAAAAATATACAATTGTTCTGCCCAAACTTATTATGTTCTAAGTTTACTATTGCTACCAATTAATGCTAACAGATGTTTCAAATCCTTTCCCTCTTCCTATTTTCTTTTTCTTTCTAAATGTTTTTCCTTGTAGAAATTAGTCTTTTTTACAATTTTTAAAAAATAAATAACAAAAAAGAAAGCATGAGATTTCTTTTTGTTTTATAAGAGCAACTATAAGCTTCTGCTACAATTGTTGTTAAAGTGTTTTTGAAATCTTGGTATGCATCTCCATTTTGATCTAAATGTATAGAGATAACCTACTTATTCTTAAATTTTAGGTTGTTGAAACTTGGCAAATATTCAACCTGAAAGCAAGTACATGTTTGCAACACCACTACTATGAATTTGGACTTATCAATATCTATGATTTACTTTCTTTTTTTTTAGCTATGTTCCTTTGGGCCCAACCCTTGTGCATGCCTATTATGTGTACTTAAATTAAAACAATACAATTATTCTGCATTTTATGCATCATGTTATCCATGTATAATTCCCAATTTCTATTGCCAAAGTAACCAAATATGCTGGAATTAATTATTGTAAATGATGTGACTATTTCTTTGAGCTTGTATCTATAAGTTAACAAATTCTAATTTAACACAAAATCAAAGGATTAACATGGTAACTTAGAAAACAAGTAACATACATTAAGGAAAATTCTTCTTAAAGCATACGACTAATAAACACTCCAAGCAGTTACATAATAAATATCAATCCAATTTAACTCAATACTTCAAGAATTAAATTGACAACACTTATCTATACATTTATCATCTAAATTGGAATCAAAATTCTACTTAGTCCTCATGGAATTTCCATGAGCAAGTTTCAGCCAAGGAATCTCAAAACAACTTCACAAAATTTTAAGGCAAGTTTATGAACAACATATTTCAAAGAGAGTTGAAATCAAATTATTAATCAATTAACAACAACAAGGAAACATTAACATCTAAAGTTGACTCATCCAAGTCTCGGCCAACATAGTCACAATAATCATCAAATAACCAATCTCTAAATCTACTTTTAATTTCTTCTTCTAAGGTCAGTTTTAAGCTTGAAAAGGGGAGAAAAGGATGAACTATACCAAAATATCATTTCCACTCTATGAGACTGAGACCCTAATCTCCCAAAATCATTCATCATGTGTCAAATTTTGTTGGTGTATGCCCTAGTGGCCAATACATTTTTGTTTGTATTTACATACATTATATTATATTATTTTATATGAGGCATTTCATTTATTGTGTTCTTTTTGGTAGACATAATAAAGTCCTTAGAATAGTAAGTTTGATACCATAGGACATCAAGTGGATGACTTGATCGTGAGATCCTATTGGATAAAACACTATTCTTAAATGTCCCTAGTCAAGTATTATTGTTAATTAGGACAACAATAATACATTGAGGCTAGTATGTGCGTAGACTGATGACCACATCTCACGGGTCATGGATATGAGATATCAAGTCTACACATGAATACATATTAGACTAATGATGTATTGGACAGACCCGCTATGAGAACGCTACGTGGATCGTTACGTGAGTGTCATAAGCGATTCTCATAGTGATAATGGTGTATGTGGTCCTTTGACCGAAATCACTACGATTCCTACATGAGGAGTTGTGTGTTTTAATGCCATCAAACGTCATCTGTAACAAGATGATTATAACGTTGGTTATTAGACATGCCGCAATACATGTGGAGGGATGTGAGTGACCTAGATGGGATTTGTCCCTCCTACATAACAGGAGCGATATCTTCGGGGCCCCTGATTGAGTGAGACTACGAAATGCATGGCCATGCTCAAATGAGTCAATATGAAATATTGATCTTATTTGTTATTACTATGTCTACTCGGGAATCAGGAAACTGAAGATTAAACTAAACAAGGGTGACACATTCCATGCCTTGTGTTCAATCTGGATATCTGGACAAAGGGACTAAACTACACGGAAACATTGGTCACAGATAGGTTATGTCAAATCACTGACATTCTCATTACTTGGGTAGCAGTGATGTGTTGCTAGATACCGCTCACTGTTTGTAATATTAAAATGAGATTTTAATATTACTACCAACGTCATGAGAACCGCAGGTCGCACACTTAGAACAGACTAAATTGGAGTAATCAAAATCCAAGTTGGACTCAGATTCAAGCTGTGGGCCTAACTCATGACAGATGGGTTTAGGGTTGCACCACTTACCTTGCTACTGCTCACACTCACTTAAGGCAGCCACTGTTATAAATAGTACTGCTAAGGGGGCTGCTACTAGGTTACATCACAACCCTAGCCGCACCTACAGAAAGTGAGTGAGAGATAGTGAGGTCTTCTTCTCTTCTCTTCGCAGCTAGCACTACGAAAACAGATGCATGACTCCTTTTGCAAGTCTGTTTGTGTGGATACCGTAGAAACATCGTCGCTATTACGGTGTTCGTGATTCACCTCGCTTGTGTCTATCACGCTTCAAGAGGTAAAAATTTAAAAACTTGGATTATGGATTTTTCGCATGGATCCTGTGAGGGAATTTTGTTATTCCGCTGCGAGACTTTTGATCCGCAAATTCCCAACAAATTTATCAAGCCAAATAAACTTCACAAGTTCACAATTAAGGATAAAGAGATGAACTTCAACGATCCTTCTCCCTTAGGTTCCAACTGAATCTACCCTCCACCAAAAACCCACATGCATCCTCATATCTTATCCAAGATTTCCAATAACAATAATCAATAGTAATTAAGAAGAAGATAAACAAGATGAGAAGATACCCCCTACCATTGCACCTAACTCATGGAGGAAGAGGAAGAGGAAGTTTAGTTGATGGTTGTAACACCTTCCGTAGGGTATCACATTTTAATGTTATTCATTACCAAATTTCCCAAGTTATAAAATAATATTTAATAATATAAATATGAGTTGTAAAATTTTTCTTTTTGTGGATAACATAATTAAATAAATAAGACATAACATGAAATACAACTACTGAATATAACACACCATAATTATACATATAATTTTGTTTCTAAAGATACATATAAGTGTAACACCCCAAATTTTCGTATATCTTAAACTTGAGTAATTTTTGCTAGTTAATGTAATTTTCTTGTTTAGTAATTTCATTGTCTTGTAAAATTATTTTGTTTATTTAAATCAGCGTATTTGATCGTTTGAGTGATTTACTCCGTGTCGGAAAATAAAAATTTTCGGTAGGAGAAAACTTTACGTAATTTAATTTTTACCGTTAGGTAATTATTTTACGTAATCGATTTGATATTTATGCATTTTATAATTTTTGTGATTTTATGGATGATTTTGAAATTTTTCCTGTTTGTGGGCCCCCAAGGGGTATGTGGGCCTGTGTGGGTCCCACAAAGCAAAAATTTTTCTACGCGTAGAAAAATTTGTATGCTTGTTTAGACGGAGACAGGATCTTACTAAACCCGAATCAGGAAACAGTTTTAGAAAATTTCTTGTATCTTGTATTTTATCTCGTATTTAATTATCGGATGATAAAAATACAGTAAAAATATTATTTGTAGGATACAAGAATAAATATTATACTACGTAGTCAACAAAGAGAGTTTGACTTGATCTATACCCTTGGATGAGAATACTTAGTTTGAATATTAACCATTGATTTAATCAAAGGTTAAGAAACAAACTTAATAAAAGCGCTTGGATAATAACCATTGATTTAATCAATGGTGTGAGAATAAGCTTAGTTAGGAAGGCTTTGATATCAACCATAGATGTAATCAAAGGTGTAGAATTAATCTTGAAAAATGACAAAGACCATTTATAACCATTGGATTTAGATTAAATCAAGGGTGGAGATTTAATCTTAAAAAGTAACAAAGACCATTTATGACCATTGGATGAAGAATTAATCAAGGGTAGAGATTTGGTCTTCTAAAGTAGCAAAGACTAATTAGGACCCTTGGATTTAAAATTTGAAGAAGCAATCTTGACCCTTAATTTTGGAGACACATCTAAGGGCTAGAATTTAAAGGAGAAAAATCCAATGGCTTTAGATTTAGTCTTCTAAAATTAAAAATCTACCTAAATCCTAACCATTGAATTAATCAATGGCTAGAAATGCTTCAAATGGTGGCAAATAATGAAGACAACTTTATTGAATGCATTATGAAGAGAAGGTGATGGTTTTGGAGTGTTTAGAAGACAAAGAGACCTTTATGTCATTTTTGCATGTCTTGGTCAAGTTAGACATCATAATGAACTTACTTTTGATTTTTGCACTCAAGAAGAATGCAAGAAGGGGGCACGGTTTTGGTTTGATTTTGAGAGCTTTGAAGACCATTATTAGCTATCTTGGTCATTATTGATCATTCTTGATCATCTTTGTCTCCTCCAAAAGCAAAAACTCATCAAACTTTTCTCTCCACCTCTCCTCCAAGCAAGTTTTGGCCATGACCATCAAGAACACCCTCCATCCTCAAAAATTTCATCCAACTTGATTTTCTAAACCTAAACACCATTCTAAGAACATCTCTAGTTATGAGTTTTTCCAAAATCATTCATCTTGATCTTCAAATCCAAGCTTCAAGTTTCTATCAAAAATAAAAAATTTCATCTTTGTTCTTCAAGAGAAACCATTCGGTTATCTACCCTAAAATCACCATCCAAGCTCTTTTAATTTCATCCAACCTTGGATCTTGAATCTCCATGATGTTCTAAGCAACTTTCATGTTGAAGATTTCTTCTAAATCATTCATCTTCAAGGAGTTTCTTCAAGATCCATGTTATTGGGTTTTTGAGGTGAAGTATAAGGAAACTTCATTTTCTTCTTTCTTTTTCATGATCTAAACCATGTTTGATCCATGGTTCCTCTTAATCAAGCTTAGTATACTAATTTTTATGTATTTTGTTTTGAATTTGAGAAGCCCTTGGTGATGAAGGACTTGGAAAAAGAAGCAAAACAAGAAGTTTTTGAGGATCTTCAAGAGGTAAGAGGGAGATCCATCTCACCAACCAAGCATGGTGGTGAGAGATGGTATTTTATTTGATGGATGTGGAATCCATGTGAGGATTCATATCCATGGTCATGTAATTAATTTGTGGGTGTTTATGAGCTTTGATTAATTTTCTATGCTTGATATGCTTTGCATGATTTTATAGCGTTGATGATATGCTTGAAATGCTATATATGCTTTTATGGCTTTGATGGTATGCTTATATTATTTATGATGAAATATATATGTATATGCCATGACTTGATGGTGGAAAGGAAATTGATTTTTGGCTCCAATAGCCAAGGAAGAGCTACGGTTTTGATGCCCTTGATTAGGGTTCATGTTAAAAATTTTCAAGAACAAAAGTACTTAGAACATGGTGGATTTGAACAAGACACCTCAAAATAGGTCTTCACAAATTAATATTTTCATGAAAGATGAAAATGGATGATTTGAAGAGTATGGAAAATAAACAAAGGATTTGTTTTTCAAGAGAACAAGAATATGATTTTTGGAGGAATTTTTATTGATTTATTTTGTGTAAAAAGATGCTAAGTATTTTTCTAAATATGAGTTTTGAATGAAACGGACAAACGTTGATTTTAAGGATTTGCAAAGAAAGTAAAAAAAGAATTTGCAAAGAAAGTGAAAATGAATTTGAACAAATGAGTTTGGTTTTTATGACCATGAATCACACGGTTTTGAAAACAAAGAATTTTTAATGGTTTTGTTTGTGTAAAACCATATCAATTTAGAAGGAAAAATATTTGATGGCTTCAATGGTCAAAGACTCTACGATTTTTGGAGGATGGAATAATTTTGGTTTTATGAAACAAAATAATTTTAAAGTGGAAACAAAATGTTTGAACAAAATGTTTTAGTATAAGGATTTTGGAAAGGAATGAAAGTATTTTATCACTTGAGAAATGAAATTTCATATGAAAATGAAAAAGAAAAGTTGCAAGGTTTGAATCTTAATTTGTTTTGAAAAGAATTGATTTTAGAATTGATTTGGGAAAAATGGAGAATATAATGGTGTTTTGAAAATTTTAACGTATAACTTATTTTCAAGTTTTGAAATACGTTAGAAAATGTTAAGTTTTGAAACGTTGATTTACATCAATGTAAAAGTGATTTTGTGAATTATATTTTGAAAAAAGAATTTCTTGAGTAAAGAAGCTGTGGAAAAATATTTTCTTGAGTAAGAAAATATATTAAATGAGGTATAAAGTTATATTATTTTGAGAAAAGTTAAAAAGGAATTTTTAAAGGTCAAGAAATATTTTACGTAATGAAATTGTGGTGAAAAATTATTTATGTATCTTAAAAATGTGATTTTTAAGTTACGTAATATGAAAAAATATTTCTACGCAATTTTAAATATGTTAAAATATTTCTACGCGATTTGAATTATGTTTAAATATTTTATGTAATCTGAATTACTATTGAAAAATCACTACGTGATGGAATAGTGACAAAATATTTTTACGTGATTGTGAAAATGATAGAAAATTGTTATGAGATTTGGAAAGTATTTTGAGAATGATAGAAAATGATTTACGTAACGTAAAAGAATGATTTTTAAGTTACGCGATTTTGAAACAGTGGAAAAATACTACGCGATTTGAGAAACGTATGTTTTTACGCGATTGAGAAAAACGTTAAAAATTAGCACGTGGTTTAAAAGTGCAACAGAAGAGTTACAACATTTTGAAACGTAATAGAAATGTTACGAAATTTTGTAAACGTATGCAAAGTAGTGTTACGGTATTGTAAAAACGTAATAAAACGTTTTGGAATTTTAAAAACGTAACAAAAGTGTTACGGTATTGTAAAAATATAAAAGAAGTGTTATGGTATTGTGAAAACATAACTTGAGAAAAGTTTTTGGATTGTGAAAATGTAACGAGAAATGTTATGCGATTGTGAAAATACGGTAAAAGTGTTTTACAACTATGAAACGTGATAACATGATTTTTTTTTGAAATTGAAAGTACAAGTATGATTCTTGTTGAACCGGTGTCCATACACTTGTTTGTGAGAAAATGACATATTTGTCTATGATTGGATTTAGTGCATTATACATGCATTGGAATGGTCCAGATGAGAATTTGGATATGGTGATTGCCTAGGAGAAACACACCTCTTGAGTGGGTGCGATATGCGTAGTGTAGGTCACTTGTTGACCTTGGGGGCATCGGGGTGCGGGTTGCCTACACGGGTAGTTGGTCGCGCTTCTTCCCGTAGGTTAGACCGATGCAACACACCGATGATCCGGACCGAGACACTATTCTTAATCAAGATCGATAAATTGTCGTGTATATCTAGATGTGCAAAATCAAAATGAGGATTATAGCACGTGGTCGAGGCATGTGGTACCGTCGGATCTTTTCGATCATTTCTCCGACCCGAGTTTAGCTCCATGGAGTAGGAAATCGAGTCTTGTGCACATGCATAATCGAACATTTATATCGTGTGATATATTAATTGAGGAATATTGGCTATGACAATTGTTTTGAATACTTGGATGATGATGATGATAATTAGGACATTATCGTAATTGTTGTTTATAATAATTGAATTGATAAATGATTTGATGATGATAGTTGATTAATATTGAATATATTATTGGAAGTTTGATATGATATCCCTGTAAAATATTGTGCTTGTGTTATCTCGTGTTGCCATGTTGGTATTGGCGTAGGTGATCTCACCTCTTTGTTATATTGTCTTCTATGATCAGATTGTTAAAATTAAAAGAAGAAATAATGAGTTGTCTTAGACATAACGGGCGATGGATACTCGAGACCTGGTGACAACAATAAGGAGTGGACATTCGGGACTCAAAGGTGTGCGGTGTTGACAAAGAACGGATGTAGAACGGATGTGCGGTGCAACAAGAAGGATCACACAATGAGAATAAGTATGTTAAGTTTTAACGTTAGTGTTGTACAAGTGCTATTAAGTAGGACCCGTCATGGGGTTTGCTATTGTAAAAAAAAAAAAAAGAGTCTGTTAGTTTTATATTTCTCTTTAAATTGTGAAATATTAATTGGTGTCAATATTGTATATGAATTAGTTTAAATATATTTTCAGTAATACTTATGGATTACAGTAAGTTTATATTTCAGCAAGAAAGAAATTTTTTTAAACCCACGTTTTTAACTCAAACCTTTTATGAAAACATTTTCAGATTATGAGTCGGAAGTCAGACATGTGATACCCTAGGGAGGGTGTTACAATAAGTACACACTGTTAGACAGAACTATAAACTGTTTGACTCATAATAAACTACAGGCTAGCCCAGGTGCATAACTAAAAGTTCTGACCCTCCAACAGATCCTCAGATGGATCCTTGGAAGATAGTAACCCTACAGGACGCGTGGTCCTACGAACAGGTGTCCGAACAAACGATACAATATTAATCTCACTAGGGGTATGGTAGCAACCCCCCTAATACTGTCTAATAGATAATGAAAATTCCAAATGTACGTAAATATTGACAGTAAAGTAAGAGTTCCCATGAGAAACCCTGCTTAAGGAAACATTCAGGTCTCCCATGTAGATAATACACTCTCTATCTAAGTGAACACACCAAGCCTCTGAACCTTCTCAGAATTGTAGCCTCAGGTACCCAAGAAAACTTGGCATCGCCATCGATTCAGAAATCAGCTTCCTCCACAGGAATCTGCTCTTCAACTTCTTCCTCACCGTCTTTACCAATTACAATTACAATACAAGAACATCATACAAAGAGGTGAGATTACTAATACCAGTACCGACATGATAGTAAAAAGATAGGAATGACAGTTATGTCATACAAATATAACAAACGATAATACAGATATAACAAACAATAATTATAATCATGGCATTAAACATTAATCAATATTTGACAAATAAAATATCACACAGACATAGATGTACAGACTATGCATATGCACACAGACTCAATTTCTTACTCAATGGACCTAAAACACAAGTCGGAGAGATTGATCTAGAAGATCTGTCGGTACCACAATTGACTCAAACTAAGTGCTATAACTTTCATTAGTTTTGCACATCTAGCATTACACACAACAGTCTATGTCAGGTCTTGATTAAGAATAGTGTCTTGGTCCAGATCGTCGGTGCGTTGCATCAGTCCAATCCACAGTACAGTAGAGCTACCAACTGCCTATTATGGAAAACCCGCACCCCGACGCCCCCAAGGTCAACAGGTGACCTACATTACGCCTATCACACCACACAAAGATATAATTCTCTCCTAGGCCATTGGCCTTAACATAGTCCATCGGACTTTCACAATGCATGTTCAATGCATACAAGCCAATGACAGGCTAAAGTCAAAATTTCACATATATGGGTTCACACATTGGCCCAACAACAATTCTACTGTATTTTCAATCGTGTAATCATTTTACCATATTTTACAACAGCGCAACATTTCTATCGTGTTTTCAAATTGTGTAACTATTTTTCGACATTTTCTCAATCGTATAAAAGTATTTAAACGTTTTCTAAATCGTGTAACAATTTTTCAACGTTTTTGAAATCGTGTAGCTTAAAAATCATATTTTTAAGTCGCGTAAAACATTTTTCATCATTTTCAACTGCGTAAAATATTTCTCAAAATTCTAAACATCATTTTGGACTTTCTAAAAATTAATATAACTTTTAACTTCATTTTTCCACATTTTCCCACTTAAGAAATCCCTTCCACAATATTTTTTACAAAATCATTCTTTCATTGATTTAATCAATGGTTCTATCTTAAAATTTCCTAACGCACTCCAAAAACCTAAAGGGTGAGCTATACGTCAGTAAACTTTAAGTCACCAATTTATTTCTCATTCATAGATTAAATCCACTATTAAATTTCATCTTTATAAAATATTTTGAGGTTCGCATAATTTCAACCTCACTTTTCCCTTCATGGTCAAAATCTCCCTTTTTCAAATAATAAATTGTTTTGTTTCTATTTTTATTTCTTAAGTCCTTGTATTAATTTCCTTGCACTTAATCAACTAAGTCACCATTGATAAATCATATTTTTACACAAAACTACTCCATTCAAGCCTTCTTGGTCGTGAGGTACATAATCATTGGAACCAAAATACTTATTCATTTCTTTGCTTCTTACTCATCTCATTTTATTGTTCATAAAAACATTTGACTTGAAATCTCCATTTTTAATGTATAGAGGCCGTGAGCCTCCTTAGCCATTGGAATCAAAAATTGTTTTCCTTTCCAACATCTATCACAACATACATGGCATATAATTTTCATACTATATATCAAGCCTACCATTAAAGCAATAAAAATCATATAAAACATAAAAGCATAAATAAATAAATTTAAAGCACATAAACACCCATAAACAAATTGCACAACCATGGATATGAATCCTTACATGGATTCACTATCCATCAAATACAAGTTCATCTCTCACCACCATACCTGGTTGGTGAGATAGATCTCCCTCTTACCTTGTGGTGAACCCTCCAAAGCTCCTTGCTTTGCTTCTTGTACTAGTGTTTCACCACCAAGAGCTTCTTGAACATAAAAACAAACACAAGTTTATTATTAGCATCTAAAGCTTGAACAAGAAAGACCATGGATCAATATATAGTCTAGAACATGAAGATGAAGTAAATAATGAAGTTTTCATAAACTCTACCTTATAACCCTAGAACTTGAGTCTTGGAAAACTCCTTAAAGATGAATGATTTTGGTCAAGACTTCAACTACAAAGTGTCTTATATTTAGGTAAGGATTCAAGAAATAAGGTTGGTTAAAATTATTGGAGAATGGAGGTGTGATTTAGGCTTCTTGGCCGTGGGGTTTAAGAAGGAAAAGAGAGAAAAGTTTTTGAGAGCTTTGGTGATAATTTTCTCTTGAGTGAAAGATGAAGATGAGTGATAGAAATGAATTAAAGTCCAAGTCTCCTAATTACTAGCTATTGTCGTGGAATGATGGAGAGAAGAATGACATAATTGTGTTGATCTTCAATGTAGATCTTTGTGGAGGCTTCCAAGAGATAGAATTGAATTTGAACCATTGGATCCCTCCTCCTCCATGAAGTCTTAGCCGTGAGATGCATCTTCAAAATGGAGGGTCAAGAGCTTATCTTCCATGCTTGCCATCCAAGGGTCACAAAAAGTTCTAGCCACTTTGTGAGACTAATCTCCACCATAGATTAAATCAATAGTGGATATCCAAAGCCTTCACCTCTAAGCTTGCTTCCTATTGGTTAGAAGAAGTCATAGTCATTATGTTGGATTAGCACTTTGCTTAGTCTTGAAGCTTTCTTTCTATTGGTCCATACTAGATATTTTCCTGTAAATATTAACCAATAGACAATAACTACTTTATTTTTATTGTCCAATAAATAAAATAGTACAAAAACACAGTAAAAAAAATTCTAAAAATTATTTCCGATTTCAGGTTTAGTAAGATTTCCCGACCTCGTCTCAACAGTCTAAAGTTTTATGGCCACAGAAAAATTTTATTTTTCTGGGCCCATCCTAGGCCCACATACAGTCCAAGAATAATAGTAAAATAATCAAAATATATAAAACTCACAGAAATTTACAAAAATCATAAAAATTATAAAATTCATGAAAATCAAGCCATATTAATAAAAATAATTAAGGATCAACAAAAATAATTAAGGTATGAATTTTCGGGATCTTACAATGATTGATTTCTAGGTGTCAACAGGAAGATCTCAATAAGATGAATATTTTTGTTAACTTGAAGGGATTGAGATGAGGAAGCTTTGGTTACCATGCAATGCCTCAAAGTGATGGCGATGGAGTTTTTTCCTCCTCCTTTGTTTATTCTCTTCAAGGACCGAGCATGTGTGTTTTTGAGAGAATGAAATGTGTGTGTGTGTGTGTGTGTGGTGTGTCTCGAGTGATTGTGAGGGTAAGAGCTCCTTAGGAGCTAAGTTATGTCTTAAGTGAGTTAAGAGTGGTGGTGAGGGGCGGTTCATGGGTTTAGGAAAAGTTTACTCACTCATATTTCGTTTGGGTTTAGGAAAAGTTTACTCACTCAATCTCACGAAATATGCTTGCCATACGTATTTTAGGACATATTAGGATCCAATTAGAACTTACTGTAAACCATTGGTAATCATTATATCCTAATTCTAACCAATGATATGGTAACTTAGGGCTCTAGATAGTTTGCATGAATTCCAATTGATTTAGGTCAAATCAAATTTTATGTCATTTAATAATAGTTACTTTTTTACTGTTGAACCAATAAAAATTTACTTAAGTGCTTGTCTAAGTTTGCATGTAATTCAGTTAGTGAAAAAGTAATCATTACTCTTTTATCTTAATCAAATATAAACCTTGATAAATATCTAAACTCACTCACATGCATTTTTATTGGCTCTAAATTATTTATAAAAATTACTATATTTATTTACTACAATTATTTAATAATTTATTTAATTCTATATCTTAAACATGTAAATATTAATTTATAGCCAATATATTTAAGGCAAAATAGGTATTTTAGTCCCTTATTTGTATTTTTTTCAATTTGGTCCCATATCATTCTTTTTTTGTCAATTTGGTCTCTTATCTTGCAAATCGTTTTAAATGTGGTCCTTCTGTTAGGGTTCCGTTATCCCCTAATAGAAATGATGACATTTCACTAATTGGTGATAACCACGTCATATCCACATCATCGTCACATCATAGCCACGTTATCATTGTTAGTGACATGTCATTACTTTCGCTATGAGGGTGATGCAACCCTAACGGAAGGACCACATTGTAAATGATTTGCAAGATGAAAAAACCAAATTGACTAAAAAAATGATATGGGATCAATTTGAAAAAAGAAATAAAGATAAGGGACCAAAATACCCTTTTTATCTATATTTAATTATTTAATAATTTCTAAAATTAACTTAATTTGCCTTTAGAGGTAATGTGCACACTAAATTATTAAGCATTCACATAAACATGCAAGCAAGTCCAACAACAAACTACTCACTATTTTACTAGCTATCTAATTAAGCTAGAAAGGAGGATGTTACATGATGTATGCAAGGATAAGAGGCTTAGTGCTTTCTTTTGTTGGTGAAGTACTTTGTTGAGTGGTTGAACTTTTACCTTTATCTTGTGGGATTGTTTTGTCTAACTTTTGTGTTGCATATGACTCATCTAGCTTTTTCCCACTCCTTAAAGTCAAGGCATTGACATTTTCTTTTGGCTCTTCTTCAAGTGATTTTTCTATTTGGCTTAAGCCAATAGACATTTATTCTATTCTTATATTGAGATTTTGAAGGCTGGTCCTTATTACCTACTAAAGCTGCATAGTACTAAGTGCAAGAGTTTTGACAATAACTTCAAGAGATTGGTCAATATTTTGTTGTGACCTTTGTTGATCTTTCCAAGCTTGATTAGATGTTTTTGAGCATTGATCTGGCTTAGGTTATGGTATTAAAAAACTGTTCATAGCATTAACTTGTTCAACATAATCATCTTGCATCAACGGGCATGTATCAACTGTGTGACTTATCATTGAACAAATTGTGCATGTCTTTATGAGTTGCAGCTTTCCAATTACCATCTATATCATGGAGGCAAGCTTAGCCATCAATTGTTCAATTGAATGCACTCATGCATCCTTTACTTGCTTTTGTGATTGCATGTCACGATAAATATTAAATTGTTGAGAGTTGGCAGCCATAGTCGCAGTAAGATCAACTATAGCATCTTACGGTGTTTTGTCCATCAGAGCACCTCCACTCGTGGCATCAATTATACTTCTCTCCATTGGCATAAGACTTTTACAAAAATATTGAGTAAGCAATTTATTACTAATCTGATGATGTGTACATAAAGCACAAAGTTTCTTGAACTGCTCCTAATACTCATATAAAGCTTTTTTGTTGTTTTGTTGAATGCCACAGATCTCCTTTTGGATCCTTGTGGTTTTAGATGCTAGAAAATAATTCTCTAAGAAAAGCTTTTTCAGTTCAACCCACGTAATGACAGTTCTTGAATGTAAGTCATAGAGCCACTCCTTTGTGGAGTTTGTCAAGGAGAATGGAAAGACTCTAAGTTTGACTTGTTCCTCAGGTACACCAATAGGCTTCATACTTGAGCATGCAACATGAAACTCCTTAAGGTGTTTATGTGGATCTTCTTTTGAGCCATGGAATTTTGATAGTAGATGTATCATGGCAGGTTTGAATTGAAATGCCACATCTAGATCAGTATAATGAATGCCTAGCGGCTGTTGGTCCAAGTTTGGAACTGCCTATTCCTTAAGTGTTTGGTAGTGTAAAGCCATCTCCAAGATACACACATGATACAAAAAACAACTAAGTAAGAAAAACTAAATAAAAGGAAAAAGAAAGAAAACAAAACTTGGTAATTAGTTAATTTAGATAATCAATCCCCGACAACAACGCTAAAAACTTGATAGATGTCGTTTATATCCTGGTACTTGCGAAAAAAATCCACTAGTTTAACCTTGCTAATTGATTGCAATGTAGATATGGATTTACGATTTAGTGTAAAGGTGAGCAAAGGTCATTCTAGCAGAGGATTGTGTCCAAGAGCCACCAATAACCAAGTAGTTATAAGGGCGTTTTTGAGTTATGCGAGTAAAATAAATGACAAAAAAAAAGAACAAAGTAAATAAAACAAATAACGAATTAAATGATTATATTGGTTGAGTAACGAGAGAAAGCAATGATAATTGAGTTGGTTAAGGAATTATTTTCCACCACTAGACTGTCGATAATGTTATTTACCAAACATTAATTGAGACTAACAACCATAGATAGCCGAAGTTCTAGCCTGTACTACCCTCATATTTCCATAGTTCATCGTTAGGCATGAGTTCTAGAACACCAGATTTACCCAAACTTATTCATCACTGCATTAAGATGAGAAAAATATTAGGTTATTCTAAAGAGCATCCACTAGGAGAATGAACATTCAAACTTACGTTGTGTTTCCACCAAAGATAACGAGCACTTCCCCACTATCCTTGATTTACTATTGGGGTTAAGAAAACCCAAGGTCTACTAGTTAGCGAATTCCTAAGCTAGCATTAAAAACATGTAGAGATCTATTTAGTTAGACATCCTAAATATATCTAAACATGAGTCATAAACTTTAAGAATAGAAGAACACAAATAATCTCAATCAGCACGTGAAAAATAACATCTATGTAATTAAACATAGTCAAGTCTAGGTCTTTGAAGTCATCCTTAACCACAAAAGAGTTTAGGTAAGCACGGTGAAAGTAAACATAAACATAAAATTAAGAAAATCATAATAAATTCAAGAGAGAAAAAGAGTAGGAAAATTAGTATTGTGTCTCCTTGAATCTCTCCACTTAGCTCCTGATTGTTGATTATTTGAGATGTCTTACTTCTTAGAATATGGCAATGAAACTCTCAAGATGACTGCTTTCAATCCAAAAATGCATTTATATATGTTTGCTGCTCTTTATCCTTGTTTACTCGTCGTTCTATTCCACATACGTTCTTGCACCTTTGCTCTTCATCCACACACACATATTGTTTGCTTGCACTTGTTACTTTGATGTGCAACTTCTTATCGCATAAATAGAGAATGGATGTGTCGTATCTTGGAAAGGTGGAACCCTAATAACCAATTTATGAATGATTTGACCCAAAATGCAACTTAAATAATCATGCTCCATAACTTGGATATGGATCACATAGGCCAAATTTATGGCCATGATTTGGTACTCTAGCGACAACATTAATACTTCCAACTTGCTCAGTTATTTTCACAGTTCAAATGCATGAATTAGCAAAAGTGATAAATATGAAAGCTCCTATGTTTTAGCTTTCTAAGACCATTAGAATCACTTCGATTGCATATCTGTAACTTGAGATATTCCCAAAATATTACATGGAGGTTAGATAACAAAATGAACCATATTAGATTTGATTGCATTTTCTGTTTTCGTTAATTGACTTTCCTATAAAATTGAATAAATTAAAATTAATGAGATACCATCCATATCAAGCCTTAATAAACTTTATTAATTACAATTAAAGATTGGAGAAAAAATATCACATTAATTAAAAGATATCTTACCATAATAAGTGCATTTCAGACTTATCAACGGGAGCAAATTGAATCTTTGCATTTAATGTCTAATTTATTAAAATTATGCAATAAATTCAGCAAACCATCTAAAAAAAATATTTATCATAATATTTATTAAGAGATTAATTAATTATAATAAGATCTAACACTATGTTTGGATGACAGGTAATAGGGAGAAATGAAAAAAAATGAGAAGAACGAAAATAATTTTTTGTATTTAAAAGTTTTAAAATGTATAGGAACGTAACGGAACACATGGAGAATTATTTTCCTTTCTTCCCCTCAAATGTCTAATTTTTGTTCTCCCAAAATTAAGGTGGAATGGGAAGAACACATGTTCTGTTCCGTCCCGTTTATGAATATTCTAAACAAAGAAGAGGGAACTATGTTCCATTCCTTTTCTTTCCTTTCTAATTCATCCCCACCTATTCCGTTCTGTTCTATTAATAAAAAAACATCTAAACACAGGGTAATACATTATTAATTAAACACCAATATTATACATTATTTGTAACATATAAATGGACAACAGTTAAATTTACTTAAAACTGTTCCAAGGAAAAAAGAATTCAATAAACTCGCCCCAACAACATTATTCCATGTTGCTATTGACTTCACTATTCTTTTATTCCATTTTGCTTCCAAGAAACTGCAGGACATCTCCTTCAACTGCAGAACTTTCTATACTCTCTTCGCTGCGCATTTTTTGAAGGTGTCATGTTAGTCAAGGTACAATTGCCTTCTAGCTCGTTATTCTGTGACAATGTAATCGCACATTGCATTAATTAAAAAAAGTTTATTTATGTAAAAGACTTTCTATTAAGCAATGTCTTACCTTCGTCGAAGTCATAATCACATCAGTCTCATCTTTGACACTTCGACATGGAGTACCGGAGGTTGCTTGATGCTTTTTATTAAAATAAGAGTCAAGATATAACTAAAATCAGAATGAATTTAAGATATATAAAATAGTCGAGCTTTAAGAAACCTCTTTTAGATTAATAATTTCCACGAGTGACTGAATAATTTTATCATCTATGTTAACATTATGGACGTGATAATTGTTGTCTTCTGGATTTCGAATGTTATGTCCCTTGACTTGGACTTTTAAAGAGAAACCTCTTCTCCAATAAAAACATCTAACTCATCTGGATATTATGAAGGATTGCCTCCCTTAAAAGATAATAGCATATAATAAGGATTATAGGCTATTCATAATAACAGTTAGCCAAAAAAGTAGTACCAGTTCACTATTGCATCGAGTAGCAATGATTAGTTATCTTACCCGTGCTTCAATAAGCTGCACCAACTTGTTGGCATTTATACTGAGCAGCCTTTAAGCTTTTTTAGACCACATAATGAAGGAAGCAAAGTCGGTGTCATCCATGACAACCATCTCTATCTTAAACCTGCAACAGTAAACGAATTGTAACAACAAATCTTGAAATGCTTGCAAACAAGATTAGGACAATCAATACTTACATGACAACGGTTGAGTTGAAATGAAACACATGTTTTGCAGTACCATTTCTCAGACTCAGTCCTCCATCACTGAAGTGGTGCATCTCCCAGTTGGACATTCAATGTAAAATCATTTGCTTCTTTTGACCAGATGCTTAATGGTTGCTAAAACCACACACTTGCCAGGCTGGGAATGAATAATGCAAATTGAGTAATACGGATCTTGGTTTTCACAGAATGGAGGATTTTTAATATGCTAAATACACGTTACTTACCTCTTTGCTCTCCTTCAACTCATCTAAAATCTTTCTGATTGTTTGACGAAGAAAGTCATCTTATAATGAATACGAAGTTTGAGAAGACAATGGCGTCAATGCATGACTGTTTGATCTTTGACATATGAATATTATAATGGAAGTGAATGATTACAATAAAAGAAGACTATGAAAATAAAAAATATATAATTATGTTGAGTTTTTAAAGAAAAAATTATGATAACTGTATTGTTGTAATATTTATCAATTCATAAGTCGTTCTACGAAATTATATTAGTGAGATTTAGTATTTTTCAAAAAGAGAACGGCTATTTAGCAAGAAGAATTTCTCGCGAAAGTCATCTACAAATCCAACTAACCAATCATGGTAAGAAAAAGGAATTAACATGAAAAAAAATAATGAACAAAATGTAACTGTATTATTGTAATCTTTATCAATTCGTAATCATTCTACAAAATTATATTCGTAGGATTTAGTATTTTTCAAAAATTATATATGATAAGTACCTTTTCATCCACTACCACCATTTTCAATGTATCCCCATAGGAGGGATTTCCAAAAGGAGGTTGCCTCTATAGACGAACAATCTGGACCTTTAATTTCAAATTCTTCTTTTCAGCAGTAATGTCTTCAATGAAGTGAAATTGGTTTGCCATCTATTTAGTTATGCAACAGCAGTAACAGGACCTGTTGGAGATAAGTATCAATAACAGAATAAAAAAACCAAGTATCAATAACATTAATATAACCAACACAACGGGAAAAGGTAGACAAATTCATACTTTCTAGAAGGAAAAGATAGAAAATTTTATACTGTCTTTCTGAAACAAAACCGTATAAATTTAATGGATTTTTGGTGTCCTATGATAAACTTGAAAAGAAGTTACTCGTGCAATCCAATGAATTAAATGAAAAGAACAGAAAAGATAAAAAGATATACTAGCAATATAGAAAGACATTTGTGCCATATGGATGGACGTTGTGAGAGTGAGGCTGAGTAGCATGAGTAATAGATCATGAAATATATTGTTGATCATGACTAGGGTTTTGGGTGTTATAAGGTCAAGCCCAATGTCTCAGAAGACAAGGACTTCATTCACCATACAAAAAGAATGTTTCCTTTAGAGAGACGAAGAATAAGTCAGGATATATATCAAAAAATGTATTGGAAAGTTTCTCCTCGTCACTTGAAATATTTAATCTATCATCACTTACTATTTGATCCTCAAGACACTCTAACTCTTATAAATAGCTTACTGTAATTTTATGATAAGAATATTTTTCTTCACTTTTTACCAACTTATGCTCTAATTTACTTGAGCATTAAAATATCTTACAAGTACTTAATCTTTTACTCCAACACTCGAAAGAAGTTACTGCAGAAGAATATTTTGTTTAAAGAGCTTGCAACTTCTTTTTTCACTAGCATAGAATAATTGTACTGCTCAATAAATGAAAAGTAGGAAGTTTAATCTTATTGATCTAATAAGAACATCATGAGCATGAGTAATAGATGAGGGTGGGTGAGTATGAGTAATAGATGATGAAATATATTCTATAATATTACTGATCTAGCATGAACATTATGAACATGAGTTTGCATGACTATTAGGCCAATTATTTGAAGCGCAATATGAAAGAAACCTGCAATAAATAAAGTGGATAAAAAAAGAAGGAGAAACCTAGAACATTATTGGACCAACACATTTGTTATTGGATAGAAACACACGTCGAGTACTCTTCAAGCGGACGAGATTTGAAGAGCATTTCATGCCACTGGTCGAGCTCCGTCAGTGACAACCATTGACGCCACTGCCCACTGGTCGAACACTTGCATTGACACCTGGAAATTGGCATGCAAAACCCAGCACCGATTTTGATTATTCGGTGCCACGCAGCAATTGACATGCAAAACCCAGCACCGATCTTGATTATTTGGTGGATCTTAATTTTTCGGTGGCTAAAAATCATAGATTGGATGAATTTAAAACATATAAAATGTAAAGAAACCACGAGCTATTTTATTTCATTGTCCTCTACTTGTTGCTTTACACTTTTTATTTTTATTTTTTATTTTTTTTACATTGCTTTACACATTTTAGTTTGTAGAGTTTTCTTCTATTCTGGTGGTTAAATGGTACTAACTGAAGACATAATTTTTTTCATGTGAAAATATATGATTTCTCCATTGTTAATTTTTATTGTACACTTGTCAAGAATTTGCAACTGGTATCGATAGGGATGAATATCACTTGTCTTCTTTTTTTTATCTCATTTTTTAATTTTTTACTTAAATTTTGACAAGTAGATAAAATTAGATAAATTATAATTTAATAAATAACATGTAATTTATTGTCCATCTGTCAAAATTTAAGTAAAGAAACAAAGAAAAACAAAAAGAGAACATGTAATCTTCTTCCATATAAATAAATGCCATAAGACAGATAAATAAGATATGTAATTAGCACGAGACAGAAAATCAAGACACATCGTAATGAGAATAGCCAAATATCAAAATTGATGATACATAATTTACCATCCCTTTATATATTATATATTATATTATATGTTTTATTAAGCTGGAATGCAAGTGAAATGAACATAATGACACTCATCACCAATTTGAAATATGATATCTAATGTGTAATGTGTATTGATTTGAATAAAAGAGATTCAATTTTTTTTATTAAATATATAATTTTAAATTTGATTTTAAAATTTATATATTTAAAAAAATAATATTATTAAAAAAAATTCTATTTAGATGCTTAATTTTACTCTTTTAAAAATTAATATCTTATTTATTAGATAAACGATACAAATAAAAAACAATATTTGCCTTCGGAAATTGTTCAAGTTCTTGTCTTTGTCAGTTATTTCAACAAAATGCAGGACAAACTGGATCCTTCAATTGCAGTGCATGAAGGACAATCACAAACGAATGAGGTAATTTCGCAGAAACTAATGGATAAAAGGACATGAATAGGAGATCAAAGATCCCTGATTTTTGAGTATGAAACGAAAGTTAGAATTCACGAGTGAACTAAACAGTTTTAGCAAAATCCACGAGTGGTATCACTAACATTAACAGCAGGTGGGATAACAAAGTGCCAAAGCTTCCTAATGCCACCGACCCTGTATTTCATGCACAAAAACTCCTCCGCGTACTGTTGCTCAACCTTCCTATCCACGTCATGAAGGAACACGTGCGTCACACCCGACCTTTTTCTCGCACGCGCCATTACCGCCGCGGAATATATCACGGCCATCCTCCCTGGCGCCGAAGCAAAGTATCCTCTTGGCGCGTCAATCATGATCACGTCCCAATCGCGATCGTACACCTCATCCGGCAACTCGCTCAGCGCCAGCCGGCACCGCCGGTTGCCCTTGAGGAGGTGGCTGTCGGCTGCAGCGGCTCCGCCCCAGCAATCCTTCTTGTAGGAGGAGAGGATGGTGTGGGCCTCGGAGACGCGCGTGGAATAACGCACAGTGTGGGTGTGTAGGATAGGGAAGCGCTGGAGGGCAGAGAGGGTCCACTTGGGGTCCTCCTCGAGGAACAGCGTGATGCCACGTGGATTGAACGAGTCCCACATGAGCGAGTCGTGGCCGATTCCGAAGACGAGGAAGTTGCATGGCGCGAGGTATTGGAGCACGTCGAAGGTTCGTCGGATCTCGCCGATGGACTGCTGGGGAACCGCACGCGCCGTCGCGTAGTGGAGAATGGCGACGAGGGGACTTGCAGTGCTGTCGAACTCCGCAGCGATGATGGCGTCGTCTGCGGTGAAGGGCACGGCGGTGGAGGTGGGGGAGCAGAAGTTTTTGGGATTCATGAGCTTCCAACGGAAGCAGAACATGAGCAGGATAATGGCGGTGGCGGCGGCAATGAGGATGGAGAGACGGCGTGGATTGGCGGAGTAGGGATTGTGAGGGTGTTTCTTCTTGGTGTCCCTTCGATTGTGGGATGGTTGGAAAGACTTGAAGATCCAGGGTTGCATGTTGTTGTGTACTGTGTGTGAAGCAAGTTGATTAATCTGCATAGGGTGTGGTTGAATGCATAATGAATGCATGTGATGGAGAAAAGATGCATGAAGATGAATAGCGATGTTATAGTGGTTCAAGCTAGACGTGGCACTTCCTGGTTGATAGAGTTGACTCATTGGTGTTTCTAAAATTAGCTTGATCTAGACATTGTCACCTGTAAATTGTGAAATACTAACATATGAATCACTGCTAGTCCTGCTGCTTCTTTTGTGAATAACCGAGAGAGTGCAAACGTACCAATTTTTCTTGCATAGGCATAGCCACACATATTTGCATGGGTTTATGCAAGATTATCTTCAAATTTTCAATAGAATAATGACTTTCTCTCAATTAAAAACTTAAAATATGAACTTTCTTGCATAGAACAATTAAAAACAGACCATTAATCTCACTATACGTTACCACATAGGGTTGTGGTCAAAATGATCATAGTTTATGTCATGTTTGTAGGATCTCTGGATTCAAATCTTGAATTCGGTCACTTGGTAGATAGATTGAGACTGAATCTTTAATGGAATTAAACGTATTCCATTAAAGATTAGTGGTGAGTCATAAATCTGAACATGATTGCCCTGAGCATGGGACAACGCCTCTAGCGAGTAGGTGGGGTTGGCCCTATCATCTCAAGCATCACCTTAAAATCTCATTTTTGTTAAAAGAAAATCTGATTATATGTTTTTCTTTTTTATTGAGAAGTTGGTTTGAATTTATATTTTTGTTTCTTATGTTAATTATTTGAGTTATGCCAAGAAAGCATCAACCTAAATAGATAAACAACATAAGTTCAAGGAAGTCTAATAGATAAAATTAAGGCGGAATCGCAGACTATGCAAAGGGATATCTGTGTGTATGGAATGACTTTGTCATTCGTATCTTTCTTTGCTACCGTACTGGTATTAGTGAAAGGAGATCTCACCTCTTTACTGTATTATTTTGTTGTATTTGTTTTATTTAAATTCGTATAGTAGACGAAGCAAGTTTCTTAGACCCATTGGAGGCAAAATTCTGAAGATGGTGACGGCGTCGAGGAGTGATCTTCTCAGTTTCAACGAGATGCAGTTGGTGGAGAAACGAGGCATGTATGTAGGGTTTTTCTCGTTAGTCTTGTTACCGTGCTATTAGTAGTACCCATCATTAGGTTGGCTTCTGTTTCTCTGAGTCTGTAAATTTTATGTTTTAAATTGTTATTGAAAATGTTGTGGTATATTTAATATGTGTATTAATCAGTTCAATCTAATTTCTGTTTTAGCTATAATTTTTGGTAAGTTTATATTTTCATGAAAAGAAATTTTAAAATCCATCTTTTAGAACTCAAAGCTTTTATAAAATGATCTTCAGGTTTTAAGTTTTTAGTATAAAATGTGATATTTTGTTTATGGATGTTAAGTCGCAAGAAGCAAAGTGGACGGTTGTAAATGCAAAGACGCTCCCATTAAAGACTCGTTCATTCTCGATGAGGTCAAAGTGACGGTTTCCAAAGAATCCAACAATTCAAGATAAAAGAACTCGAGAACTACGTCCAGGGGGCAACTGAAGGAAAGCCACGAGACCAGGGAGTGGTGATGTAGGTAAGGACCCACCTCGGCCTCCGAACCACATCCCAACCGCCGAGTTGTCTCATGTTCGATCACGGGCCCCGGCCAACGTGAGACATCGCGAAGCCCGGCCTCAAAGCTAGGATATCGCCCATTTCGAGCACAATGGTACCTCGACGCTTGGATCTTATTGTGGGGCAACGTTTCCGGACCGTGGTCCGGGACCTCATCCTGAAGGATCGACCTAGCACATGAACCACCGGACTCCGCCGACAATTCCCCCACGTCGGCCTTGCGACCTCGAATCCCATCGTCGGATTGTAGCAGTCCTTTCCCCATTCTCAGTAATGGGGACCACGACCGCGAGCAGGATTGGCCATTAAAGGAAAACAAGATCGAAACTAGCCTTCACGATTAGCGACAAAGTAGACGAACCTCAACGATCGGAGCCCCGATAAAGTCGTAGGCGAACCTCAACGATCATGAAATCAAGCACGATCCTAACGTACCTTATCCTCGTGGAGTCGTTGAGGATTCCAATCACAAATCTCATATACTGTTAAGTTACCCTAAGCGGGAATCTAAACTTTACTACTATTCCATCAGCTTAAGCTTACTGGTGCACTGCTTGATTTGAGCATTGGAGTCCCATTGCAGGTACCCACTCCCCTGGACTTCATGCTCTTGACCGCAGCTGTATAAGAAAGAAACCACCATATACGTGCTTATTTCAAGTACCTTCTGAATCCACGTCAGAAGATATGTTAACATTATGGACATGATAATTGTTGTCTTCTGGATTTCGAATTTTATGTCCCTTGACTTGGACTTTTAAAGAGAAACCTCTTCTCCAATAAAAACATCTAACTCATCTGGATATTATGAAGGATTGCCCCCCTTAAAAGATAATAGCATATAATACGGATTATAGGCTATTCATAATAACAGTTAGCCAAAAAAGTAGTACCAGTTCACTATTGCATCGAGTAGCAATGATTAGTTATCTTACCCGTGCTTCAATACGCTGCACCAACTCGTTGGCATTTATACTGAGCAGCCTTTAAGCTTTTTTAGACCACATAATGAAGGAAGCAAAGTCGGTGTCATCCATGACAACCATCTCTATCTTAAACCTGCAACAGTAAACGAATTGTAACAACAAATCTTGAAATGCTTGCAAACAAGATTAGGACAATCAATACTTACATGACAATCAATACTTGCATAGGCATAGCCACACATATTTGTATGTGTTTATGCAAGATTATCTTCAAATTTTCAATAGAATAATAACTTTCTCTCAATTAAAAACTTAAAATATGAACTTTCTTGCATAGAACAATTAAAAACAGACCATTAATCTCACTATACGTTACCACATAGGGTTGTGGTCAAAATGATCATAGTTTATGTCATGTTTGTAGGATCTCTGGATTCAAATCTTGAATTCGGTCACTCGGTAGCTAGATTGAGACTGAATCTTTAATGGAATTAAACGTATTCCATTAAAGATTAGTGGTGAGTCATAAATCTGAACATGATTGCCCTGAGCATGGGACAACGCCTCTAGCGAGTAGGTGGGGTTGGCCCTATCATCTCAAGCATCACTTTAAAATCTCATTTTTGTTAAAAGAAAATCTGATTATATGATTTTCTTTTTTATTGAGAAGTTGGTTTGAATTTATATTTTTGTTTCTTATGTTAATTATTTGAGTTATGCCAAGAAAGCATCAACCTAAATAGATAAACAACATAAGTTCAAGGAAGTCTAATAGATAAAATTAAGGCGGAATCGCAGACTATGCAAAGGGATTAACATAAAA
Organism: Ormosia emarginata; assembly: GCA_029884605.1. Classification (NCBI taxonomy): domain Eukaryota; kingdom Viridiplantae; phylum Streptophyta; class Magnoliopsida; order Fabales; family Fabaceae; genus Ormosia; species Ormosia emarginata. Next base: position 3,016,543 of record JAQQTP010000084.1, read on the forward strand.
GTAATGATATTTAGACAAATTTATATTCACACATTCTTCATATACTATCATTAAAGCCATAAGATGATTTCTTAGTTTTACTGTAACTTTTTTTAAATGGACTAGGTTGTACATATATGTACCTCAAAAAATTTGTGCAACTATCAGTACTTATGTCATAATCATACGTGTAAAAACAAACAGACGGCTGCTATTTCACACGAAACATGATTCACGAATTTGACTATGAATTATTATTGCAATACAAAACTAAAGGAGCGAGAGAACAGCAAGGCCACATTTGAATTTATCAGTGAAACAATCAAAGACATGTTTTTCGTGTGTTTTTTTCGTGTAGCTAAATTTCGTGTGAAAGAGCATTTCCCAACTAAAATTATCATTTCTGTCAAATGGTTCTGTCTTCTCATAAAAAAGAAAGAAAAAAAAAAAAAGAAAAGTAAAAAGCAAGTAAAAGAAAAAGGATCATGATTATTGAGTTCATTAATCCTTATTTATGTAAGCAAATCTTCACACACATATGTCATTGCATGTAAGTACACCCACGAGAAGTACACCCTCGGCCAACTGCTACGGAACAAGGAAAAGGGCATACTTAAAGAAGAGAATGCAGCTAGACCAGAAATAGCAATAGTTTAATCCTAACTTTTACTTCTGCTGACGAACTGATTAGTTGTAGGGGTGGACGAAACAAATTAATAACCAAACTAAACTCTTGAACCAAATCGAGTCGAACTATATATAACTAAACTTTTTAAAATTGGTTCTTTTCAGTTTAGATTTTAAGCTCCAAAATGTGGTTATCACTTATTACATGTGGTTTGGTGAACTAATACAAACTGAGACAAACCAGTTGGCATTCTTGAAAGGAAAGCAACGCAACACCCCTCTCTACTCTCTCTCGAGAAAAATAAGTTGACGGTTTCTAGAGAGAGAAAATGATGGATTTATAGAGAAAGAAATAGAGGGTGTTGGGTCAATTATGAGTGTTAGAGTCTCACATTATCTGTCTTAATTTTTTGGATGCAATTCATATATTTGTTGAGTCACTCTATTTGATACCAATTGATTTAAGTTAAAATCTCATATGATATCAGAGTTAAGATTCTATTTCGGTCGTTTATTCTACTAGACTCATCTGTTCATTCAAGCATTTAGAAAGGAGAATGTTAGAGGAAGAAGATGATGAGTCGATACCTGGCCGAGTGTGGAGCATGTTGAAGAAGAAGATATTGATGATGGAGGTGTTTAGAGTGTGAGAAAGTGAGAGAAAATGAGGTGAAATTTGATCATACTGTTAGTCGTTGTGCAACATCCTTTATTATTGTTCTTCTTAGCTACGGATCCATGTGTTAAATACTTAAATGAGTCAGTTTTGAATTTGATACAGTTTGAAACATTTAAAACCAGTTCGATGAACCAAAAAACCAGTTTTTACTAGTTCAATTTGTTTTCATATAGGATGGACAAAGTTTAGTTTGGTTTTATGAATCACATCTTTGATTCAGTGCAATTCAGTAACTTCAGTTTGGTTTTCAGAAGAAAACTGAACTGTGCCTAATCCTACCGTTTAGGTAATACCCCTTCACTCTTCAATATTGGTTTTGTTGAGGTTTGAGTGACAAACCAAATATTGATTCTAATTATTCTTTCTAATTCTTTTAATTACTTTTTATATATTTATTAATTTAATTAAGTGAAATTAAAAATAATAAATGAAAGGTGAATAAAAGAGTTAAAAAAATTTAAAAATAAATAATTAAAATCAAATTTTGTTCTTATTTGAAAAGGCGCCGTCTGCCATGCACCTTGAATGTCAGCCATAGATTTTCATTCAAAATAGATCTACGGCGGCCCAAATTAATTACTGAAAATATAAAGATCAGTTAAATGGGTAAAAGTGAAAATAACATTCTAAGCCCCTAAAAAGTTTTTTGAGTTTTTTTTTTCTAGATATTGCAGAAAGGTCCCTAGGTTCATTTTTTTTTTCCGATTTTGCAGAATATCTCGTCCCCCAACTGGGTTTGCATGTGTTGGGAGAGGCACAAATGGGATAAAACTTGGTGGAGAGAATTGCAGCAGTGGAACAGCAAGGATAAGTGGTGTGTTGCATGGCTTTATCGGCAACCCTCAAGCATAGAAGAAGGTGTGGTGGTGTCGTGAGTCTATAATCGGATTTTTCCAGCCTCCTCCCCTGTATTAGTTCCCCTGTAAATGTTACTGGCTTTATTTCAATTCATATTCATGATGGGGATGGTGAGGAAGAAATTAATGTAATTTAAGTTGTTGTTCAGGGTTTGTTTATGTTGGCTGTATTTTTCATACGACAATTATCAGTATATTTTTCTCACATCACTTTTTACATTACTCTTCGTATCATTAATTAAATTACTTTCTCTTTATTATTTTTTCACACTTAATTATAACTACTAAAAATGTGATAAAAAATAATATAAGATAAAAAGTGTGATAAAAATATCATTTTCTTTTTTCATATTGTCAAGGTTTATGTAAAGAGAATAACAAAAACACGATCCAAAGTAAATGAGCAAAGTTAACATGTTTGAGACAATTAACTAATTACAGTAACCAAAACTTATAACACTTCCCTTTGTTTCTCTTTCCACCCATTTTTGGTACCTTTTCTTTTGTTGTAGGAATCCATCTCTTCCCTCAAGCTTTCCCCTACAAAATCTTCTCAAACATAGTAGCTTGTTCTCTCTGTCTCTCTTTTGTCCATTTTGTACGCAAGAATGAAGCTTTTTCTTTCCCAAAGTCTCCTTTTTTTATGTGGTTGACAAGTTGGTGTATTGAAGGGTAATTTGAGATTTGGCGGAGAGTTGGTGTAATGGACTAATTATAGCAACTAGAGTTCAATAAAAAATATAAAACTTATGGGCTTAAACTACAAATAATATAAATCTTTCAAAAGACTAGACTTATAAGAGGTAACTTAAACGATGTACCGGTGCATCCTACGTTAACAAGGTGCAATGTAGAATCCTCCAATTTGAAAGTGTTGTTTTTCACCACTTTGGGTAAGTAACACATCTTATACACAAATCTAACCTCCTAAATTTTCCAAAAAAGATAAAAAAAACTTATTGAACATTTTTAAATGTGAGAAAAAAAAACCCTCTATTTATTAGATATCCACTTTGTTAACAAAAATATACCTCGTGGTTCACGTGACACTTGAAACCACCAAGACCCTTGATGTTTGATTAAAAATCAACATTAGCAATAAAATTAGATTAAAAATAAGAAGTCAAGTGGTTTCAAATACCCTCTTAAGTCTTAACTAGCAGTTCTGCTTGTGGTCAACCCTCCTCAAGAAGATCATCTGACACCCAGGAGCAACGGGTGAGTAGCTTTTATGTGGAAAAAGCTTTTGAGTGAGTATGCAAGCAATATTCTTAGTGGACTTTTACCTGTCCTTCGGGATCTTAGGCATGTCACTGGCGCCATGACAAGTAGTATTGGAGTAACCTTTTCTTATTACAATTATTACTTACCAAAAGATTTAAAAAATAAGAAATCAAATGTTGAATTTCATCATAATGAAAACTAATATATAGATGAACAAAAGCCTAAAATTTTGACCGCAAATACAGTTTTTTTAATTTTGCACGTTTGGTAAAGCTTAAGTTTTTTCTTTTTTTATAAAACTCTGGAGTAAATTGCACATTAACTAAAATTTAAAGGGTTTTTTTTTTCTTCTCATTTTACCCGTTTTGAGGAGAAGGGGGTTGGAGGTTTATGATACCAAAAATATGATCAATCCAAGATGAATAGAAGAAACAAAAGGTCGATTGGCTACATGATAAATGTCTAGCTACCTTGAGACAATTTAAGTCCATTCAGTAAAGTTAATGATGTACTCTAAGCATCAATCAAATATAAGCCTAAGAGAAAGGTAATGTGTCTTCCTCATGATGTTTACCACTCTTTTGATAAGATGCGTTCTTCTACCCTGCTAGATTATTAGTCAACCTGCAGATAATAGTTGACAATAATCCATTCATTATCTAGCAAGTATGTTGAATAGTATTTACATGATCATTAGAGCCAGGTGGTACCAAATCAAGGGTAAACAAAAATGGGTATGTTTACAAGAAATCACAAAGTAAAACTTTAAACATGATTAAATGATAGTATAAAATATTTTTAAATTGACATTATATCAAAATTAAATCCTTAGAAGATATGTTATTGCCAATTAGAAGCGATATTGATATCAAACGCTCCACGCAAATGTTAAATATAAAGCCACTTTCGATGACAAAAGTCTAAAAAGGGGGGTTGGAATTCGATGAATTCAGTGAAGCAGAAGACAGTTGAAGAAAGAAAATAATGAAGGTGGTTGGCAGGTGGAGCAGTGAAGGAAATTTTCTCCTATAAATACTGGTCTCCTCCATCAGTTTTATCATCTTATTTTCACAGAGAAATATTACATAGTATTTTTTGAGAGTCTTTCTTATTTTATAGAGAAATGTGTATTTCTCTATTTTAAGATAGGGTGTTATTGTTCTATTCTTGTAATAAGAGAAAAGTTGTAATTTTTTTTCACATAGTAAAAATATTCTATTCTTGCCTGTGATTTTTTCCACATCACTATTAGAGGGTTTTCCACGTTAAAATTGTGTCAGTTCCTATTTTTTCAACTCTATTTTAGTTGTGTGATATTATTTCTATAACTCTGGTACACAATAGTGGTATCAAAGCCATTGGTTACTGATACTATTCATGTTGTGGGTACTGGTCACAGTTACTATTTACAAGTGTGGTTGTATACTTTTATAATATTGTTAACGTAAAAGAAGTTGTCCCAATACGGTATATATATATAATACTGTTCATGTATACAATACTATTCACGGTAAAATAGAGTAAGTCGATTTGGTTGAGAAACATATTGTTGTCAATACCATGGCAGCAATTGAGAGGTTCGATGAGAGTAATTTCTTCTTATGGAAATTGAAGATAAATGCGATCTTAAGGAAGGACAATTGTTTAGCAGCAATTGAAAGCAGACCTACTGGTATACCTAATGACAAGTGGAAGAAGATTGATGACAATGTTGTTGGCAACCTACATATAGCTTTGACAGATTTAATCTTGTCAAGTGTTGCAGAAAAGATGACAGAAAAGGAAATCTATGATGCACTCATAAAATTGTACGAGGTCAAGTCACTTCACAACATAATATTCTTAAAAAGAAGACTTTATACTCTTCGAATAAGTGAATCAACGACAATAACAAATCACATCAACAATATGAATACTCTATTTTTCCATCTTACCACATCAAATTACAATATGGTAAAAAATAAATACACAAAACTTCTATTTCAAAGTTTATTTAACTCTTATGATCAACTCATCATCAATATAATAAATAATAATATTGTTGAAATTTCATTCGAAGAAGTTGTGTTTTGCAAGCAAATAAACGAAACAATGGTGCTAAGCAGCCAGACAAGTTTGCCCGATTTTCATAAGGCAGAATGGTATGGCATTTGACTTATACTGAGGTGGTAGGCCACATGGTTTTAATTTTGCTAATTTTTTAATATTGAAATAATTTTGTTTTAGCATCCTCTAAATTTTTCATAATTTTTTTTAAACGAGCATTTTTAAATATTTAAACATTTAAAATTATTATTTTTATCTTGTTAAATTTTCTTAAATAATTATTTGAAGAGTTATTTCAGTTTAAAAATATTTAAATGATGTTGTTCACATGCTTTTCCAATGTCTGTGCAGTGGCACAATTTTTAACGCATTAATCGATCAAATCGTGCCACGTGGATGGAATGGGACTAGTTAGCTTGTGAAGAACTTCTTGAGTTGTTTGAAATAAAATGTTGTCATTAACTTCTTATTTTTCTCAAATTATGTTCAGAAATTTAAAGAAATAGTAGTTTGTGCATAAACTCAGGAATTTTCTCCAATCAAAATCTATTATCAATTCAGGATTTAAATTGAAATACAACTAAAATCGAATAAATTTAATTTTTTTATTTGACTTTTTGAAAATTTAATGGATTTGATCGGTTTTTTGTTTTAATTTTCAAACTACCTTCATTTCAATCCAAATCTTGTTTTAATTTTCAAACTACATTCATTTCAATTATTATATTATATAAATAATTTTTTATTATTAAATTTATGTTTTTACCTATAATAATTCTAATTTCACACAATTTTCCCACTCTATTTGCTACCCCAAGTCAAATATTATTTAACGCATGTTAAATGAACTATTTTTATTTTTTTATTTTCTTTTATTTTTTGCCTTCTCTTTTTAGTAGCCCGAACTGCTTTTAGCTAATAAAACTTTAGGCTTAAATTTTTTTTGACCAAAAACTAATTAAAAAATTAGTTTGGATTAAATCGGTATCGAAATCCAAACTAAACCAATTGATTTTCTATACTTAAGAATCAATTGGATTAGATTGGTTAGGTTTTCATTCAAAAATCGATTTAATTCAATCCGCAAAGGATAAAGCTCCTTTTAAAGTGAGCATGTTACAAAAATGAGCAAGAAATTATGTATTTACTCTTAAATTATTTAATAAGTTAAGATCATGATGTATTTTAAACTAAATTAAGAGTAAATACATCCTTATTTACTTTATGGACATGCTCATTTTAATGGAACTTTTTCCTATCCGCAATATGAAAGATCATGTGAAGAGAGAGATAGACACAAAAACTCTAACATAGGGTCCTACAAATTTTAAGAAGACCTCATTATTTTAAGTCTTTGTGCCTATCTCTCTCTTTATAAGATAAGGTCATGTTAAAATTTCACATAGGAGGATCTATTCCTAACTCCATCAAGATTGATTCTCTCATGTGAAATATTCGCATGACAATGTCATGTAACGAGAGAGATAAACACAAAGATTTAAATAGTGAGATCTTCTTAAAATTTGTGAGACCTTGTATTAGAGTGTGTGTCTATCTCTCTCTTCGCATGACCTTGTCATGTGAAATTTCACATGAGAGAAATAATACTGTAAATTATAGGAATGAATCATCTCATGATAAATTTTCACGTGACCTTATCATGTGAAGAGAGAAATAGACACAAAGATTTACATAGTAGGGTCTTCTTAAAATTTGAGGGACCCTGCATTAGAGTCTTTGTATTTATGTCACCCTTCACATGACAAGGTCATGTGAAATTTTACATGAGAGAATTCATCTTGTAACTTATGGGAATGGATCATCTCATGTGAAATTTTCACATGACCTTGTCATATGAATGGAGAGATAGACACAGTCTTAAATAGTGGGATCTTCTTAAAATTTGTAGGACCCTGTGTAATAGTCTTTGTATCTATTTCTCTCTTGACTTTGACCTTGTTATGTGAAATTTTATGAGAGAATTCATCCGTAACTTATGAGAATGGATCCTTTCGTGTGAAATTTTCACATAATCTTGTTATGTAAAAATAGAGATAAACACAAAATCTTATATAATGTGGTCTTCTTAAGATTTGTGGGACCTTGTAAAAAAATGGCCAACGTAGAGTGTTACTTCAACTTACTTTTGTAAAATTTTTTATACGTTAGCAAACTCTTTTCAAACTTAAATTTACAAACACACTGACTTTTCATGTTGAAAATTTCACATGTGAAAATTTCACATGAGAGAATCCATCACGTAACTGACTCAAAGACTTAAATAGTGAGGTCTCTTAAAATTTTTCGGACCCTATGTTGGAGTCTTTATGTCTATCTTTATCTTCCTTGTCATGTAAAATTTTACATGACCTTTGATGTGAAGAGAAAGATAAACATAAAAATCTAAATAATGAGATCATCTTAAAACTTTAAACTTGTAGGACCATGTGTTAAAATTTTTATGTCTATCTCTCTCGTGTGTAACCTTATCATGTGAAATTTCATATGAAAGAATCCATCTTATAACTTATGAGAATGAATCCTGACATATCAAATGAATAATTGAGGGAGGATTTGATAATAAACTAATGGAAACTTCTACAATGCCCTAAAGAACTTTTGGAGCATGGATGGCCCAGCCGGTTTTAACAGTTGATTTTGTGTTGAAATTGGTCAGTGACTCCTATGTGTTACCTGCGACCTGAATAACATGTAATATTTTGTACAATGAGTAATTTCTAGATTGGTCTCTCAAATTATGAGAATTGTTGTTTTAGATTTGTAAACCAAAACAAACGAACAATAGTAATTTCAACGGCACCACCAACCCAGTAGAGTGTAGCAAACCCATTTTATCCCAAAACACTTATCTCTGTCGTTGTCGTTGCCGTTGCGGTGGACAACAATATCTCGCCGCCGAATTCTGATCGTCCAACAACACCTCCACTCTCTGCAGAACCTCTTTCCCTGCATCAAACTGGACAGAATTTGATTGCCTCCCACCTGAACCTTTCCTCCGCGATGGAGACCACAAGGCCTAGGCTCAGCACTACCATTAGGTATACCTCCACGCTTGACCCAATTGCCAGAACCATGAATCATGAGCCGGGCGACGCAATTGGGGCATCGAGGACCAACAGGATGGTGATCACGGAGGGGTGCTTCCAATTGCACTTGACAACGGCGGTGAAGTGAACGTTGGTGGACCTGCCGTGAAAAGCGGAGAAGTTGGCGTGGACAGTGGAGATAGCGGCGGTCATGGAGATGCGGAAGCAAAGAGGGAGAATAGGGCTCTAATAGCCTAAATGCAATAACCTAAAAATTAAGGTTTAAAAATTAAATACCACATTGTAAAAAAAAATTACCAAAAAATAAAATAAATATCCAAGTTGTTACCTGTTATAGCTGGTATTTTATATGGAGCATCATGTTCCAAACCTCAAATAGAGCATGTTAGACTCCTTCCACACTTATTTGCAAGCTTCTAAAAATAAGATCGATCATCAAACCAAATTGGTGAAGAGATTGATTTATAGTTTAATGGTTCAACCAAAATCGAACCATAGTTGAATAAAAATAAAATAAATATCCAAGTTGTTACCTGTTATAGCTGGTATTTTATATGGAGCATCATGCTCCAAACCTCAAAAAGAGCATGTTAGACTCCTTCCACACTTATTTGCAAGCTTCTGAAAATAAGATCGATCATCAAACCAAATCAGTGAAGGGATTTATTTATAGTTGAATATATATATATATATATATATATATATATATATATATATATATATATATATATATATATAAATATATAAAGTAAGATCATATATATATATATATAATGACATATTTAGTGAAATTAATTTTTATTGTAAGAAGAATAAATCTTGACTATACAATCATATATAAATGATTAAGATTAAAAATTACTTAAAAGTCTTGTAACTATTTAAAAAAATCACATGTATTTATATTCTAATTTTAATCATTTATGTAAAATTTAATTGTTAAGATTCACTCATCTCATATTTTATAATAAATATTCTTCTCACTAGATATGTTTATATATATATATATATATATATATATATATATATATGTGATTAGTTTTTAATGTGTATAAATCATGTGTTTCAGATTTATGTGCAGAAATAGAACAAAATAATAATTAACCTAGTAACAAGCATGTGTGGCATAGTGGTTAAGCTTTTCCTTCACACACACTACTACGTCTTAGGTTCAAGACTCTCTATACTTGATGCATTTTTGTAGTAAAAGCTTGAACCGGTCAACAACCGATCAACCTCTCAAACCGTGTTCGATCCACCAGTTAGAGCTGTTCGCATCTAATTCTTCGACTGCTGGTTCTTGAGGCTTGACTGGACCAGCTAGTGGTCCAGTTCACGGTTAAATCAGTCCAACCGGCTAGTCTAGTCCAGTCCAGTTTTCTTAACACTGCTTAGTTGCATTTCTCTATAATGCATAATCCTGTTCACCAGATTATTCATTCTATTTCAAAACTCTATGTTTGATTCTTAATAAGTAACAAAAATGCACTGTTTGGTTGCTTGCTCCACTTAATTATCAACTTCTGAAAGATGGCAAAAATGTCAAGGGATCTTAAAAAATTTTATATACAAGGAAAGAAAACTAAACAAAATAATAAAGCAACATACCAATCCGGCAAGCATAAAACCAAAGCTAACAAGATCACACAAATATCACAATACTTGTGAACAGGAAGCCGGTACCATTTACAAGCTTGATATTCACTCGCTGCGACAAACATATGACAAGCTGTAACGGTATCAAGAAATTTCTTTCAATTCTAATCACAAAGTGGCTATTAAGTAAAGAGGTGAGAAGTTATCAGAACAATATCAGACCAACCAGAAGCTAGCAATCTCCAAATCATGAGACATACATATTTGCATAGGCACATTGCCTATGTAGGGAAACTTACAGGCTTACAGCCCCATGTGAAGCACTGACATAATGTTGTTAGAGATCAAGATAAAACTAATGTATACTATTACATCCTCCAGGACGATTCTACTTTTCAGATCTTCCATAACTCTGACATAATCAGCTTCTTCAACCATCGTAAAAGAAAACATCCAGAGAGATTCATAATGGGGGCAGCATATGAAGATTGGTCGTTTAACAATTCAAGTATGCAGACTGGTCTGAGTGCAAGCTTATTATTATCTCTTCGTTGTGGGTGATGCAGAGTTTGATTCACTTCCACACTGAACAGCTCGAGGGACAAATTTCAAGCCTTTGTGGCGGCGACCAAAGCTGATAGACGAAGGAGTAGAATCAGAAGTGCTCAATTTAGAGACTGCCAAAGCAAGGTCATCTATGGCTGCATTTTCTACTTCCATCATTCCTGAAGCATCCTCCTTACGAACAGCTTGTTTGCGTTGGGACTTCAGCCTGTGTTTCTTTGATGGCCGAGCCTTCTTGAAAAACTCAAATGAGGTAGGGAATTTATGCTTGTCAACCAGATGCTGCTGCCTACTATTGTAGCTTTTGAATTTCAAATCACACCCTTCCACTAAGCATTCATACTATTTGACAAAGATATAAGGATCATATTAATGAGATGGTCCCCTAAAAGAAAAATTAAACATGTGGATGCAAAAGCAAAAATGATAACAAGCTAACCTATGAACTCTAAAAAAGAAATCAAGGACAGAAAGCAAGAAAATTTCTAGAATGCGTGCAAAGAACAAAGAAGTTTTAATCACTGTTTAAAAGAACCAAATTTTAAATGAGATTTTCCTGTTGACATTTGTAAGATTATAAATTTATGTAAGAAAGAAGCGGGGGATACTTTAATTCTTTAATAAAGAAACTTGAAAGAAACAAAAGCCAAATTGAATACCTTACACTGAAGAAGGGAACAAAATTCTAACTAGTTAATTCTTCAACAGAGAATCAAAGTGTAGGATAGATGCAATTCTACAAGGAATCATTTCATGCTACCACAATGAATCAATTTTAGGCGCATATACCACATCATAGCCACGTGCAACTTTTGCCTGAAAGAAAGAATCATGCACTTCAGATACATGTATGCTGAGCAGACGTGATGTTGGGTAGACTCTGGAACACACTGAACAAGATGCAGTATGCCTTGCATTATAGTGATTTTCAAAGTCCTCCATAGAAGTCAAGCGTGCTCCACAACCAACAATGGGACAAAACACTTCCCTGCACAAAAGGACATCTTTGAAATCAGGCACACATACTGCCATTCTATCAGTAGACATTTAAACATTACCTTCTTGGAAGAAGTATATTCTTCAACAAAAGTAAGGTCTTGATTCAGGTGTAATACAAATAAAATTGTTTTTCCAATAAAGGAGGAAATTAACTAGAATTATAGGGAAAAAAAGATTTTTCACTGAGAAGCAAGTAAAATAACAGAAAACTATAGTTAAGGAACTACAAATAACAGACAAAATCCATCATGCACTGTTCTCAAAAGCAACCAATTTTAACAGCTTCCATCAGCCTAGTAAGACCTAACAGCAGTGTGTTAAATTAGAGCACTCTTTACTCCAAGGTCTCTTGATTATCAAATATCATATATGTCATCAATTTTCTTTCTTTTTTTCCCCCCCATTTTGGCCCTTCTAGGTATCAACAGAAATGAATGCATTAGAGAGAAAGTAAGCGTAACACTTATTGTGGAAAAGATGAGAGAATCTCGCCTTAAGTAGTTTGGACATGTAAGGAGAAGACCTTTAGAAGCCTCTATAAGAAGAGTAGAGCAGGGAGAGGATAACCCAATAACTAGAGGTAGAGGGAGAGCAAGAAAAACTATAGGTGAAAAGATTGAAAAAGACTTAGATTTGAATGACATTTTTGAAGACTTGGTTTATGATAAGACATAATAGCATCGTTTGATCCATGTAGCTGACTCCGCCTAATGGGAAAAGGCTTGGTTGTTGTTGTTGTTATTGTTGTTGGGTATTAGGTATTAACAATCAAATGCACCCAACTTTTGAAAATCATATAACAGCATTGATGCTTTAATCATATTATTGGAGCTCACATATTGTCAGGATTCAGGAATATGAAAACAAACATGGTTGCATTACATATAGTTTTCATAAGAGTCAATTAGAGCAACCTGTCTTCCTCTTGTATTCACATATAGTTTGCATTACATATGGTTTAATGATATAATGATCATTACCTGCCTTCCTCTTGTATCCAATCCTCAAGCTGTTGCTTCTCTTCTGTTAATTCCAAGGCAACCTTTGAATTTGAAATACAAAAGGGTAAGCAAGAATTCCCACTCAAATTCAGCACTTCAAGTATTCATAATCATTAATCAAACAGACAAAAAGCTTAAACAACTACACCAGCAATGCTTGAAACAGAGAAGTGGTATTCAGCACTCTAAATTTAGATTATGATTTTTCATAACCTTACAATTATTCTCAATGCGCGATGCAAATCTTAATCAAACGGAGACAACGTTGGGCAATGAAATCAAAATTCACAAAAATGAAAATAAGGAAAATGAAAAAAGGGGTAAAAGAAAACAAAACCTGTTTAGCAATTAGTTCTCGTTCGAGGTTGCCGGAAGCAAAGAAAGGAGAATCGGGTCCGAACCTGCGATTAAGCGGTTTCCAGTAGGGAAACCCTGATTGCAGATTCTGTTCCACATCCATCGCCATCACCGATTTCCTCCTTCACTCTTCACTCTTAAGCGGAGAGAGTGAGAACTGAACAGAGTTTTCCTTCAAATCTGGTGCACCCGTTTCCATCGTAGTCAATAGTTTTGGGCCTCATCATTTCTCAATATTTTTCCCCCAACTTTAGTGAAGCCCATGCATGTGGCAGTCTCTTTCTCTTTTACTTTTTCTTCCTTCCTTTTTTTTTTTTTTACTGAGAAATAAAGAGTCCAATTGAGCAAGGTTACTAATATGCTCAAGGGCTTCCATTATTATTATCCAACAACAATGAAAAAGAGTGAGCCAGCCTGCCCAAATCATGAGCTACATTATTCCCTTCTCTTCTAATGTGTAAAATAGATAATTATTAAAGTCTGATTGAACATTAAATTGGTTACAGTACTGAGTAAATGGGATACTAGTTCAACTCGCCAGATACTATTTAGTTGAATGGTATAAAATAAATAAATAAATATATGAATTTAATAAGAAATTATATAAAATAAAATCCAAAACAAAAAGGTCAAAAGGATAAAAACAAAGAAAAGAAATAGCCTGAAATTTTATGCCTGATGGGCTAAGGCCCAAAAAGAATGGGTAGGGAAGAGCTAGTGCATTCATTTTTTCTCGTAGACTACTAAACATTTTCGAAACAAAAGGCTACATCTTTTCAATTGAAGCAACCAATGAGGGGTTTGTATGTAAGATAAGCGTGACTTTTGAATCAATGAGTATCAAGCCTGACCTATAACATATTCAAGAGGTAGGATACTAGGATGTGAAAATGAACAATTACATGCTTTATATAGAAATTAAGATTACAAATTTTGCTAGAAAATACCTCTCACTCCTTAAATTTATCTTACCCCGACAACGGTAAATTAAAAAGTACAATAAAAATCATAAAATTTAAATAAAATATTAAATAATGTATTAAAGCAATTGAATTTAAATAAATTTACCTTTCTTCATCTCATCTATTATTTAAATCTTATTCTCTTTTGTTAAATTATTAAATTTTTTAGTTTTCATTTTTACTTAATTGAATATAGGCTAAGATTGATTACCAAATTTAATATATTTCAATTTTTTTATGAACAAGAAATGCAAATTTTTCTACTAAATTTGTTTCGTTGTTCCAACGATTTTTACAATAAACTAGATTTTAACCCCGGTAATACCAGGCTAGTAAAATTTTAATTTGTGTTAATTTATTTAATTAATTATTGATTTTAACTCATTTCTGATAAGAAAAAAAATAAAATTGTATAAATTAAAATTTTAACTATAAGATGTAATACAATAAAATAATGTGACCAAATAATGAATGCTTGAAACATAAATGTAAGATGGTTTTTATCTTCTTTTTTTTTTTTATGTCTCACCTATAGTAAATCACTACTATCATGCTTTTCACTTCCTCCATATCAGGGGCGGAGATAGGATTTTAATTTTAGGGGAGTCGAGACTAAAAACTAGATATATGTTTTTAAATATTTAAGTTAAAAAATCTAATTATCATATAATATAAATATAAAAATAAATTTAATTCAACTCACAATCAACAGATTTTAAATTAGAAATGTTTATAGTAAATATAATTAAATATAAGACAATCTTAAATACATACTTTTAATTTTTAACATGTGTGTGATAATGTTTTATAAAATAAAAGTAATATATTATCACATCTGTGGTGAATTTTTCAACAATTTCTTTTTCAATGTAATCAATCATATAATCTGTGAGAAAATCATCTTTCATCTTGTTCCGTAGCTTTGTTTTAATAATTTTTATAACTAAAAAGATATATTCAGTAGTTGCTATTGATACATAAAGGGTCAAAAGAAGCCGAAGCAATCAATCAACCAAAGGATAAATATTTGATTTTTTAGTTTCCACCAATCTTTGACACAAGTTAGCAATAGTAGACAAATTCTGAAAATTTGGATGTTTAAAGACATCAGGTTCATAATATTGCAATTCATATTCCAACTAAATCTTTTCTCGCTCAAAAAAATCAAAAAAGATAAAACTTCTCAACAAGTTTACATATGTCACCAACATTAAATGACTTCCAGCCATCTTTAGGATCTAAAGTTATACTCAATATGATAAGCTCTGTTGCTTGTTCACTAAATCTACTATTAAGTTCTTTCAATTGATAATCTACCACAATTGTAAATATATTCACACGATAGTAATGCTCAATTGTCACATTATTCTTTTAACGACGAGACCGAATTATGTCAGAAAAAGAAGCACTCACATCAGGAATTTGAATAGCTTTTCTTTTACAAAAGGAATTAACTCTCTCTCTCTCTCTAAAAGACGACTATCCCAACCACAATCTCTTAACCTCTGAATCATTGATTTTGTGCTAGATACTAAATGCATAGCATTTAAAATATCTTGAGATTTTTGTTGCAAAGCTTGACAGAGTTTATCAGTAATTCCCATAATCTCTTTCATCACACGTGCAAAATGAATATAAATTCAAATGACATCAATAACTTAAGAGCAAAAGTAACATAACCTCATTGGGAGCTTCAACAACTAAATCTTCAAGAACTGAAGTAGTTGCACTAAACATACGTAAAAGGTTATACATTGAATTCAAATGAGAACTCCATCTCGTGTCTCCAGGTCTTTGCAATGTACTAATTTGATTCATTCCCTTTCTTGTCTCAATCTCATCATTTGCAACCAATTGAGCAATTTCATTTGCATAAGTAGCTTGTAATTCATCATTGTGTTTAGAAGAAGAGCACACCACATTGACAATAAAAGTCAAATTTTGAAAGAAAGTATGAACATCAATTACTTCTCTAGCTACAACAATAAGAGCCAGTTGTAATTGGTGAGCTAAACAATGGACATAATACGTATAAGGACATTCTTAACGAATTAAGGCTTGTAAACCATTCCACTCTCCTCTCATATTACATACTCCATCATATCCTTGACCTTGTGCATTTTGAATGTTGAGATTATGATGAGACAATATTGAACATATCTTCTGTTTAAGAGTTATTACAGTGGTATCTATAACATGTGCTACATCCAAAAAATGCTCTTTTACAAGTCCATGTATATCAACAAATCTAACAACAAGTGTCATTTGTTCTCTTTTAGATTCATCTCGAGCTTCATCAACAGTCAAACAAAATTTCACATCATCAATCTCATTGCAAATTTTATCTTGCACCTTTCTAGCAAAGATATGTAAAATTTCATTTTCAGTAGTAGGAGATGTGTACCTTACATTTTGAGGGGCATTCTCCAAAACAACTTCATTCACTTTTTTATTGTAAGAAGCCAAGAGCTTAATCATCTCAAGAAAATTACCATGATTTTTGGAGTCCAAGCTTTCATCATGGCCTCTAAAAGCACAAGCCTAAAAAGTTAACTATTTAACAGCATCTATAGAGGCTTTAAGACACAATCTGTTATTCAAAATTTGTTGGTATGTTTATGTAGTACTCTTTCAATGTGACATGACTGATTCTTCAAATCTTGATAACATCTAATAGCAATATTGTGAACTGAATTGAGACTTTTTTTTTTTATATGAGATAAACATGCATATTCTTTTCTATTGTTCACTTTTTTCCAATTTCTAAACCCTTTTGAAGTGAATGGACTTGCTTTTTAAAAAAATAAATAGCATAGAAGACAAAAGGTAACATATTCTTCAGGTAAGTATTCCAACCAAGAAAAAACTTTAAACTAATGAGCTTGAAATCGACGAGGATGATCTTCTGGACTAGAAAGTGGATACACATCTATAATAAATTAATATGGTCCAAACTTAATATAAGCCCTACGAATTTCATCTTGTTGATTAATAGGATATTTCCAAATTTGTAAACGCTTTTTAAGATCACGTATCAAAGTACTAATATTAATTTTTTCTTCTTCAGTTCTCATAACTTTGGTAAGAGGTGGCTCCATAGTATGCACTGTTGTAACTTGCTTAACAACATTTTCAATATTCATCTTTAAATATTTATTTGACTCACTAGATTGTGCATTATCATTATGATTTTCAAAACAAAAGGCTACATCTTTTCAATTGAAGCAACCAATGAGGGGTTTGTCTTACATACATCTTCTGAACTTAAGGTGCATGAATACACCTTATATTTTAACCGTTGATCAGCGTGACTTTTGAATCAGTGAGTATCAAGCATGACCTATAACCTATCCAAGAGGTAGGATACTAGGATGTGAAAATGAACAATTACATGCTTTATATAGAAATTAATATTACAAGTTTTGCTAAAAAATACCTCTCACTCCTTAAATTTATCTTACCCCGGCAACGGTAAATTAAAAAGTAAAATAAAATAAAATAAAATTTAAATAAAATATTAAATAATGTATTAAAACAATAGAATTTAAATAATTTTACCTTTCTTCATCTCATCTATTATTTAAATTTTATTCTCTTTTGTTAAATTATTAAATTTTTTAGTTTTCATTTTTACTTAATTGAATATAGGCTAAGATTGGTTACTAAATTTAATATATTTCAATTTTTTTTATGAACAAGAAATGCAAATTTTTCTACTAAATGTGTTTCGTTGTTCCAATGATTTTTACAATAAACTAGATTTTAACCCCGGCAATAACAGGCTAGTAAAATTTTAATTTGTGTTAATTTATTTAATTAATTATTGATTTTAACTCATTTCTGATAAGAAAAAAATAAAATTGTATAAATTAAAATTTTAACTATAAGATGTAATACAATAAAATAATGTGACCAAATAATGAATGCTTGAAACATAAATGTAAGATGGTTTTTATCTTTCTTTTTTTTTTTTTTAATGTCTCAACTATAATAGATCACTATTGCCCTCTTCACTTCCTCCATATGGCTCTTTCAGTGGATAGTATCACATATAATTGAATAACATTGTAACATAATCCCATATAATCAACAAAATAAAGCAAAAATATATCATTAATTGATTTTATTAGAATATATTTTTCTTGTTAGTATTTTTGAGGAAAGCATTCCTTCACGTCTCCAAGTTTATCTTCCTTTGTTACGACATCACGATCAAATATCACAAAAGTAGCATTACTATTATTATTTGAAACTTTAACATGGACTTTACACCTAAAATTAATAGGATATTAAATATGTTAGTATTAAGAAGTTATTTAGGCATATTAAGCAATCCAATAAAAGAATCTACATAGAAATAGCTTGCAAAATCTTTTGACACTTATCCAAACAAAGATGCCCACCACAACCTCAATATTCTTAGAGCATAATGATTTAATTAAGGAATGGTAAGTAAAAATATAAACTTTTTAAATAAAAAAAAATACACCTTTAATTTTTTGAATTAACTAGATCAATGAGATATATAATTAAACCTTCTTAGAGCATAATAGATAAATGTGTCAAAATGGGTGAGCCTAAATAGCCTGATAAAATGACAGGTTTGGTCAAAAAAATTGATGCAAAAATAAAATTTGGTCTGACTCGACCTGCTCGATTTTGGCCTGGCTTGCAAGATTGATGCTTAATTTTTAATTATGGTATTATTATGTAATTTATATGATATATAAAGATTTTGTACTTGTTTTTTTTAATGTAAATTAATATTTTTATCATACTAATATTTTTTTTAATGTTTGATGGAATTTAAACTATGTAAAAAAAATTGAAACATAAGAATGTTTTTTTTTAAGTGTTGATAACTAAAGAAAAAATAAAGTATGTTACAGGCCGACAGGCCGACCTGGCCCAACTAGCAGTCTGCATAGGGTTGGGTTAGGCCAGCAAATTACCAGCTCACAACATTCTTGGCCTAGCCAAGCCCAGCTTGAAAATTAGCTAACTCGATATGAGTTGACCCATTTTAACATCCGTAATAATGGACAATCAAGATGATATCATCCGTGATTAATAGTTAGTTCTATTATTGTAGCCAAACAAACAAAAACACTTTCATGCATGATTTAATTAAGGAATGTTAAGCAAAGATTTAAACTTTTTAAATAAAAAAATTCACCTTTTATTTTGTAAATGAACGAAATCAATGAGATTTGTAAACATTTGATTTTATGATTTTATTAGTCATCTTCCTTTCAAAAAAAGTGAAAAAGTTTTCTTCAGACCTCAATAGAGTAATATATTTTGGTATTCATCTGACTAATAATTTGAGTTTCTCTATTTTTTCTAGTAGGTAGCCTAGAAATAATTTAGAAAACATGAGTGTTCATCCAACTAAACAATTACTTGCTCCTTAACACATATATAGCAAGCATCATATATATTAGAATAAGGAGCATACTCTCTCATCTTGCTGATTCATCTCAATATTGTTGACGCTATATGAATCTTGATCTTTCAATCAAGTTTACTCTTGAATATAGCTTACCATTGGTGTCATTATAAAAATTAAACAATTTTAGCGCTACCCTTCCTTCTCAATTGTGTGTCTATGTGTGTTTTTGAGATTTTGTTTTGAACAATTTATAACTCAAATAAATGAACATTCTAATATTAAATGAATCTTAAATTGGTTTTTCAATTACCTAGTAGGAAACAATATAACAATATATTAAGATTTCCTAAATTAATTTTATTCATTAAATTTAAATACTAGTCAGTGTTCCATATCAATATTTTCTAATAAATATTCATATTATTTTTAACTTAAAAGTTATAAATAAACATGGAAAATTTATAATTAAGCTATAAATGAATAAAATGAATTATTGTAGTTTTTATTAGCTCAAGAAATTAAATTTAGTAATTTTAATGTTTTTCTTAACTTAAAAGTGGTGTAGAAATTAGAATAAATAAGATAAAATTATGAAAATAATTTTATAAATTGAGAAAAATATTTAGATGATAATTGTGATTTTATTATCTTCATATTGCTTAAGAAAATGAATAAGCATAAAATAGATTAATTATTCAAGCTTAATTAGGAATATAATTAGAATAAAAGAATTAAAGTCATCATTACTCTAAAACCAATAAGAATTCGTGCACAAAAGCAAACCCACTTAGCTTAGATGTTATGGGCTTAACTTCAAGTCACAAAGCTTGATTAAATTTAAACCAATATGATTTCATGCATGGAGGTTACTTGCACCCTAAGTTATTAACACATTGGTAAGAATTAGGACTTGATAGGCATCAATTGGCCTAAACTTAGATCCTACATGAATTCTATGAATTCCTAAGGCATTATTTGATGCTAAAAACATTGGATTGAAGATCAAAATATTCCAAAGAGCTTGAAAGCTCATGGAACCGCTACTCAAGCTCTTAAACTTAGTGACTAAGTTGTTCATTCCCTTCCTTATACCTCCCATCCAGTGCCACCCATACACAAACACAAAAAGACACTCATTCTCTCCTTCTTCTCTCTTGGTTTTTGGTAAAGACAGGGAAACCATGGAAGCTTGCCTTCAAGCTCATGCATGAGTCTCCATTTTGTTATCAAGTGGCTTCCAATACTCAAGAGGGGGGTGCATTGAGTACAAATTTTTTCGCAAAACCTCTTTTAATTAAAATACAAATATTGCAACTTATTAAATAAATGCACAGAAGAAACGAGATGAAGAAAGGAAATTTTAAGAACAGCAGAAAATAAATGTGCAATAAAATAAAATTGCGTAAAGTAAAGAGATTAAGAAGAGAGAAGCAGACACAATATTTATCTTGGTTCGACCACTAACCCACTTGTGGTCTACGTCCAGTCCTCGAAACAATGTCCGAGATTTTCACTATGTATACAAGCTTCAATAGGTGCTTGCAACCGTTACACAATAAAGTACTTTTCACACATAGGGAAACTCTACCCTTGTGCTAAAGCCTTAGCCTGCAGGGATACCTCACCCTTACACAAACCTTAGAGGGATACCTCACCCTCAATACAATATATCAGAGAAATAGATGAAGAAGAGAAACTCTCACTTAGAGTAAATTATACAATTTGAAGTGCTAATGGAGCTCTCACAGAAATATCTCAAAGTTTTAATCGAAAATAGAGCGTAGAAAATAATTTCACAAGAAAGAGAAAGTAGGAAATAATTCAGAGTGTTAGGCGATTTTAGAGAAGACCCAAGGCTTCTATTTATAGAGAAAATTCAAAGAAATAGCCGTTAGGGGTAATTAATACTCAATATTTCAAAATCTTATTTTCATATCAGTGTTCGTAATAACCGTGTTTATTCGAATAGTTTAAACCTTTATTCGAATAACACTATTTATGATATCTTCGTTAAAAGCCAGCTGATATGGGTTATTCGAATAACCTTAAGTTTATTCGAATAACTCTTCAACAAACAGTTACAAAAAAAAAACTTGGATTATCCGAATAGCTGCTGTGTTAAATCATTTGAGAGAAGCCTTTCTGGAGGTCCTATTATTCGAATAGACAATGGTTTATTCGAATAGTCTTTTAAGAAAATAGAAGCTCTCAGCAATATTGAAAAGCTATTATTCGAATAACTTAACTTGTTATTCGAATAGCATTTTAGAAAACAAAAAAAGCTGAAAGACTTTATTCGAATAACAGGATCATTATTTGAATAAGGCTATTAAAAACAGAGGCTCGTGGAAAGGTTTATTCGAATAGAATAAGATTTATTCCAATAAAACAATAGAAACTAATTTTGAATAAATCATTTAAAAACATTTGAGTTTCATTTTAAACCAATTCTTAATTTTCTTTCAAAATAGAGAGATATTAGAGTGAGCTTCGTACAAAAAGACCCTAAGTCCTAAAGCTATTCTTATACGATCTTGGACTTGGTCTTTCTATCATCTTCATTTTAGTCTTCATGTTTGTTATCATCAAAACAATTCTTCAAAGGCATATGTTCAATTACATTCTCTCTCTTTTTGATGATGACAAACTATCAATGAGAAAAGAATTAGTACATATAATTGGAATTCATAAAGAGGTATAAAAGCTTACTCTCCTATTTAAATATAAGAGGTAATGTATATCAGATATGTGCGCAGCTCCCCCTTTCAATTTGAATCCAATCTCGTTTTAAGTTTACCTGTCTTTTCTCAATTCAAATATCTGTCTTTTCAATTAAACTCAAATATTTCTCCCCCTTTTGTCATGAGCAAAAAGGAGGGGTAAGTCCCATAAACAGATATCAAGATGTAAAAAAAATAGAAAAGAGAAATAACTATAAAACATACTCAGATAAATGCAAGATAATAGACTTAAAACATATGTATTCATTAATCAAAGAGTGATGCAAGTACAGAGGCCAAAAACAACTCCAAATGAAGCACAAACAAAAAGAAACAAGGATCCTAAGATCTAAACAACTCCTAAAAGAGAGGATCCGGAGGCAGTGGTGAAGAAGCTGGTGTAGGAGCAGGTAATGCAACACGTAAGGCAACAACCTCATGTTCAACACCTTCTATTCTATCAAAAAGAATAGAGAAGGTATGTTCCATGTATGCTCGGTTATCATGCAAGGTGGCCATGATCTGCTCTAAGGTAACTAGAGCAGGAGCAGCATCAGGTGCATCAGTAGGGGCAACAGGTGCAGCAGGGGCGTCAGCAAGGTCAAACTCATCCTCAGCAACCTCATCCGGGTACACCCAGCCTTCATCGGTTTGGATCATCTTCATTTTGCATGTGATTTAGGTGGTGGAGATCTTTGCGCTCGTTGTAGGCTTTCGTCTTTTGGGAAGCAAGAGTGAAGGAACCGAAGATGTTATGATGGGATAAGGCAATGGCTCGCTCAGTCTCCAAGACTTGAGGATACTTGCTGAGCAAGGAAGTGATGAGGATCCCATAGGGCAAGTGTGATTTTTCCGTACCCTTGGCTCTCATCATATGTTTCATGATAAACATAGGCCAGTTTATCCTTGACCATTCTTCAAGATCCAGAGCATAAAGATGTCCTCTTCACTGAGGTACGCATAGTTTCCACCGCGGGGAGCCAGAATGTGAGCAAAGGCGTAATGCAGAGCCTATCTTGGCTCTTCAGTATGCCACCCTTGAGACCCCTGTCAGGCAAAGCTAGACCAGGCTTCAGCAGGTCCTCAATTGCCTGAATCCTTTTGAACTCCTCAAGGAAGGGGTTGTTGTCATCTTCAACTATTATACCGTCGAATTGTAACCTAAACAGAGTCTGCCACTCTGCGGAGTGATAACGATGTCCTGATTGCAGACTTCGGTGAGGAGGTTCTGGCCATCAATTGCCAGATTGCAGAAGAACATCTTCACCAGAGCGGGGTAGAGCGTAGCCCGGTGGGAACAGAGCTGTAGGACCCCCTGGTTTTGCAATAGAGACAAAAAATCGAAGTCTTTATACTGCTAAAAGAAGGGAAGGTCAAGATATTTGGGCTGAATGAGGTTATGCTCCCAGAAATGCGTAATGAAGTAGCCACGTTGCTCTTCGTTGGAGAAGAGCCTTCGCAGGTCAAGCGGGTTGTTGCATGGAGCAGTCTTCATGTGAGGGCGCTTGCTGGAAGAGGAGGCCATGATGTTTGAA
This sequence comes from Ormosia emarginata, assembly GCA_029884605.1. Lineage (NCBI taxonomy): Eukaryota > Viridiplantae > Streptophyta > Magnoliopsida > Fabales > Fabaceae > Ormosia > Ormosia emarginata. Next base: position 3,040,149 of record JAQQTP010000084.1, read on the forward strand.
GATGTGGAAGAGAGAGAGATGGCAAGGAGATGGTGGAGGTGAGTAGGAGAGAAAGAGGCGTAGAAGGCGATAATAGAAAATATGAGAATGAAAACGTCTGGGCACGCAGGTCAATTTAAAGGAGGCCCGTGTTTATCCGAATAAACGAAGGTGTATTCGAATAAACATTGTGTAGAAGCTGAAAGGACAGGTGTTTGAATGAAGATTTTGCTAGGGTTTATTCGAATAGAGAGAGTTTCTATTCGAATAGATCAACTGGGAAAGCCAAGGGTTTTGGCATTTTAATAGGTTTTATTCGAATAACTTAGGATTTATTCGAATAGACAGAAAGCAATCAGTCAAGGCTGATAAACCAAGGCTCTGGTTATTCAAATAGTCTGAGTTTTTATTCGAATAGACAGAGGGCAAAGATTAAGACTGATAAACTAAGGGCTCTGGTTATTCGAATAAAAAGAGATTTATTCAAATAGACAGAGATCACAACAAACACAGGATTGACATAGAAGCCAGTTTATTCGAATAAACTAAGTGTTATTCAAATAAAGCTGATATCCAACACATCATTTGATAAGCTTTAAAGAACTTTATTCGAATAAACATCAGTTTTATTCGAATAAAACTAACAAAAAGCATAGTAAAGCATACGTTTAGAAAGCAAGATAAAGCATATATTCATGTGATTTAAAGAATCAAGAGAGATAAAGGCATTATTAAGCAATAAAAACATGCAATCATATATTAGATTGATCAATTATGCCCAATTCTCCTCTAATATAAAAGAATGCTTCTTTTGCTAAGGGTTTTGTGAAGATATCTGCAAGTTGCTTAGATGTTTCAACAAACTCAAGAATGCAATCCCCTTTTTGTACATGATCTCTAATAAAGTGATGCCTTATCTCTATATGCTTTGTTCTAGAATGCAGAATGGGATTCTTAGATATATTTATTACACTAGTGTTATCATATCTTATCGGGATGTGATCAAGCTGAAGACCGTAGTCTAAAAGTTATTGCTTCATCCATAGGATTTGAGCACAACAACTCTCGGCTGCAACATATTCAGCCTCAGCGGTAGACAGAGCCACACTATTTTGTTTCTTGCTATGCCAAGAAACTAAAGAACTACCAAGCAAGTGGCATATCCCACTAGTACTCTTTCTATCCAATTTGCACCCAGCAAAATCAGAGTCGGAATAGCCTATTAGGCTGCATGAGGCACCCTTAGGGTACCATAAGCCCATTTGTGAAGTGCCTACTAGGTATTTCATTATTCGTTTAACAGCACTTAAATGAGATTCCTTAGGGTTTACCTGATATCTAGCACACATGCATACACTAAACATAATATCTGGCCTATTAGCAGTAAGATAAAGGAGAGATCCAATCATACCTCTGTATTTCGTTATTTCTACTGATTTACCTCCTTCATCTTTGTCCAAATAGCAAGATGTACCCATTGGAGTGGCCATGTGTTTAGCGTTTTCCATTTCGAAGCTCTTGAGCAATTCCTTGCAGTATTTGGTTTGACTTATGAATGTCCCTTCGTCGGTTTGTTTGATTTGAAGTCCGAGGAAGAAATTCAACTCTCCCATCATCGACATTTCAAATTCATTCTGCATTTTCTTAGCAAATTCTTTGCAAAGGGATTCATTAGTAGCACCAAAAATAATATCATCCACATATACTTGCACAAGAAGAATATCATGCTTTTTATTTTTAATGAAAAGGGTAGTATCGACTTTTCCTCTTGAAAAATCATTTTCTAAAAGAAACTTACTCAACCTTTCATACCAAGCTCTAGGAGCTTGCTTTAAGCCATATAAAGCCTTTTTAAGTTTAAAAACATGGTTGGGTAGTTCATGATTTTCAAAACCTGGAGGTTGCTTAATGAATACCTCCTCTTGAATAAAGCCATTTAGAAAAGCACTTTTAACATCCATTTGATATAATTTGAAATCCATGATGCAAGCATAAGCAAATAATATTCTAATAGCTTCTAATCTAGCTACAAGTGCATAGATTTCTTCATAGTCTATTCCTTCTTCTTGATTATAACCTTTAGCGATCAGTCTAGCTTTGTTTCTAGTTATTAACCCATTTTCATCAAGTTTGTTTCTAAAAACCCATTTAGTGCCAATTATAGGGTGATCATTAGGTCTAGCAACTAATTCCCAAACTTGATTTCTTTCAAACTGATTTAATTCCTCATGCACAGCTAAGATCCAATGTTCATCATCAAAAGCTTCAATTATATCTTTAGGTTCAATTTGAGAAATAAAAGCTAAATACAAGCATTTCTAAGATAATTACGAGTACTTACGCCTTTAGATACATCACTGATTATTTGATTAAGAGAATGATATTTTGAAGTTCGCTATTCTTTGGGAAGTTCCAAAGCTTGTGAATCCTCTTGTCTTTTTTTATCTTCTTGCTCCTTGATTTCTTTTTCCTTGCTATCCAAATGTGTTTCCGCTAAGACTTTTGCAACATAATCAATAACAAGATCCTTTCTCGATCCATTTGGGTCAGTTTCATCAAATGCAACATGTATAGATTCTTCAATAGTCATAGTTTTTTTATTATATATACGAAAAGCCTTACTATGATTTGAATAACTAAGAAATATACCTTCATCAGACTTAGCATCAAACTTTCCTAAGTTATCTTTTCCATTATTTAAAACAAAACATTTGCATCCAAAAACATGAAAATGTGAGACATTTGGCTTTCTTCCCTTGTATAACTCATATAGGGTTTTCTTTAACATAGGCCTTATAAGGGCCCTGTTCATTACATAAAAAGCTGTACTTACAGCATCCGCCCAAAAATATTTAGGAAGAGCAGCCTCATTAAGCATAGTTCTCGCCATTTCTTCTAAAGAACGATTTTTTATTTCTACAACTCCATTTTGTTGCGAGTTCAGTCAGAGAAATTATGATTAATGTCATGTTCATCACAATAATTTTCAAAAACATTGTTTTCAAATTCGCCACCATGATCACTTCTTATAGAAGAAATTTGAAAACCTTTTTCGTTTTGAATAACTTTGGCAAGTCTTTTAAAAGCTAGAAATGCATCATTTTTATTTGCAAGAAATAAAGTCCATGTAAACCTAGAAAAATTATCCACAATCACTAAAGCATAGTAATTCCCACCAAAGCTCATCGTTCTAGAAGGTCCAAATAGATCCATGTGCAAAAGTTATAAAGGTCTAGTAGTTAAAACTATATTTTTTGTTTTAAAAGAGACCTTTATTTATTTACCCTTTTGACATGCATCACATAATTTATCTTTAACAAAATTAAGCTTAGGTAGTCCAATTACTAGCTCTTTAGAGACCAACTTCTTTAAGTGATCCATGTGAATATGTGCAATTCTCCTATGCCATAACCATGAATCATCATTCTTACTTAAAAGACATTTCGTATCATTTGAAGATATATAATCAAGACTAATCATATAAATGTTGTTTACTCTATGACCAATGAATTTAACATGCTTATCATTTTTATCTTCAATTATGCAACAATTTGAATAAAAAATTACCCTATTTCCTTTATCACATAATTGGCTAATACTAAGCAAGTTATGTTTCAAGCCTTCAACAAGCAACACATTTTCAATAGAAGAATTGGGACTCTTACCTACTTTGCCGATTCCAAGAATCTTTCCTTTGTTATTATCTCCATAGGTTACATGTCCATGAGTTTTGGAAACAAGGAAAGAGAATTTTGAGTTGTCTCTGGTCATGTGCTTGGAACATCCACTATCGAGATACCAATTTGAGCTCTTTGCCTTTAAGCATACCTACAACACAAATTTAATTTTTAACCTTTGGTACCTAAAATTTCTTGGGTTCTTGAACGTTAATTGTGGGTATTGTTCCCTTAGGAACCCAAATCATTTTTGTTCCAACCTTCGTGTGAATATTTTTCCTTGCATTGCAAGTTGATGCACTGTGACCCTTCTTCCCACAATAAAAACATTTAATAAATGGGCTACTAGAAGTACTTGAATAAACAAAGAAATTTTTATAAGATTTATACTGATTTTTCGGGTTATAACCAATTCCAGCTTTTTCAAAAACAACCCTTTGTTTTCCTAATATGATATTTAAATTATCTCTTCCAAAAGTGAATTTAGCAAGAGTGTTCTTTAAATCTTCAATTTCTTTTTCAAGCAAATGACATGAAGAACAAGATGAAGAAGTAGAAGCATGTGAGGAATGAGATGAGCATGCATCGATAATTTTTAAAGTTTCATTTTCAATTTTTAATTCTTCAATTTCTTTATTTAAAATAAGAATTTGATTTTCTACAGAAGAAATTGTTTTCTTAGAGGAAGAAATTAATTTTGTGAGCTTTATTGATTCATCATGTAATTCTTCGAAAGCCTCTTGTAATTCATCATAAGAAGGAGATAAGTCAAGGTTAGAAATTACCTCATTGTCGCTTTCATCTTCTTCTTCTCCTTTGGCCATAAGACATAGATGGGCTTCTTCGCTATCTGAACTATCAGTTGAGTCCATGTCGTTGTCATCCCATGCTATGTAGGCTTTTCTTCCTTTTCTTTCCTTGAAGGGTTTCTTTTCAAATTTCTCCATCTTCTTTTGGTAAATCGGACACTCCATTTTCATGTGACCAGGTTTGCCACATTCAAAGCAAGTTGGAGTTGATGAAGCTCCTTCGCCTTTGTAATGAGTCTTCTTCAGAGGGAAGGGAGGTCTTCTTTGCGCTCCCTTTTTCCTAAGAAATTTACCAAATTTTTTAACTAACAGACTAAGATTTTCTTCGTTTACCTTGATGTTTTTTTAGCCTTCTTCATTTTCTTCATCATCATTGTTGATTGTAACGTCCCGAAAAGTATCTGTTTAATCATAAATAATCATTTCACAATATTCTTGATTTTTAAGAATTTTTCTGGAATTTTTCGGAAACGACGAATATTTTAATATATTCTTCGTTTTGCGTGCACACTGAGCTGAGAATTGTTGAGGTCAGTGTAACGCTTCGGAAATTACTTATTTGATCATAAATAGTCATTTTCTAATATTTGTGATTTATGTGAATTCTTTCAGAATTTTTCGGAAACGATGAATATTTTAATATATTTCTCATTTTGCGTGAACATTGAGCAGAGTCAGGAAAACGACTGTAATGCTTCAAAAATTAGAAAATTTAATGACGAATAGTCATTTTATAATATTTGCAATTTTTGAGAATTTTTTGGGATTTTTCTGGAAATGTCGAATATTTTAGTATATTCCTCGTTTTGCGTGTGCGCTGAGCGGAATAGGAGAAACGCGATGTTTTCTCTGTGAACCTTGAACTATAGATATGTCGATGGGAGATATTACTAAACCCAAGGCTGGACACAGTTTACGAGATTTCACGATTTTCGAGAAATTCTAACAGATAAAACAAAATAATACTGCGAAAAATTTATCTGTCAGATAAATTAAATACTGACTTCTGTCAACTGTAACTATTATCCATTGGATAATAACATGTAATAAAAATTCTATCACATTATCCAAATGCAATCTACTTTATGTCTAATCAATTCACTTTAATTTAAATTTAATGTAAAATAATCAAAGCTTCTTTGAGAAGCTTTGACCAATTAATGACTAAAGAGCCCTTAGCTTCCAAGGGAAGCCAAAAACTCTCTCCTCCCTCTCTCCTCAAGCTCGGCAGCAGCAGCCCAAAACAAGGGGGGAAATTAATTTGTTTCATTTAATCAATTTCACCACACTTTAATTCATTTAACCTAAAAAGCCTTTCTCTCTCTACCCTTCTTCTTCTTCCTTCATTTGGTTTTTCTCCTCCTTCTCTCTAGAACACCTCCACGGCAGCCCCCTCTCCCTCACCTCAACCTTCACAAAAATTTCTTCCAACCACATTTCCTTAATCCTCTCCCTCTCCTAAACATCTTTCTTGCTTGGAGCATCTTGAGATTCCACCATCTTCATCACTTTCCTCAAGCTTCAAGCTTGGAGTTTTTGTGTAAGTTTTAAGACTCTTCTTCTCTTCTCTTCATTTTCGGTTTCAAGAGTCTTAATATGGCCATTTACATTCCATTTTTCATGTCCATATGCTATTCTAATCAAGTCAAAATTTCTAGGGTTTTTTTGGAGGTGCAATCCGAAATTTCAAGGAGATTTCTTGGAGTTTCTATTGACTTCTTCACTTGGGTAAGAGGAAGACACTCCTCCTCAACCTCTATTAGCATCTAGGAACCTTGGTTGTGTTATTTGTGGAAAAACCCTAGTGAGGGTTATTCTTTGATTTTGTAATTTAGTATGTTTGTGTGTTGATTTTACTTTGTTTATGCTATTGGATTGATTGGTTGTGTATAATAATATATTGGATTGGATTAGATGATTGAAAATGGAAGAAAAATAATTGATAACCCCTCTTGGGTGGCCACGGTTTTTGAGCTTGAAATTGGGTAAAAATTGTGGACAAATTATGATGAGTACAAGACTTAAATTAATCAAGTGACAAGATGGAATTAATGAAAGGAAAAATTTGGATTTGAGACCTCCTTGGTAGTCATGGTTTTTGGGCCAAAAAGGGTGGTCTTCTTGGTGATCAATTTGTAATAAGAGCAAGCCATATTGAAATCAAGTATGTAGAATAAAAATTAATAGAAGGAAAAATTTGGAATTGAACCCTTTAAGGAGGCCACGGCCTCTAGGGTAAATTAGGACTTAATTATGTAAAATTTTGTAATCTTGGAGATTGGAGAATTAAAAGACTAAAACATAGGCAATAGATTAATAAATTAGCAAATTTGGAAGGATGAAATATAATTAGAGATTCCATAAATTTTAGAGGAACCAAGAATAACCTTGTCACATGACTTAGGAAATCCCAAGAGAGCAAGAACAAGAGAGTGTGAGGTTTTGAGACCTTAGAATGACCATTCTAAGTGAATGAGAATAAATTACTTTAGAAAAATTTAATTAACTATGGAAACTTACTTAGTAACGGATTCTTGTAACAATGGCAAATCTTTAATAAGAATGCATAATGGACCTTAGAAATGTATTACCTTATTTGATTTTAATATTATGACATTATGGGTCTATGTGAGTGACCATTTATGTGTTGATGCTTATTTTAGCCAATTGTGGCATACTATGGAATTGTATGAAATTGTGAATGATACCTATTCATGCATAGAGTCTTATGCATTGTGAATGTCCTGTGGACTGTTGTAAGGCCAAGTTGCCTAGGAGATTGAACACACCTTAGTGCGGGTGCGAGTAGACTAGTGTAGGTCATGTTTGACCTTGGGGACGTCAGGGTGCGGGTCCTTCACAATGGACAGTTGGTAGCTCTTCTGTCCGTGGGGCAAACTGATGCAAACACACCGATGATCTAGACCGAGACACTGTCCTATATCGTGATCTAGCGTGGACTATCTGTACAATGCCTGATTTGCACATGGAAATTATTGATGTATAGCACTTTGGCCGCGGCAGCCGAGTTACAGACATGTTTCCTGATCTTTCTCTCTGACTGTTTGTGTCTAGCTCCATGGAGTAAGATTCTGAGTACCGTGTGTACATGCATTATGGAATATGAAATCATCTGATAATTACTGCTTTGTGAATTTGAACTGTTTGTTTAATGTTGCAATAAATGACTGCCTGGAACTGTTTATCTACTTATTATTGAATTTACTGCCTATTACTTGGATATGTTGTTTCTGAACTGCTACCTGGGCGCGTTGCGCCGTTTTGTTTCTGGCTGCTATAATTGGTAATGATGGTAGGATGTCTTACCTCTTTTTCTGTATTTCTATTATTTGTTGCCTGTGTGTACACTGTATTGATCAAAGACGACGGCAAGGAGGTGGAAGATCCCGATCTTCTTGGCTTCTGACCCGAACGGGATTAGCATCCACTGAGGCGATGGCGGCACGCATGCGCGGATTTCTGGGCGATGTGCGTCTGACCTTCCTCGGAGGGTCAGAGTGCTGGCATATCAACTTGAATTCCGATCGCTGCGTCTACCTGGGAGATGTGTCGATTGCCCTAGCCTGGAGACGTCATGAGGCGCCGATCCTCACTTGCCATGTCAGCCTGCGGCTGGAGTTCTACTTACCCATCCGAGAGATGTGGGGTGATCGTTACTGCACCCCTTGGGAGGACTCTTTTGATTCTACTGCTTGGGCTCCTACTCGTGGTTCCGTGGTTCCTATGGAGGTTTCCTCTGAAGAGGAGGATCCTGCTGAGGACCCGGATACGGTCCCTCCTCCTCTGAGGGACTGATTTTATTGGTAGTTGTTGATGGCTGCCAGTGTTTTATTTTGGGGCCCTGATGTTTTGTATTTTGGTGGGCTGTATATTTTGATATTCTGGGGGATGTATATGTAAAATCCTTTGGGGCAGGTATAGTTTTGCTTTTTTTGGAAATTTCCAGGCTTGTATGTAAGTACAATTGATGTTAATATATATGTATGCATGTTATTCAAGTGTGAGTTTTATTTCTTGCCTTATCCTTTACTGCTAATCATATTTTAGACACTCCGTTTCCTTAATTAACAAACAAAAAAAAAATTATACCGCTTTTTGCTCACGTATTAATATATCGAACTAGTTAATCTTAACTAAAAAGAACTAGGTCTTAATTTAATTTAATTGTTCAAAAATTTATTTTCCGCATTTTCTTTTATGTTAAATAATGTGACGTTCCCTCTCGAAAAGGGGCGTTACATTAAGTTGGTATCAGAGCCCCGGTTTGTGTTACTTTGGGTCTTGTGTGTGAGTCTATCTTATTTGTGCTGTGTGAATCTCTGTGATTGGTATTCTGAACGGATATATCTGACTTTCCTTATGTTTTTCAGCCAATCTGATTTAAGAAAGAGCGAGATGGCGAGAGGTGGAGAAATGGCAGCCGCTATAGAAGCAATGCAATGGATGGCGGAAGTCATCGCGCAACAAAATGAACGTGCTGCTCAACAACAAGAAAGAGCTACTCAACAACTTGAGGCAACTACAGATGCACAGAACTTAGCAGAATTTCGTCGCCACAACCCTCCACAGTTCAAGGGAGAATTTGATCCGGACAAGGCTAGTTTATGGATCAAGAGCTGGAGAAAGTCTTCCGTTGCATGAACTGCGTCGAAGACAAGAAGGTGAACTATGCTACCTTCATGCTTGTCGGCAACGCCGAAGACTGGTGGAATGGAGCTCAGAGAGCACTGGAAGCCGAAGGAACTGACATCACATGGGACGTGTTCAAGAACAAGTTCTTGGACAAATATTTTCCTGCAAATGCGAGACATGCAAAAGAGATGGAATTCCTCAACCTGAGACAGGGGAATATGACCGTTAGTGAATATGCAGCCAAATTTGAGAACCTAGAGAAGTTCTCAACACACTACCAACATCAAACTGATAAAACATAGAAATGTTGGAAGTTCACTAAAGGACTGAGGTATGAGTGAAGAAGGCCGTGATCATCCTGAAAATGAAAGTGTTTTCGGAACTGTTAGACAGATGCTGTGAAGTTGAGGCCTTGGAACAGGCTAGAGACTCGAGGAGCAAGAACTTTGGGCCTACGAGGTTCCAAAGAGGTGGAGGCAGTGGTTCAAACCGCTTCCAAAAGAAGCCCTATTCCCGACCAACGGGAGGTCAACAACAAGCCGGTGGAAGTTCTGGTGGAGGTTCTTTTAGGAACCGAACTGGTCAGAATGTGACATATCCGTCCAAATGCCTAAAGTGTGGGAAAGATCATCTCACGAGAGACTGCATGATCAAGGGAATCATTTTCTTCAGATGTGGCAAACCGGGCCACGTGTCCAGAGACTGCAATCAAGCAAAGGCTGAACCTTCAGTCAATGTAACTCGAGCCAAAAAACTGCAAGCCGGAGGTCGAGTTTATACCATGAGCGGAGCTGAAGGCTCCGAATCCGAAGACTTGATTCAAGGAGAAGGCGCCATAGAAGGTAATCTTTTAAAAGTACTGTATGACTCTGGGGCAACCCATTCTTTCATATCATATGATTGTGTGCTACGATTTGGCTTACCTGTGTCTGAACTACCCTTTGACTTGACTGTTTCTACCCCTACTGACAAACCGGTAGTTACTACCAAAGTCTGCTTGAAGTGTCCCCTAATTGTTGAAGGTCGAATCTTTTCTGTCGATCTAATCTGTCTACCCTTGTCACAATTAGACATAATCCTAGGGATGGACTGATTATCTTCCAACCATGTTCTGTTAGATTTCTCTAGAAAAACCATAAGTTTCCCTGTGGATGAAGATTCTAGATACTTAACGGCCAACCAAGTACGAGCTTTCTTGAAAGAAGGAGCTCAAGGATACATACTACTATCTTCTTTGAAAGTCGAGAGCAGGGCTGATCTGAGCGCTATTCCTGTGGTGAAGGAGTTTCCTAAATTCTTCCCCGAAGATGTACCTGGTTTACCACCGACGCGTGAGATAGAGTTTGCTATTGACCTTGTACCAGGAGCTGGTCCCGTGTCTATAGCACCTTACCGGATGTCGCCAACGGAATTAGCAGAACTTAAGAAACAACTAGAGGAGCTTTTGGAGAAACAGTTTGTCAGGCCGAGTGTATCACCCTGGGGAGCGCCAGTGTTGTTGGTTTGAAAGAAGGATGGTACCTCGAGGCTATGTGTGGACTATAGACAGTTAAAAATGCTGACGATCAAGAGCAAGTATCCACTCCCAAGAATCGACGACTTGATGGACCAACTGAGAGGAGCAACGGTATTTTTGAAGATTGATATGAGATTCGGGTATCATCAGATAAGAGTTAAAATGGAGGATATACCCAAGACTACTTTTCGTACCCGATACGGTCATTACGAATACCTTGTGATGCCGTTTGGTATGACGAATGCACCTGCTATCTTCATGGATTACATGAACAGAATCTTTCGTCCGTACTTGGACAAGTTCGTTGTCGTCTTCATTGATGATATCTTAATATACTCCTCGAACCGGGAGGATTATGCTGAACACCTTAGCATAGTTCTCTAGATTCTGAAGGAGAAGGAACTGTACGTCAAGCTGTCGAAGTGTGAGTTTTGGCTAGATGAGGTGAAGTTTTTAGGCCATGTGATCTCAAAGGAAGGGATTACAGTGGATCCGTCAAAAGTAGAGGCAGTGCTACAGTGGGAACAACCGAAGTCAGTGACGAAGATTCGTAGCTTCGTGGGTTTAGCTGGATACTACAGAAGATTCATAGAAGGATTTTCCAAAATTGCTGGACCGCTCACTCAACTGACAAAGAAGGACAAGGCTTTTGAATGGACTGATAGCTACGAGCAAAGTTTCCAAGAGTTGAAGAAACGACTGACTACCTCACCCGTATTGGTACTACCTGATCCGAATGAGCCATTCGAGGTGTACTGTGACGCTTCGTAACAAGGATTTGGGTCTGTTCTTATGCAACACAGAAGGGTGGTGGCTTATGCTTCGCGATAGTTATGAGTGCATGAAAAGAATTATCCGACACACGATTTGGAGCTGACAACTGTGGTTTTTGCTCTGAAGATATGGAGGCATTTCCTCTATGGAGCAACGTTCAACATCTTCAGTGATTACAAGAGCTTGAAGTACTTGTATGACTAGAAGGAACTGAACATGAGGCAGCAAAGATGGTTGGAATTCCTGAAGGACTACGACTTTCAACTGTTGTACCACCTTGGCAAGGTGAATGTCATGGCTGACGCCTTGAGTAGGAAGACCGTCAGTGTTTCCGCCCTGATGATCAAGGAAAGAGAGCTCATCGAACAGTTTAGAGATACTTGGTCATTTGTTAAGTTGGAACCCAGAAGGATTAGTATGAACATGGTTACCATCTCAAGTGAACTAATGGAGGACATACGAGAAAAACAAAAAGTTGACAAATTCTTACAAGAAGTGAGAGAGTTAATGAAGCAAGGTAAGGAAACAGACTTCGAGGAAGGAATGGATGGAATTCTGAGTTCCGGGGTAGAGTTTGTATTCCCCGTGACCAAGATCTTAAACAGTACATTGTGGATCATGCTCACACCAGCAAGTTGAATATGCACCCGGGCATAACGAAGATGTACCAAGATCTGAAGAAGTTGTTCTGGTGGCATGGGATGAAAAGCGACGTCACTAGATGCGTATCGACTTGTCTAGTTTCTCAAAAAGCCAAAGTGGAACATCAAAGACCTGCAGGATTGCTACAACCGTTGTCTATTCCTGAATGGAAATAGAACAACATTGCAATGGATTTTGTTGTGGGTTTGCCAAGAATAAGAAGAGGACACGATTTGATTTGGGTAATAGTTGATCGACTCACAAAGTCGGCTCATTTCCTTCCGATCAATATAAGGTACAGTCTGGAGAAGTTGACACAACTGTATATTAGAGAGATCGTCAGACTGCATGGTATGCCTACGAGTATTGTTTCGGATAGGGATCCGAGGTTTACTTCAAAATTTTGGCAGAGTCTACAGGCATCGTTGGGAACAAAGTTACATTTGAGTTCAGCGTACCACCCACAAACCGATGGTCAATCTGAAAGGACGATCCAATCTCTAGAAGATTTGAATAGAGCTTGTACTATAGAACAGACTGGAAGTTGGGATGAAATCTTACCTTGAAAGAATTCACCTACAACAACAGTTACCATTCAAGTATAGGGATGGCACCCTATGAAGCTCTATATGGACGACGGTGTCGGACACCCTTGTGTCGGTACCAAGACGGTGAGCGTCTCACGATTGGACCAGATATCATTCAACAGACAACTAAAAAGGTCAAGATGATTCAAGAGAACATGAAAACTGCTCAGAGCCGGCAGAAGAGTTATGCAGACAAGAGGAGAAAGCCTCTTGAGTTTGAAGAAGGTAAGCATGTATTCTTGAAAGTCACACCCACGACTGGGATCGACCGGGCTTTGAAATCTAGAAAACTCACTCCAAAATTCCTTGGACCTTACCAAATTCTTCGCCGGATAGGTCCAGTAGCTTACCAGATAGCCTTACCCCCTTTTCTTTCCAATATACACAATGTCTTCCATGTGTCACAACTGCGTAAGTATTTACCTGACCCAAGTCATGTCATAGCACCAGACACAGTATAGTTAAAAGAAAACTTGACCTATGAGACACCTCATGTGAGAATCGAGGATCAACGAATAAAGCAACTTAGAGGCAAGGAGATTCCATTAGTAAAGGTGATCTGGAATAAGACGACTGGTGATGCAACTTGGGAACTGGAAGACAAGATGAAGGAGCAACATCTTGAACTATTTTGAGGTACGTAAATTTCGAGGACGAAATTTCTTTTTAGTAGGGGAGTGTTGTAACGTCCCGAAAAGTATCTGTTTAATCATAAATAATCATTTCACAATATTCTTGATTTTTAGGAATTTTTCAGAAATGACGAATATTTTAATATATTCTTTGTTTTGCGTGCACATTGAGCTGAGAATTGCTGAGGTCAGTGTAATGCTCCGAAAATTACTTATTTTACCACAAATAGTCATTTTCTAATATTTGTGATTTATGTGAATTCTTTCGGAATTTTTCGGAAACGATGAATATTTTAATATATTTCTTGTTTTGCGCGAACATTGAGCAGAGTCAGGAAAACGACTGTAATGCTTCAAAAATTAGAAAATTTTATGATGAATAGTCGTTTTATAATATTTGCAATTTTTGAGAATTTTTTGAGATTTTTCCAGAAACGTCGAATATTTTAGTATATTCTTCGTTTTACGTGCGCGCTGAGCGGAACGTGTAACACCCTCCCTAAGGCATCACATTTCTGACTCCCGACTCATAATCTGAAAAGAAATTTGTACAAAGTTTGAGTTATAAAAAGTGAGTTTTAAAATTTCTTCTTTACTGAAACATAAATTTACTTGAAAATATTAGGTAATATTGAAAATCATATTTTAACTATTCATTATGCAATATTGACATTAATTAATATTTTATAATTTAAAGAGAAATATAAAACTAACAAGCTCTTTTTCTTTTTTTTAACAGTAGCAAACCTCATGATGGGTCCTACTTAATAACACGGTACAACACTAGCGTTAAAACTTAACATACTTATTCTGTTGTGTATCTATCTTGTTGTTTCAGACATCTGTTCTACATCTGTTCTTTGTCAACATTGCACACCTTCGAGTCCTGAATGTCCACTCCTTATTGTTGTCACCAATCTCAGAGTATCCATTGCCCGTTATGTCTAAGACAACTCGATTCTTCTATTATTTTGTTTTAACAGTACAGACACAGCAAAACCACATAACAAAGAGGTGAGATCACCTACGCCAATACTAATATGGCAGCACAAAGATAACACAAACAACAATATCATACAGGGATATCATACCAGACTTCCAATAATATATTCAATATTAATCAACTATCATCATCCAATCATATATCAATCTAAGTATTCAAAACAGTTGTCATAGCCAATATTCCTCAATTAATATATCATACAGATATAAATGTTAGATTATGCATGTGCACAAAGACTCAGTTTTTCAAAAACAACTCCATGGAGGTTTTCACAATTTCGAGGAGAATGCTCTGTCAATTGTCAGCCTTAGCCCAAAGACAATCTTCCAGTTGTTGAAAAGAATCGTGTTCTTGTCGGGTATCGTCAATGCGTTGCAACGGACTACATCACCAAGTGACACAGGGTACTCGCCAGCTGTCCACTTGGTCGACCGCCGCGCCTCGATGCCCCCAAGATCCATCATAGACCTCACTATCAATTCTCATTCCCTCTTCAACCATTAGGGCCATATACAATGGACGAATATATCCGTGCAAGTCCAACCCCAAAGGGCCAAATCTTTTCAATTTCATTTGTTCAATGTATCATATGCCTCAACGCATATTTTTTCCAATGCATGTATAATGTACCAAATCCAATCACAGGCATCTCTTTCCAATGCATATAAAATGCACCAAAATTATACTGTATTTTTAACAGCAAAAATCATGTTATCACATTTTCATAGTTATAAAACACTTTCGTCGTGTTTTCAAAATTGCGTAATATTTCCGTTTCATTTTCACCATTCCAAAACGTTTACATGCGTTTTCACAATTCCAAAATGTTTATATTACGTTTTCAAAATATCGTAACGCTTATGTTACATTTTCAAAATTCTGAAACGTTTCTGTTATATTTTCACAATACCGTGACACTTCATTACGTTTTCACAATACAAGAACATTTACATTACGTTTTCAAAATATCGTAACTCTTCGTTGTACTTTTAAAACACGTACTAATTTTTTACGCATTTTTTTAATCGCGTAAAAATATACGTTTCTCAAAATTGCATAGTATTTTTCCACTGTTTCAAAATCGCGTAACTTAAAAATCATTCTTTTAAGTCGCATAAATCATTTTCCGTCATTCTCAAAATATTTAAAACACTTTCCAAATCTCATAATAATTTTCCGCTATTTTCACAATCACGTAAAAATAATTCATCACTTTTCCATCTCGTAGTGATTTTTCAATAGTAATTGATTACGTAAAATATTTAAACGTAATTCAAATCGCGTAGAAATATTTTAACGTATTTAAAATCGCGTAGAAATATTTTATGGTATTTTCAAACACTTAGAAATATTTTATTGTATTTCAAATCACTTACTTTAAAATTACGTTTTTAAGATACGTAAATAATTTTTTCACCACAATTTTATTACGTAAAATATTTCTTGACCTTTAAAAAATTCCTTTTAACTTTTCTCAAAATAATATAACTTTATACTTCATTTAATATATTTTCTTACTCAAGAAAATATTTTTCCACAGTTCTTTACTCAAGAAATTCTTTTTCAAAATATAATTCACAAAATCACTTTTTTCCAATGATATAAATCAACGTTTCAAAAGTTTAAGAATTTCCTAACATACTTCAAAACTCGAAAATCAATTATACGTCAGTAAATTTTCAAAACACCATTATATTCTCCATTTTTCTCAAATCAATTTTAAAATCAATTCTTCAAAATAAATTGAAGTTCAAACATGTTCAACTCTCTTTGTTTTTTGTTTACAAAATTCTCTCAAGTGATAAAAACACTCTGATTCCCTTTCCAAATTCCTTGTATTAAATCAAGTTACGTTTTCACTTTAAAAAAATCACTTTGTTCATAAAAATCAAGACATTACAAGCCTTCAAAAACGTAGAAATGACTATTGAAACCATCAAATGTTTTTCCTTCTAAATTGATATGGTTTTACACAAACAAAACCATTAAAAATCCTTTACAAAAACGTAAGACTCATAGTCTTTGAAAATCAAATCATTTGTTCATTTTCAATTTTTCACTTTCTTTGCAAATCCACTTTCACTTTCTTTACAAATCCTTTTTCACTTTCTTTGCAAATCCTTAAAATCATCATTGCTATTTTCATTTAAATCTCATGTTTAGTAAAACACTTAGAAACTTTTTACACAAAATAAATCAATAAAAATTCCTCAAAAACCATGTTCTTGTTCTTCTTGAAAAACAAACCCTTTGTTTATTTTCCATGCTTTTTCAAATCAATCCAATTTTTATTCTTCCATAAAAAAATATTAAGTTATAAACACCTATGTTGAGGTGTCTTGGCCGAAAATTTCATAGTCTTTAGAACCAAGAAAATTCATTTTTTTCTCCATTTTATAATTTTCATTAAACAAATCAATTTCCTTGTTCTTGAAATTTTTTTAACATGAACCCTAATCAAGGGCATCAAAACCGTAGCTCTCCTTGGCCATTGGGACCAAAAATTAATTTTCTTTCCATCATCAAATCATGCATACACATACATACACAATATATATTATATCAAAAGCATGCCATATTATAATCATGCATAGTATAAGCATACCATCAAAATCATAAACTCATGCAAAGCATATTAAGCATAGGCAATTAATCAAAGCTCATAAACACATATAAATTATTACATGACCATGGATATGAATCCTCACATGGATTTAACATCCATCAAATATAAGACCATCTCTCACCACCATGCTTGGTTGGTGAGATGGATCTCCCTCTTACCTCTTGAAGATCCTCCAAAGCTTCTTGATTTGTTTCTTTTTCCAAGTCCTTCACCACCAAGGGCTTCTCAAATAGAAAACAAAACACAAGTTAATTAACATATCAAGCTTGATTAAGAAAATCATGGATCAAAGATGGTTTAGATCATGAAAAAGAGAGAAGAAATGAAGTTTCCTTACACTTCACCATAAATACCCCATAACTTGGATCTTGAAGAAAGTCCAAGAAGATGAATGATTTAGAGAACGTCTCCAACATGAAAGTTGTTTAGAATATCATGTAGATTCAAGATCTATGGTTAGATGAAATTAAAAGAGATTGGAGAGTGGTTTTAGGGGTCTTGACCGAACGGTTCCTCTTGAAGCACAAAGATGGAATTTTTTATTTTTGATAGAAACTTGAAGCTTGGATTTGAAGCCCAAGATGAATGATTTTGGAAAAACTCATAACTAGAGATGTTCTTAGAATGGTGTTTAGGTTTAGAAAATCAAGTTGGATGAAATTAAAAAGTGATGGAAGGTGTTCTTGGAGTGCTTGGCCAAAACATGAATAAGGAGAGAAATGGAGAGAAAACTTGGTAACTTAGCTTCTTGAAAATGTCTAATGATGACCAAGGATGACAATAATGGTCTTCAAACTTTTTCCTATGTCCTAAAGCTTCTCAATTTCGTAGCTCCCCTCCAATGCATTTTCCTTGAGTGCAAATTGATCAATAATGATCAATTATGATGAAACATTGACCAAGACCACTTAACAATGACATAAAGCAATTAATAATGGTCATAAAGCCTCTTTTTCTTTGTCTTCTAAACAATCCAAAACCATCCCCCTCCATGCATGCTTCTCCTTGTGCATTTAATAAATGACCATAATAATTAGCCACCATTTGGAGCATTTCTAGCCATTGATTACTTCAATTGTTAAGATTAATGTAGATTTTTAATTTAGAAGACTTAATCTAGGCCATTGGATCTTTCTCCTTTAAATTCTAGTCATTGGATGTGTCTCCAAAATTAAGGGTCAAGATTGCTCCTTCTAACTTTTAATCCAAGGGTTATAATTAGTCTTTGTCACTTTTTAAGACTAAATCTTCACCATTGATTAAATTAACATTCAATGGTCATAAATGGTCCTTGTTACTTTACAAGACCAAATCTCAACCTTTGATCAATTCTAAATCCAATGGTTGTAAATGGTTATAGCCACTTTATATGACTAAATCTCTACCCTTGATTTAATCTTCATCTAATGGTTATAAATGATCTTATTCACTTTTAAGATCAAATCTCCACCGTTAATTAAATCAAGATCAAGTCTCCATCATTAATTAAATCAATGGTGGATATCCAAACCACCAAGGTTGACTTAAGCAATATAATTTATATTTTTATTTGCTAAAACCCCACGAAATTATGTTTACTGTATTTTTTTATCATCCGATAAATTAAATACAGTACAAAACACAATACAATAAAATTTTCTAAAACTGTTTCCGGATTCAGGTTTAGTAAGATCCCCTGTCTCCGTCTAAACAGTACAAATTTTTCTATGCGTAGAAAATTTTTTGCTTTGCGGGACCCACTTGGGCCCACGTATGGCCACTTAGGCCCATATACACCCCCTAGGCCTACAAACAGTAAAAAAATTCATAATCATAGACAAAAATCACAAAAATTATAAAATGCACAAATATCAAATCAGATTATGTAAAATAATTACCTAACGGTAAAAATTAAATTACGTAAAATTTTCTCTGGCCCAAAAATTTTTATTTTCCTGACACGGAGTAAATCACTCAAAACAATCAAATACGCTGAAGGAATAATCAAAATAATTTTACAGTGCACAGAAATTACTAAACAGTAAAATTTTGTTAACTGTCAAAATTACTGTTTAAGAGATACGAAAATTTGGGGTGTTACAGAACGGGAGAAACGCGATGTTTTCTATGTGAACCTTGAACTATAGACATGTCGACGGGGGATCTTACTAAACCCGAGGCTAGACATAGTTTACGAGGTTTCACGATTTTCGAAAAATTATAACAGATAAAACAAAATAATACTATGAAAAATTTATCTGTTAGATAAATTAAATACTGACTTCTGTCAACTGTAACTATTATCCATTGGATAATAGCATGTAATAAAAATCCTATCACATTATCCAAATGCAATCTACTTTATGTCTAATCAATTCACTTTAATTTAAATTTAATATAAAATAATCAAAGCTTCTTTGAGAAGCTTTGACTAATTAATGACTAAAGAGCCCTTAGCTTCCAAGGGAAGCCAAAAACTCTCTCCTCCTCTCTCCTCAAGCTCAGAAGAAGAGCAGCCCAAAACAAGGGGGGAAATTAATTTGTTTCATTTAATCAATTTCACCACATTTTAATTCATTTAACCTAAAAAGCCTTTCTCTCTCTACCCTTCTTCTTCTTCCTTCATTTGGTTTTTCTCCTCCTTCTCTCTAGAACACCTCCACGGTAGCCCCTCTCCCTCACCTCAACCTTCACAAAAATTTCTTCCAACCACATTTCCTTAATCCTCTCCCTCTCCTAAACATCTTTCTTGCTTGGAGCATCTTGAGATTCCACCATCTTCATCACTTTCCTCAAGCTTCAAGCTTGGAGTTTTTATGTAAGTTTCAAGACTCTTCTTCTCTTCTCTTCATTTTTGGTTTCAAAAGTCTTCTAATGGCCATTTACATTCTATTTTTCATGTCCATATGCTATTCTAATCAAGTCAAAATTTCTAGGGTTTTTTTGGAGGTGCAATCCGAAATTTCAAGGAGATTTCTTGGAGTTTCTATTGATTTCTTCACTTGGGTAAGAGGAAGACACTCCTCCTCAACCTCTATTAACATCTAGGAACCTTGGTTGTGTTATTTGTGGAAAAACCCTTGTGAGGTTTATTCTTTGATTTTGTAATTTAGTATGTTTGTGTGTTGATTTTACTTTGTTTATGCTATTGGATTGATTGGTTGTGTATAATAATATATTGGATTGGATTAGATGATTGAAAATGGAAGAAAAATAATTGATAACCCCTCTTGGGTGGCCATGGTTTTTGAGCTTGAAATTGGGTAAAAATTATGGACAAATTATGATGAGTACAAGACTTAAATTAATCAAGTGACAAGATGGAATTAATGAAAGAAAAAATTTGGATTTGAGACCTCCTTGGTAGTCATGGTTTTTGGGCCAAAAAGGGTGGTCTTCTTGGTAATCAATTTGTAATAAGAGCAAGCCATTTTGAAATCAAGTATGTAGAATAAAAATTAATGGAAGGAAAAATTTGGAATTGAACCCTTTAAGGAGGCCACGGCCTCTAGGGTAAATTAGGACTTAATTATGTAAAATTTTGTAATCTTGGAGATTGGAGAATTAAAAGACTAAAACATAGGCAATAGATTAGTAAATTAGCAAATTTGGAAGAATGAAATATAATTAGAGATTCCATAAATTTTAGAGGAACCAAGAATAACCTTGTCACATGACTTAGGAAATCCCAAGAGAGCAAGAACAAGAGAGTGTGAGGTTTTGAGACCTTAGAATGACCATTCTAAGTGAATGAGAATAAATTACTTTAGAAAAATTTAATTAACTATGGAAACTTACTTAGTAATGGATTCTTGTAACAATGGCAAATCTTGAATAAGAATGCATAATGGACCTTAGAAATGTATTACCTTATTTGATTTTAATATTATGACATTATGGGTCTATGTGAGTGACCATTTATGTGTTGATGCTTATCTTGGCCAATTGTGACATACTATGGAATTGTATGAAATTGTGAATGATACCTATTCATGCATAGAGTCTTATGCATTGTGAATGTCCTGTGGACTGTTGTAAGGCCAAGTTGCCTAGGAGATTGAACACACCTTAGTGCGGGTGCGAGTAGACTAGTGTAGGTCATGTTTGACCTTGGGGGCGTCGGGGTGCGGGTTCTTCATAATGGGCAGTTGGTAGCTCTTCTGTCCGTGGGGCAATCCGATGCAAACGCACCGACGATCTGGACCGAGACACTGTCCTATATCGTGATCTAGCGTGGACTATCTGTACAATGCCTGATTTGCACATGGAAATTATTGATGCATAGCATTTTGGCTGCGGCAGCCGTGTTACAGACATGTCTCCTGATCTTTCTCTCTGACTGTTTGTGTCTAGCTCCATGGAGTAGGATTCTGAGTACCGTGTGTACATGTATTATGGAATATGAAATCATCTGATAATTACTGCTTTGTGAATTTGAACTGTTTGTTTAATGTTGCAATAAATGACTGCCTGGAACTGTTTATCTACTTATTATTAAATTTACTGCCTATTACTTGGATATGTTGTTTCTGAACTGCTACCTGGGCGCGTTGCGCCGTTTTGTTTCTGGCTGCTATAATTGGTAATGATGGTAGGATGTCTTACCTTTTTTTTCTGTATTTCTATTATTTGTTGCCTGTGTGTACACTGTATTGATCAAAGACGATGGCAAGGAGGTGGAAGATCTCGATCTTCCTGGCTTCTGACCCGAACGGGATTAGCATCCACTGAGGCGATGGCGGCACGCATGCGCGGATTTCTGGGCGATGTGTGTCTGACCTTCCTCGGAGGGCCAGAGTGCTGGCATATCAACTTGAATTCCGATCGCTGCGTCTACCTGGGAGACGTGTCGATTGCCCTAGCCTGGAGACGTCATGAGGCGCAATGTCAGCCTGCGGCTAGAGTTCTACTTACCCATCCGAGAGATGTGGGGTGATCGTTACTACACCCCTTGGGAGGACTCTTTTGATTCTACTGCTCAGGCTCCTACCCGTGGTTCCGTGGTTCCTATAGAGGTTTCCTCTGAAGAGAAGGATCCTGCTGAGGACCCGGATACGGTCCCTCCTCCTCTGAGGGACTGATTTTACTGACAACTGCTGATGGCTGCCAGTGTTTTATTTTGGGGCCCTGATGTTTTGTATTTTGGTGGGCTGTATATTTTGATATTCTGGGGGATGTATATGTAAAATCCTTTGGGGCAGGTATAGTTTTTCTTTTTTTGGAAATTTCCAGGCTTGTATGTAAGTACAATTGATGTTAATATATATGTATGCATGTTATTCAAGTGTGAGTTTTATTTTGTTGCCTTATCCTTTACTGCTAATCATATTTCAGACACTTCGTTTCCTTAATTAACAAAAAAAAAATTCATACTGCTTTTTGCTCACGTATTAATATATCGAACTAGTTAATCTTAACTAAAAAGAACTGGGTCTTAGTTTAATTTAATTGTTCAAAATTTTATTTTCTGTATTTTCTTTTATGTTAAATAATGTGACGTTCCCTCTCGAAAAGGGGCGTTACATCGATTGTTGAGGAAGTGACTTTGAGCGCTATCCCATTTTTCTTTTTATTATTTTCTTCACTTTGACTTAATCTGCTCAGTTCCAGTTCGTGTTCATGAAGCTTTCCAAAGAGGGTAGCTAGAGTCATTGTTGACAAGTCCCTCGATTTTGATATGGTTGTTACTTTGGGTTGCCAAATTCTGCTAAGACATCTCAACACTTTGTTAGAAAAACTTTTTCTTAAAGATGCAAGATGATTAACTATGTGGGTGAACCTCTTTTGCATTTCTTGAATGCTTTCTCCTTAGTTTATTCTGAATAATTCATATTCACGAGTTAGAGAATTGATTCTCGACCTCTTTACTTCACTAGTACCCTCATGGGTAACTTGCAAAGTGTCCCACATTTCTTTAGCAGTTTTGCAATTTGAAATTCTAAAAAACTCGTCATATCCCAAAGCAATAGTAATAATATTTTTTGCTTTTAAATTATGTTGAACTTTTCTTTTGTCCTCATCAGACCATTTATTTCTTGGTGTTTCGGTCTTTACGCCATCGACCTCATGCGTAGGTATAAAAACGCTGTTTTTGATAGCATCTCACACATCTAGATCAATAGCTTCGATGAAGATTTTCATTCTTTCATTCCAATATGCATAACCATCCCTATTGAAAAAGGGTGGTCAGTTTATGAAAGATCCTTATGAAAAACTATTTGAAGAAATCATGTTCTCTTGAAGCTGCTAAGCTCTTTATACAAGAGTCTAGCTCTGATACCACTTGTTACTAAGTGGTTTCCAGTACTCAAGAGGGGGGTAAATTGAGTACAAAATTTTTCGCAAAACCTCTTTTAATTAAATACAAATATTGAAACTTATTAAATAAATGCACAGAAGAAACGAGATGAAGAAAGGAAATTTTAAGAACAACAGAAAATAAATATGCAATAAAATAAAATTACGAAAAGTAAAGAGATTAAGAAGAGAGAAGCAAGCACGATATTTATCCTGGTTCAACCACTAACCCACTTGTGGTCTACGTCCAGTCCTAGAAACAATGTCCGAGATTTTCACTATGTATACAAGCTTCAATAGGTACTTGCAACCGTTACATAAAAGAACACTTTTCACATACAAGGAACTCTACCCTTGTGCTAAAGCCTCAGCCTACAGGGATACCTCACCCTTACACAAACCTTAGAGGGATACCTCACCCTCAATACAATATATCAGAGAAATAGATGAAGAAGAGAAACTCTCACTCAGAGTAAATTATACAATTTGAAGTGCTAATGGAGCTCTCATAGAAATATCTCAAAGTTTTAATCGAAAATAGAGCGTAGAAAATAATTTCACAAGATAGGGCAAGTAGGAAATAATTCAGAGTGTTAGGCGATTTTAGAGAAGACCCAAGGCTTCTGTTTATAGAGAAAATTCAAAGAAATAACCATTAGGGGTAATTAATACTCAATATTTCAAAACCTTATTTTCATATCAGTGTTCGTAATAACCGTGTTTATTCGAATAACACTATTTATGACATCTTCGTTAAAAGCCAACTAATATGGGTTATTCGAATAACCTTAAGTTTATTCGAATAACTCTTTAACAAACAGTTTCAAAAAAAACTTGGATTATCCGAATACCTGCTGTGTTAAATCATTTGAGAGAAGCCTTTCTAGAGGTCCTATTATTCGAATAGACAATGGTTTATTCGAATAGTCTTTTAAGAAAACAGAAGCTCTCAGCAATATTGAAAAGCTATTATTCGAATAACTTAACTTGTTATTCGAATAGCATTTTAGAAAACAGAAAAAGCTGAAAGACTTTATTCGAATAGCAGGATCATTATTCGAATAAGGCTATTAAAAATAGAGGCTTGTGGAAAGGTTTATTCGAATAGAATAAGCTTTATTCGAATAAAACAATAGAAACTGATTTTGAATAAATCATTTAAAAAACATTTGAGTTTCATTTTAAAACCAATTCTTATTTTTCTTTCAAAATAGAGAGATATTAGAGTGAGCTTCGTATAAAAAGACCCTAAGTCCTAAAGCTATTCTTATACGATCTTGGACTTGGTCTTTCTATCATCTTTATTTTAGTCTTCACGTTTGTTATCATCAAAACAATTCTTCAAAGGCATATGTTTAATTACACATTTGAGCTCAAATCTAGTTGCTCTTGAAGACCAAAATGCCTCTCATCACCTCATCTTCCTCCTCATCCAATTGGATTCTTATTTGAAGTAATTTCATCACTTCTCATCCTCCATACGCGAGAGCATAAGGAGTCTAAGTAGGGGTCATTGCTTCCTATTTCTCTTCCTTCTTATCTTCTATGTTCAACCGATGAGTTGTATGTTGGATTAGATGCAAATTTTATTCTGTTTCCTATGAGGTTGGTCTCAGGTTTGAAGGGTGAGGGGTTGGGATAGACGTGTTCTTCTTAATCCTTCTAGACTCCTTGAATTATTGAGTTTGTATAAGTGGGAATCCATGGTTGCATATGGTTTTGATTTGGATTTTGATGTTAGTCTTGCGAGACCATGGCCATGGCCATAGGGTGTTCTTACACCAAAAGAAGTGTAATTGTGAATCCAACTAAGTCTTGATGTTTAAAACTAAGGAATTAAGTAAAATTGAGGGTTAATTAGTTGATTGAATTATGATGAGGGTCTAGGTTATTGGGGATTTTGCACAAAGGGGTTGGTCTCTATGTAACTAATGTGCAATAGATGCTTAATTAGAGGTAAATTGAATAAAGGAAACCAATTCATGGTATCGAGTTCATGAGAAAGTAAGGGTGGAATGAAGCAGTTATGTTATAATGCCTCTAAATTACTTGTACATGGATGAACTAGGCCAATTTGGGTTGTGAATATTACATTTTGAATGAGTTATTTTATTTTTATTTTTGAAAAGTAAACAAAACAAAAAAATTGAAAAAAATTCTAAAAAACTAAAAAAAAATTAAAAATATGAAAAATTAAAAAAATGAAAAAAAGATGGAAAAATTGAAAAATAAAGTGGCCTAGTTCTCAAAATAAAAAAGAAAAGAAAAGAAGAATAGAGAAAGAAAAATAAAAATGGGTAGAGAAAGAAGAATAGAGAAAGAAAAATAAAAATGGAAGAAAAAGAAGAATAGAGAAAGAAAAATAAATATGGAAGGATATATATTTAATGGGTAGAAAATGATTTGTTTCCTTTTAAAATTGTTCTGGACCATGGTCTGGGATTCCATCCGAAAGGATCGACCCGACACGCGTACCATCGGACTCTGCCATCATCATCCTGGCCAAGGCCTCATGACATCAGACCACGACATTGGATTGTAACGATCGCTGGATCCACCCAGATTCTTATAACTGCCAATCATGACTCTAAGTGTGGGGCCCATCACTGCCTATAACGAGGAAATGGGATAATCCTGATATGTCAAAGATGGGCCTCAACGATCATGGGCTGGCACCTCTGTCAAACCTCAATCCCAAAATACATGCATCCTATACAGATTGCATGAGGATTCCATTCATGCTCTATATATACCAGGCCAAGTTAACCTAATAAGGTATATGTTATTTTATTGCATAAACCCTGCTTATGCACTGCCTGACTTGAGCATTGGAGTCCCTTTACAGGTACCCACCCCCTTGGTTCAATATGCTTGGCAGCAGCTGCACAAGGAAGGAACCATCGTATACGTACCTATCTCAAGTACCTTATGAATCCACTTCAGAACATTGACGTCGTCTGTGGAAACTTGATAAACTTCCATTTCCACGTCAACCATGATGAGCATAAGATAGAACCACAAGAAAGGAAGCATTGCACATGGTGCCCCTGGCCAAGCACAGGGCCCAGCGGCACAGCGCAACCCTCCTTTCGTCGCACCACCAGAAACCTCCGCCGCTAGGAGCAGGCCTGTTGTTGTGGAAACTCTCAATGAGGGCCATGAGACTTTTGCATCCGCTGAAAGCCCCGCTCTATTTCGAAGGTCTTTGTCCGAGACAGGTTTGTTTTTCCTCAGGGTGGAGCCAGCAATACAAACCATGGGGCGAGGATCCCTGTGCATGCTCGCTTGGGGACCTCCAATAACGATGTAGACCATACGTCTCACTATAAAGACAATGTCCAATCCGAGGTGACGAGGAATGACCTTCAAAAATTGTTGCGCCAACAAACAGTGCTGATCGAAAGTCAACGTTGTCAGTTGGAAGAACAACGACGTCGGTTAGAGGATCTCAAAAGATCTATGAGGACAGATAATGATAACAGAGAGCAGGATGTAGTTCGTAACGAGCGAGCAACCTAGCTTGCTAGAGCCGGGGTTGTTGGAAACAATAACCCGGCCCCTGGCCGTCAACAACAATTCTTAGACGCTTTGTGGCGTATATGGTCCTAAGGAACTTCAAACCTCTGAGCAATCTGGAGCCATACGATGGGACGACAGATCCTCAAGAGCACTTGGATGCCTACACTTAGTTCATGTAGCTCTACGGACACACCCCAGAACTACTCTGCCGAGCCTTCCCTTTATTTTTAAAGAAGGATGCCCTCCGTTGGTTTGTCATCTTACGAACGATGAGAAGACCTCACACAACGTTTCTTACAACACCATACCATAGCAAAGGAGTGACTGAAGTCGATTGACTCCCTTTCCGAAATCCACCAGGGAAGTTCTGAATCCTTGCACGAATACGTTAAAAGGTTCAAT
Organism: Ormosia emarginata; assembly: GCA_029884605.1. Taxonomy (NCBI): domain Eukaryota; kingdom Viridiplantae; phylum Streptophyta; class Magnoliopsida; order Fabales; family Fabaceae; genus Ormosia; species Ormosia emarginata. The sequence continues at coordinate 3,067,244 of JAQQTP010000084.1, forward strand.
CATGCCAACGTGGGATCAAAAACCTAGATGATAGGATAGCCCTCCATTATGCCAAAAATGGCCTCCGAACTGACTCGGGCTTCTTCATGTCATTGGCAAAAAAGAAGCCGGCAAGTCTTGATGAGCTTCACCTACGGGTGGATAAATACGTCAAATTAGAGGAGATTACTAGGGCTAAATAGAGTCTGGAAAAAGGTGAACTCGTTCACCAGAAAAAGAACCAGAACCCCAACTAACCCCGTGACTCCTCTAAGAGCAAACGGTATCGGTCCAAGTATTCTGAGTATACTCCATTGAATACTCCTCGAGAGACAATCTTGAAGGAGGTCCTTCAAACCGAGTTTCAGGATATTAATAGGCCACCACTCGTGAAGAAACAATTCCAGAGAGACCATTCGAAACATTGCAGGTGACATAAGAGCTATGGCCACGAGATAGAAGATTATTACCAACTCTGGGATGTTATTGAGTCCCTAATCAAAAAGGGACAACTACAAAAGTACATCAACAGTTTCCTAAGAGATGAGGACCATAGAAGATGCAGGTATTGGAGACGAAGCCATAGTCCCCGGCGAAGTCCGAACCAACTTCAAAGGAAAACAGGAGTCCTGCCAGAAGATCCTAAACCCCACCACGCTGTGGCACCAAAAATAGGCAAGATCAGGCTCAAGATACTCCAAGTGGGGGCAACAGGAAAGACGGACTCATCTATACTATCTTAAGAGGGTTTGTAGGGGGCGATCTATCCAATAACTTCCGGAAGAAGGCACTCCGGACAACGGTCTTGAGCGTCTCTAGCTCCTCACGAAGACCTCATGCTGAAGACAAGGATACACCACCCATTTCCTTCTCCGACAAAGACTATGACGATATAACTGAGATCATGATGACCCACTGGTCATATCCAGAATAATATCTAATGCTGAAGTCCGTCGTATCTTTGTGGATCAGGGGAGTTCAGCGGATATCATGTTCATGGACGCCTTCGAAAGGCTGGAGTTCTCTCTGTCTGCACTCACACCGTGTGAAGGTGAACTGACCGATTTTTCTAGGGAAAAGGTTATCCCGGCGGGATATTTTGAAACTTTCTTGACCATGGGTAACGACAGCATGTACAGAACTGTCAAGGTGAGATTTTTGGTTATGGATTGTCCCTTGACTTACAACATCATTTTGGGCCGTTCTACGCTGAACGACATTGCCGTGATAGTCTCTACCGCCCACCAGACCATGAAATTCCTCAACAGGAATAATGAAGTGGTCATGGTCAAGGGCGACCAAATTGCAGCCCACAAGTGTTATAACAAAAGCTTGAAGATCAGTTGGGCTTCCAGGAAAACAAAGGCACGTACATCCAGCCCGGCACATGATCAAGTCAACATTCTGATGACCAAGCTGGATGTACTTGAGGAAATTCGAGGTACAAGACCCTAGCCTGAAGGAGAATTGATCCCGCTTCATCTTAGTGATAAGCCCGACCAAATCACCAAGATATATGCAAACCTTGAAGAGCAGGAGAAGATTCAGTTAATAGAGCTCCTGCAGAAAAACAATGACATTTTGGCTTGGACATCCGCTGACATGTCTGGGATCGACCCCGCTTTTATCTGCCATCGTTTATCTATTAAACCGGATGCGAGGTCGGTCTCCTATGAGAAAAGGAAAGTTGGCCCTGAGAGGCAATAGGTTATTGAGGAGCAAGTCAAGGAATTACTAAATGTCAGTTTCATCAAGGAGATCTCGTATACCATATGGCTCTTAAATGTTGTTGTAAAAAAGTCAAACGGGAAATGAAGGATGTATGTGGTCTACATTGACCTGAACAAGGCATGTCCTAAAGATCCATACCCCCTCCCAAACGTTGATAAGCTAGTTGACAGCTCCTCCAGTTTTCGGCTACTGTCCTTTATGGATGCTTACTCCGGGTATAATCAGATCCCAATGTACCCCATAGATGAAGATAAAACTATCTTCATCACTGAAAGGGTGAGTTATTGCTACAAGGTAATGCCTTTCGGGTTAAAAAATGTTGGAGCCACCTACCAGAGAATGATGAACAAGGTCTTTGAAGAACATATGGGGAGAATGCTAGAGGTTTACATTGATGATATGATAGTCAAGACCCCGTCGTCAGGATCATACACCTCAGACCTCGAGGAGGTATTTGCGCATATAAGAAAGCACGACATGAGGTTTAATCCTGAAAAATGCGCATTCGAGGTCTAAGCTGGCAAGTTTTTGGGGTTCATGTTGACTCATCGAGGAATAGAGGCAAACCCCAATAAATGCAAGCAATGCTCGACATGCATAGTTCCCAAAGCGTGAAAGAAGCACAACAGCTAACTGGACAGATTGCGGCTCTCACACGATTCCTAGCTAAAGCTGCTCACAAATCCCTTCCACTCTTCAAGCTATTGAAAAAGGGGATAGGATTCGAGTAGACGCAGGAATGTGAAGACGCTTTCACATCTTTAAAGAACATTCTGGCATATTCTCCCATTCTTACAAGGCTGGAGCAAGGTGAAACACTTTACGTGTACTTATCCATCCACGAGGAGACTGTGAGTTATGTACTCATTAGAGAAACACTAAAAGGTCAGAAGCCAGTTTATTTTGTGAGCAAGGTGTTGTAGGGCCTCGAACTCTGATATCAAAAAATCGAGAAGGTTGCAATCACACTCATCATCACAGCTAGAAGCCTAAGACAATACTTCCACTGCCATCCAGTGGTGGTAAGAACATATCAGCCCATCTGGTAGATATTGCACAAGCCGGACTTAGTAGGGGGGATGATCGCCTAGTCCATTGAGCTTTCCGAGTTCGGGATTGCCTATGAACCCAGAGTAGCCATCACGGCGCAAGCACTCTCAGACTTCCTTGTTGAACTCACTTCAGACCTTGGGGATACCGAGGAGATATTCTGGACCGTGTTCATTGATGGGTCCTTAAACCTAAAGGGAAGCGGTGCCAAGGTAATCTTAGAGAATTCCGAAGGGGTGACTATTGAGAACTCCCTTAGGTTTGAATTCCCCACCTTTAACAACCAGGCAGAGTACGAAGCATGCATCACCAGACTGGCAATAGCCAGAGACTTGGGAGCCACAAAGATTCGACTTTGTAGTAACTCACAGCTCGTGACCTCCCAAATCTGAGGTGATTATCAGGCCAAAGAGTCCCTCATGCAGAAATACTTGATGAGAGTACAAGGGCTCCTCACGAGCTTTTAACTGGTAAAAGTGAAACATATACCCCGGGAGAAAAACTCTAGGGCTGACCTCTTATCGAAGTTGGCAAGCACCAAGAGTCCCGGTAACAACCGTTCAGTGATCCAAGAGACCCTCTTGCAACTCGCAGTCGCTGACACAACTGTCTTCCAGGTCGACGGGCAAGAGCTCACCTAGATCATGCTACTGATGGAATACCTACAGTCTGGTACCCTTCCCGAGGATCCGAAGGAAGCTTCTAAGTTAAAGAAAGTCGCGGTCAGGTATACCATCTGTGATGGACAGTTATACTGGCGTGGATTCTCTTTACCCCTCCTCAAATGCCTTGCATCGAAAGAAGCCGAATATGTCCTGGCCGAGGTTCACGAAGGAAGTTGTGGACACCATCTAGGGGGTAAGGCTCTGGCATTGAAGGCACTCAGGGCAAACTACTACTGGCCTACAATGGAAGCAGACTCTCTTGTGCACATCCAAGTATACGACAAATGCCAACGACACTCAGACCACTATCATGCACCGCCAGAGGAACTATCCATGACATCTATACCCTGGCCATTTTATCAATGGGGTATGAATATTTTAGGTCCATTTCCTCAAGTGCACGGGCAACTAAAGTTTTTAGTTGTAGCCATGGACTACTTTATCAAGTGGATTAAAGCAGAGCCCTTGGTTACCATCACCTCGGCTCGAATTTGGAAATTCACCTAGCGCCACATTATCACCAGATTCGAGGTCCTTGAGTCAATTGTGATAGATAATAGGACGCAATTCAAAGACAAGGGATTCAAAGAGTTACTTACCAAGTTGAAAATAAAACATCATTACAGTGCTGTGGAAAACCCTTGTACAAATGGACAAGCTGAAACAATAAACTATATTATTGTCATGGGGTTAAAGAGAAGAATGGACAAAGCCAAAGGAAATTGGGCCGAGCAGTTGGACCACGTCCTATGGGCTTACCGAACCACTCCCCATTCCACAACGGGTGAAACTCCGTTCAAGCTAACCTATGGATGTGAAGCAATGATCCCGATAGAGATAGGAGAACCGAGCTTGCGCTTTTAGAACTTCTCACCAGATAACAACCCCGGACTGATCAGGGAAGACTTAGACCTGCTTGAAGATAGAAGGTGCGTCGCACATATACGCGATGGCACGATAAAGCAAAGAACGACAGCCTGATATAACCTGAAGGTCATCCTTAGGAGGTTCCAGCTAGGCGACTTAGTACTCCGCAGGGCTGATATTAGTGGAAGGAATGCCTCCCAGGGAAAACTAGCTCCTAAGTGGGAAGACCATTATCGTATCGTGATTAGCACCGGTAAAGGAGCTTATATGCTAGAGACGCTAACAGGTAAGCCAGTGAAGAACTACTGGAACGCAGACAAACTTAGAAAGTACAACAGCTAAGCGCCTTCTAAGGCCTAGTCTCCTAGTTTACTTTATGTTTGATTTGCCCCGATTGTTATGGGAGCACATTGTATAGACCTTAGTCTTTTTTATCTACTCAATAAAACAAGTATTGCGAACTTAATGCATTTACTACTGAAGTTTTCAAAAGGCACTCGAAGGCTACTACGACATCCCAAGTAATCATGGTATTGACCGAGGATTGTCTTGTGCTAGATAGGTCATACAATAGAAAAATCTTGTCTTGGAAAAATTCTCGCACTAAACTATAAGCACGAAAGACATCGGTAAGGACCAATCTTTTAAACCAAAGTCACGTGACATCCTAAATACCAAAGCAAATAGTAATGGACCCCGGACAAGGTTTCAAACCTTAGGCATGGTTCTCAAATGCCACTCTACTTTGGACATCGGATCCTAAGCCAAGGCTTCTAATTTCTTATCATGCTAAGTCCTAAAGGGAACCCTAAGCGCTCAACGATAATAGGTGTTGGACCCGGACCTCGGTTTTCTCATCAATTATAATTTCTAAGTCTACGACAATTGTTTCAAGCAATACGAAGGTCATTGGACCACAAAATAGGTGAAGGAAGAAAAACAAAGTTAATTAAAGCCCAAAAAATTGGGGTAATAATGTTCATACAAAAGCAAAAACCCCGCACAGGGGGCAAGCAAAAGACAAGTTGCTTATGCCACAGCAGGATCTTAACTACGGACCTCGGCAAATGAATCCCCTGCATTTGAACTTGAAGAAGCAATGCGGTGAGCCATAAGACACCCCTCCTGGACCAAAGCAACCCCGGGATTGAAGAGTTGAACCTGGTTAATGGCATTGCGGAATTGCTCTTCCTTTATCTTGGTGCAAACAGTGATGAGCTGATTAACATCGGCCTACAAAGAGGTAGCCTTATTTTCAAACTATTGGGACTTAGCACGAAAATTGTCATTCTCAGCCCGGAGTGCAGCCACTTGCTTCTAGTACTCCGCCAGGCTAGCATCTCTTATCTTCTTGGCATCCTTAAAAGACGCCACTTCAATCTCCAGATCCCGAATCCGAGATGCGCCTTTGTTCTTGGCCTTGACTGCTTCCTTCGTGGCCTTGAGAGCTTGGTTTTCACCCCACTCGGCCACCGCCAGCTTATCCGCCATCTCTTGACCGTGCTCCTTAAGGGCTTGCTCTAAAAAACGAGCCTCAGCAGAAATACGGATCCCCATATTTTAGAAGGACAACAAAGCCTCCCTTGTGCTACGTCGAGCGAGGTAATCCCCAATCTCTTCATCCAAAAAATAGAAATCAATAAACGCCTTGAGATCCAACTCCTTGCGGAATAGCTTAATTGGCCTAGAAGACTCTCTAGCTGCTACTCTCTTACCTCGGTCACATGACTGACCTCCTTTCGTTGCCTTCCTCTTGCGAGTCAGAAGTGGTGGGGGAGAATCCCCCACGCTAACAGGCTCTACTTCCGCGGGAGGAACCTCGTCCACTGAGATCTAACAGAGCATTGGGGGATCTAACAGAGCATTGGCATTCCTCACCCTCAAAGCCTCCAAGATCGCCAAAGACTCCCCATCCTCCATCTCGGCCGAGCTTTCTGCACAATAAATTAAGCAATAAAAAATAATCATAATGCGACACAAGAAGAAACATAAATAAGCATGGACAATGACCAACACTACCTAGCACAACCCAAAGCTCATCATCATTCGGGGCATTTAATATATCTTTAGGCCGGATCTTGCCGACCTCATCAACCCACATTTTGAAGAAATTGACACATTCAGTCTCTTCGTCATTCAGTTGACCTATTTTCCTTTCAAATGAATGAGTAGGAATGCTCCATGCCGCTGGATTCTAATATAGGTTGAACATCGGTTCCCCATCGCGTCCCAACCAAAAAAGGCGAGTACCGCCATTCGCCATCACCTTAAAAAACTTCTCCTTGAAGTCTTTGTAACTTTCTAAGTATAGAAAAAAGACGGTCTTCCCTTGCCGTGATCGGACTGACAACCAGGATTGTTGATGAGCGTGGGCACCATGAACAGAGTATCGTGTATGGAAATAGAAAAATACCCTTTCCAAGCATCGCAATCCCACCAATCGGCATATTCTTTTGAAAGCCAGGATATTTGCCCAACCATTATGATGGATATGACTGGGGGCAGCATAAAGAGTTCGGAGGATGGAAATATGGAAGCCGTTGAAGGGATGCCGAAGTTTGAACCTCGTAAAAAACTCATTGTACAAAAATAGGAAGTGTTCCCCTGCCTCTCGAGTCAAACACATACGCTCCCTCCCTGGAGACATAATCAGGAACTCGTCATCCCTAGTACTTCCCTCGGTAAGCTCCAAATAATCCTTTAGCTTATCCAACTTTGCCTCGGACTTATAGCGGGATATCCTATCAATGGCATCATCTACAATCCACGTGTAGGATAACCCCGGACCCCGGCAAATACGAATCGCCTCCTCCTCGACCTATTGATTCTCCGGCTCCTGAACTTCCGGAACTGGGGCAGGCACTTCGACTCCTAGCACTCTCCTTCTAGCCATTTAATTTCCTGAAAGACACACAGAGGCCTAGGGTCAGAACCAGTTAAGTTCAAAGACACACTTGACAATAGGTGAACAGAGACAACTGAAAGCACCCGTGCACTGGCCTCCACACGCAATAAGGCAAAAGCCACAGAAGGACACCTCCGCCGCAAGCGGTGCGATGGAGGAGGTGCTCCATAGGACTACACCGTTAGAAGGAGGGAAAATAGTATTCCCACCCTTGTTCACAGAGAAAAAAGAGAAATGCACTCCATCAAAAGAGTATGCAACCTCTTGCGTAACAAAAATAAACAAAAAATAGGGTCAAAGAGAAGTGAAATACCTTAAAGAAAGTGAAGAATTCAGGTCTTCGAATCTCCAAAAAGGTTTAAATCAACTTTCATTACCGCAAAGCTTATCGAAAATCTCCTCAGGCCACCAGTTTTCAACAAAAGAATAGCGAAACGAAAAAGGAAAAGGATAAAACCCTATTTATAAAGGCTATACAGTTAAGGGGTAATTTTATCCGAGCAGTTTAGATTTGAAAAGATATTCATAATGGCACGCAAAGCACTATACACGTTCATTCAACCCGAACGCGCCATGTGGCCCATGTAGCTGTCATGACAGTTAAGGGGACATTTACCCAACAATCTAAGAGATACGCAACATCAATATCCAAGAGTTCGAAAAACTTATCCAGACCCTAGAAGATTGACTACTCCGGAAAAGTTCCCAAAAAGACCCCGGATCCAAGTATTTAAACTTGGCACTTCGCCGATCTCGACTAAGTAATAAGTTGATGGCAACTTAACATATCGCGTCGTCAAGGTAATCGTTGGACTCACCCCGATATAATTTAAATACCACGGTTTGAAGAAGAAAGGAAAATCGAAGATAAAAGATTCAAAGTAAAGGAAATTTTTTATTAATTATTCTCATTCCATACATCGTCGCACATAAAAAAGAATGAAGTAGAAACATTTGAGACATAAATTTTATAAAGAAAGAGCAACCCAGAGAAAGATGTGAACACCACCACCACCAGCATCCTTGACCATGTCACATCCACATTTCCTCTAGAACTAACACCGATCTCCTCCCTGTAAAGTGGCCTCTTGAAAAAGTGGATTGACTTTGAAGAACCCCGACAAATCGGAGCGATACACTACCGTCGGACTCCAAGGCCTCTGCCACGATCTTCTTCACTGCCTCCTTCACCAGGATAATAAAGACCGGGGTGCACTTTCCTTTGTTGGACAGGGCACAGTTTTTCATGAAAAGATCATTCCATCGAAACCCTTATTAGTTACATGATCACCCCGAGCTGCTTCAAATCACAGAGCAGTCCCAACAGTTTCCCCTACATATCCAAATGCTCTTAGAGGATTTGCTGGGAAGGAGAACGACTTTGGGCTCTATTTCTCCAATTGCCTCCATCTAACACGACAGATATCATAAATCTCCCCAACGATAGAGCGTAGGTTTGATATACCCTCGTATGCTGGGAGAGTGAGATATCTGTCGTTAATACGCTGAGAAAGAGAGATAACTAGTAAAAGAACTATTTACAAAGATCATGATAAATTTTTTGAAACTTGGGGAAGAATAAGAAGAAAATCTCAATGAGGGGCAAAACTCTCTAAGAGTTCGTAGAAAAGGAGGGAGAAACCATTCTCTTCCTCTAAGAAAAGGTCACTTCCATATAAAAACACAGAAGGAAATACCAACGTCAAACGCAAACATTCCCTATTTATAAAGGGAATGGAGCGCTCTGCTTGGTTCATAGGAAGGAGAACCTATCAAACCATAAAATATGCATTTAATGCTCTCCCTTTTCTATTGGTTATGAGAGCAGCGGATGGTTGGGAAACTACGTGAAGCTGACGTTCCCTATTAAAGGCTCCTTAATTATTAATGAAGTCAAAGCAACAGTTTCTGAGGAGCCCAAGTTACAAAGGATGCTACCAAAGAAGAGAAGACCTTGTGATTCACCCATGGGGGCAACCAAAATTAAATCTTGGATAAAGGAACGGAAATGCTAGTAAGGATCCATCGCGGTTCCCGACCACATTTTATGCTTGACCCCGGCATCAATGCGAGACCACGAAACTTGGTAGCAAAGTCAGGGCTTAGTCTACCATGTGCCCAGTGACCCCAACGAAACTTACCTTGACACTTAGGCCTTGTCTAAGCGCTAAGCTGGGGACAACTGTTCTGGACCGTGGTCCGAGATCCTATCTGAAAAGATCGACTCGACACGTGTACCACCAGACTCTGCCATCAACATCCCTGCCAAAGCCTCATGACATCGGACCATAACATTGGATTGTTACGATCGCTGGATCCATGTAGATTCTCATAACTGCCAATCATGACTCTAAGTGTAGGGCCCATAACTACCTGCAACGAGGATTGGCCACTAAGGGGATAGTCTTGACATGTCAGAGACGAGCCTCAATGATCGTGGGCTGACACTTTTGTCAAGCCTCAATCCCAAAATACTTGCATCCTATACGGATTGCATGAGGATTCTAGTTATGCTCTATATATACTAGGCTAAGTTAACCTAATAAGTTATCTATTATCTCATTGCATAAACCTTACTTGTGCGCTGCCTGACTTGAGCGTTGGTGTCCCTTTGCAGGTACACACCCCCTAGTTCAATATGCTTGGCAACAGTTGCTCAAGGTGGGAACCACCGTATTACCTATTTCAGGTACCTTATGAATCTACTTCAGAACAAAAATAAATTCAAAAAGGAAATAAATAATAAAATTATTGAGAACCTGGTGGTACCGATGTGAAGAGGAAGAAGTAAGGAACAACTTCTTCAATAAGAGCAAGATGAATTGGGTAAGGGAAGGCCACCATGCATGACCTTGAAGTGGTGGTGGTGATGCTCCTTTCCTTCCTTGGTGTGTCACCGAGAGAGATGAGAGAAGAATGAGTGTGTGTGATTGTGTTTGTACCGTGTAAGGAAGAGGAGAGGAATAAGGGTGGGAAGCAACTTAGTTGCTAAGTTTGTGTGGCCATAAGCAGTTAGGATGAGCTCTAATGCTGGTAGGAAGATTTTGATCTTCAAACTTAGGATTTTAGCTTCCTAACATGTTTTTGAAATACATAGGATTAGTTTAGGATTTTAGTTTAGGTCAATTGATATTAATTAGGTCCTAATTCTTTCCGATGTATTACTAACTTAGGGTGCAAGTAATCCTCATGAATGCAATTTCATTGGTTTAAGTCTTATCAAGCTCTAAACCACTTAAGATCTAGGCATGAAGTTAAACCAATAAGGTTTAAGCTAGGAGGGTCTCTTTTTATGCATGAATTGCTATTGGTCCTAAGGTAATAATGAACTTAATTCTTTTACTCTAAATAAATTCCTAAGCTTAGATAATTAATCTAATTTACTCTAATGTATTTTATTTAAGTCATAAAGGAATTATAAAATCACCATCATCATCTAAATATTTTTTTTTTTTTATAAAATTATTTTCATAATTTTTTCTTATTGATTCTAATTTCTACACTATTTTTAAATTAATAAAAATTACTAAAATTATTAAATTTAATTATTTTAAGCTAATAAAAATTACTATAATTAATTTTATTTATCAATAACTTAATTATAATTTTTTCATTTTATTCCTATTAATTTACTAATTTTCGTTATTATTCAAGTCATTTTAAGCTTAAATTACGCTCTGTGTAATTTAAGTTACATACAAACTAATACGGACATGCACAAAAATAAACAAGCAAGCTTGGTGATAATCTAATTATTATATTGTCTATATAAATAAAGTGGAGAAGGGATCTTATATCCAGTACCTAGCAACCACTAATATTTTCACTATCAAGAGTATTCTTTATCAACCAAGTCTCTTTATACTTAAATACAAGTATTCTTTAACCACAATCTCTTTAAGCTCAAGCCTAATTATTCTTTGACATAGCCTTCTCAGGCTAAAATCAAGTATTCTTTCTCACAGCATATTTAGGCTCACCTTCACAAGTTCTAAGTAACTTGTACAACCCACAAGCTCACTTTTATAAGACAAGAATCAAGAGAAGAAAAGAACTGTGTGTTACAATTGGTTAGCTTTCAAAAAAACTCAGTAAGTAGATACAAACACTTATATAGAGCTAACAATATAACTATAGATGATTTAATAGATTTCAAAACAAATAGGTAGAGATAAGAAGGTTAAGTTCTTCATGTTCATTGGTAAATTAACTTCAAGGGTCATAACCTTATGATTTTCAAGCTTGGATGCTTTTATAAGCTTCAAAAATATAGTTGTTGGTTGTATCAAATGATAATTGTACTTCTTTGTAGCAAGTGTCTGTTATATTGTCTTTTCTTAATGAGTTAGCATGGAAGTCTTTAGTGGGAAGGTTCATCAAAACTTTCTCATGAGCAACCTTCTTACTATACTTTCTCAGCAACAACCTTCTCACTGAACTTTCTCAGCTAACTTTCTCATCCAACCTTCTCAAGCTTGAAAGTCTTCAATTTATTATACCTTCATCTTGATGATTTTGATGGTAGAAGCTTCACTTGACACTACTAGAAAAATCTGATTTAGAGATAGAATTTAGAGACAGAAACAATTTTGTCTCTAATAGAGATGGAAACAAAGATGGATTTGATGATTTAGAGAGGAAAAATAAAATTTAAAACTTAGAGATAGAATTCAGAGATAGAATTTATCTGTCTCAGAATTTTTTGTCTCTAATTTGGTCTCTAATTGGTCAATGAAAAGTCAAATATGCTTAGAGACGGAATTTACCCGTCTTAGATTTTTTTTATCTCTAAATTTGTCTATATTTGATCAATGTGGCATTTTAACAGGTCAGATATGTTTAGAAACATAATTTAGAGATGTAATTTACCCGTCTCTGAATTTTTCGTCTCTAATTATATGTATATTTCGTCTCTAACTAATTTATATAATTTATTTAATAATTTTTTATATAAAAGATAGAGACAAAATTGGTTCTATCTTTAATGTCATCAAAATATAACTTAGTTTTCAGAATCCCTTGTTCCCAAATTAGACCAAACCCTTGTTTCCTTCTCACCCAGCCGCGTGCACTCAGCCATCTCACCCAGTCGTGCATCACCGTTCTCACCCTTACCATCGGCCACCATTTTTCTCACCTTTTCCTAGTCTTCCTCCTTGTTCCTTCCTCCATACCCATTTTTCTCACCATTTCACGCACCTTGTTCCTTTCTCCATACCTATTTTTCTCACCGTTTCGCACACCAAGTTCCTCCCCATAGCTTGTCTTCCTCCCACCATACCCAGATCCACTCGTTCTTGCTCGATCTATAAGAAAGCAGAGGTGGTTGCCTCCCCTACTCACTTTGAACTATGAAGTTCTTCCTAGGTACATGGAACTGTGCACGATGTGTATTTTATCAATTGTATGTTTGAATTCTTGTGTTGATTTTTGTTTTTTGGAGAAAATTTGAACTGGGTTTTCTTGGAGGTGAGTTTTTTAATTTTTTTTATTTTATTTTTTTTGGTTATGTAATGGCAGTGAGTTTTGTGATGTGGTGTGGGTACTTAGATTTTCTTTTACTTAAACTTGTGTATAATTTTTTTTTATTTTTGGAGAAAATATGAACTGGGCTTTCATGGAGGTGAGTTTCTGAAATATGGGTATTGGGAATTTGTATCTATATTAAATTAAATTATGTTTTAATTTGTGTATAATTTTTTTATTTTTGGAAAAAATATGAACTGGATTTTCATGGAATTTTATGAAGCGGTGCCATGAGAATAGAACATGGTCATCTTTGTCCGAGCGATTACCACATCTCTCAAGTGATCCACCTAGTTGGCTGTTACCTTTGGTTGTATTCTGTCCTGTCTACAAGTAAGACTCTTTTGTACTATTGATTGGCTTAATAAATGCTTGTATGGATGCATGAATTATCGTCTCTGTGCTCACTGTTGTTAGAACTTTTTTTCATTTTCTTAACATATTCTGATTTGAGCTTAATGATTCAAGTGTACATTATCCTGTTTTTCTTTTATCAGACATATGCTTATGATAGTTGATAATGAGGAATACTATGAGTAGGAGAAACCACTATCACTGAAGGATATTAGAAGCCTCATGATTCTATTGAGACAAGTAACATTTTGGAATGCATTATCTATTTTTGTATGAAAAATTGTTGAGAGTTTAGAGGTTGAATTCCTTACTCCCTACGGAAAAAAGTTCATTAGTGGATTGCTGAAATGGAATTTTTCCTCCTTGCACCTTAAGCAATATCCAAATAAAGTGTGTTGAGTCTTTGCAAAAGTGTATACCTATATGTGTCCGGTGAACTGGAGTATGTCATATTTTGGAAAACTTGTGGTCCTGACCAATAATATTGCAAAGCTGCCTAAGGTTTTTGCAAAAATGCCCCATACAAATGTAACCTACTTTGTAGTTACAATTAATTCTGGTTAAGTTTGTTGTTTCTGCAGGCTCTGTGGTAGCTACTGTGGGTTAATCATACCTCATCTACTAATTCAGAAAAATCTATTCCAGTCAGCATAACTAGGAAAAGGTAGTCTGTTGAAGCCATTCAACAGAGGGTTAGCATTGTAGTCTCTGAGCTCCTCTCACGGGTAGAAAAATCATAGTTGTTGTATGTTGTGAAATCGGCAAGTGCACCGAATCACAAAAGTAATAAAAAAGTGAGTAAGAGTATTGTCTCATAAGGATTAAGTTATTAATTACTAAATTTGCTGAAAGTAACACTATTTAAGCTAACGAAGAAAGAGATTTGTTGCAAATTTAATTAAAAATAAAATTCAAAATAAAGATTATTAAAAGAAATAAAGCAAGTAACAAAGCAATAAATCAAATGAGTGAAAAACAATGGTATTAAAGCGTTAGGGTTCCGACTTCACTTGAACTCTTTAAATGTACATTCAAATATTAGTTTAATTATGTTTTATTTCAAAGATTTATGGTCAATTCTCAAAATTAATTAATACACAATCCCTTAATATATTAACCTTCTTACACTATTTAGAATTAATTAATCCCTTAGTCTAACCCCAAATAGAAATGCATTATCATAAAAGAGGGAATTAAAAGAAAGACTACATAACTTATAATGTCCATTCCTAGCGATTGTAGAAATTAAGGTATTTATTACATGTTCTAGGTTCATGCAAATTTTTCCAAATCATACATTAACCCAAAAGATCATTCCTAAATTGATCAGGTTTAGAAAAACATTAAGAATAGAGATAAACACATAAATCATGAAATAAATACATAATTTAAACCTATAAAAGAAGTTACATCATCAAAGTTCAAGATTCATCATCCTCCTAACAAGGGAAAATTAGTTGCACATGGAAAAAGAAGAACACAAAGGGAAGAATACAACAAATTCCATTGTAGATAGGTGGAAAAGTCGAAGAGAATTTCTAATTTTCAAGCCAAATTGCACCCACACCACTTTAGGGTTTGTGCCTCCACTTTGCTCCTTGATGGCTACTGAATTTTGTGCAAAAAGAGAGCTCCTTTGCTAAACTCATTTTTTCCTTTTTATAGAAAAGCTGATAACTTTTGTATTTGACTTGTACATTTTTTCTCACCCTCCAGATGGCTGAATTTACCCTCAATCTCAATAGATAATTTGTAGGATTTTCTGTTAATTTTTCAATGCCTCAAACGATGCGTCGATCGGATCTCTGTAGCCCAAGATATGACTCAATTAATGAGGAATAGTCAGGATAGTGCGAGAATCTAAATTTTCCTCCAAATGAAATCTCTTTAAGAATTCTTATCTAATCTAATCCTTATTTAAGATTTTGCATCCAATTAGAATTCTAATTAGCATCTAAGCATATGATAAGAATCCTTCAACTATTTATCTCTAAGAATTTCTTATTTTTGTACAAAATTTGATGATTTATCCTAAAAGCTTATTTCTCTGATTTCTTGCTTCTTTAAGCGTCCAGTCTTTTTTCATGTGTATTTACCTATCAAAAATAAATAAAACACATAAAAAAATAATTTAAAATAATAAAAACATAATAAAACTTGCGAACAAAACTTAATCAAAGAGATTAAAAGAGGATAAAAATCCAAGATTTTGAACTGTAAAAATATAAATTTTTGCAAGTTCATTACTCCTCCAAACTTAAGATTTTGCTTGTCCTCAAGCAAAAAGAAAAAGAAAAACAAAACAAAAAGACTAAACAAAGAAAAACTCAAAACATAAAGACTCAAACATAGCAACACCGGTTATTGAAAATCATTTATATCCTAAAAAACTGCTTCACAATCTAACTTCAAAGTGTCACACATGCATAATTCCTTTATCACATTGTCTCTCATATGCAACTCTTATGCAAAAATGACTTCCTAAAAATATGAATGAAAGACCTAATCTCCTCATAAAGTACAAGCCCAGATAGGGTTGTTCTTTATCTTTCTCTCTACTAATATAAACAACACATAACCAAGGATCAAAAGGGACTTTACGAAGCTTGTAATGAAATGCCAAAGGTAAGGGATAAGAAAGAAGGGGTAGCATAAATAAAATAAAAGTTGAAATGCAAAATCATGCATATTTCACAATTCAAGCCTCATAAATATTGAACAAGTGCAAAACGAAGCATAAGAAATAACACATCATTCTCTCTTCTTTTTTTAACAACCTCTTCCCCCAAACTTATTTCTTTGCAATACTTTGGGTGGATTTCCTCTTTTTTCTTTTTATTTTTATTTTTTTTAGCTCCAAAAATACTTCATGCACAAAGAATGACTAAGGCTTGAATAATAAAATAATACAATATATGCATTTAACAAAGGGTGGGTAAGAGGGAATTTTTTTTTATGGGTATGGGAGAGGAAAATGTGGGTAAAGAAAAGAAATAAAGGCTAAACAAATATAAGGCTGTAAAGGGGACCTAAGGATATACTGTGTTTATAGGTTGACTTGAAAGGCACAAATGGTCCAAAGAAGACCCTTATAATTTTCTTGATCATGCATTGTCTAGGATTTCGCCTTAAGAGAAAATCAAACTTCTAGATGCAAATCATCCATACACATGCATTCCCATAAACTTTCTCTAAGCCTGAAATGCAATTAAATTTCAAGGTGTATCAAACATAAAAATGGGAAGAACATCCATACACAATTGAAACAATAGAGATAAACATAACTCATGGATTCTGATGTGATAGCCCAAGAAAATGAATCAATCCACAATTTATCCAATCATTAGATATTCAATTTAACACACCGGCATGTATAGTTTCAACACAATGACTCAAAACACAAAATGGGTGATGATGACAAAATAAAATAAAAAAGAAAAAATAAAATATGAAATAAAAGCAAAAAAAAAGTCTTTTTGACGGCCGACAACTATATACACCCCCTACAAAGGCTTTGAACTCAGGGAAGCATCTAAGTCGACTCAACACTAGCTAACTAAAAACAAAAATAGAAAAAATGTTAGTTAACAAGAAATAACAAAATAAAAGCAAAAACAAATAATTAATTAAATAAAAATAAACAAATAACAAAATAGAGAGTGAAGAAAAAGAAAGAAAATTTAGGTTCCCTCCCAAAAAAGCGCTTGTTTAACGTCATTAGCTCGACATTGCATTTTATTACAATGGTCGCTTGAAACAGGAGAAATAGGATAACACATTTCTTCTTACAGATTTTTGCTTCCATACTCGATCACTGCTCTTAGAATCCTCTCCAAAAATATTCTGAACTAGAGTTGTACTTATTTTTCCAGTAGACACCTTAGCATGAGAAATTCCAGTAGTCCATGGTGATTTCAATTGAACAACAGATAAGGGATCAACTTTCAATGAACCTATCTGCAATAAATCAATGGAAGTTGGAGGATCTTTTTCCATCCCAGCAATCTTAGAGTTAGGAGGACCTTTCTCCTTTTCATCAATAATCTTGGAAGTGAGATAATCAATATTAATCAATGATGGATTCTTACCAACCAATTCCTGTTGAGTTTTACATTGAATACAATTAATAGTGGCATGAAGATAAGATGTTAATGAAGACTTATCAAAAACATTTATAGTCACTTGATCTCCATCCATCCTCAAAATAAGCTTTCTTCTAGGCACATCAATTAATGCTCCTGAAGTTGCTAGGAATGGTCTTCCCAGAATTAATAGGATATCAGCATCATCATCTATATCTAAGACCACAAAGTCAACTCCGAAAATAAATTTGTTAACTTTCACTAGCAAATCTTCCACAATACTATACGGACGTCTGATTGATCGATCTACTAATTGAAGGGATACTATTGTAGGCTTCACTTTTTTAATTCCCAGCTTGCATAAGATTGACAATGGCATCAAATTAATGCTTGCACCTAAGTCACATAAAGCCTTGTCAATATTCAACTTTCCAAAAGTACAAGGGATGCTAAAACTTCCTGGATCCCTTAACTTCAGTGGTAGCTTCCATTGAATTGTTGCGCTGTACTACTCAGTAAGTGTTACACTCTCATCTTCTTCCAACTTCCTCTTCTTAGATAGCAAATGCTTCATAAATCTGGTATAAGAAGACATTTCCTCAAGTACTTCAGCAAAAAGAATATTTATCTGTAACTTCTTGAAAACATCTAGGAACTTTGAGAATTGTCTTTCCTGCTTCTTCAGGGTGGCTTTTTTCAAACGCTGAGGGAATGGAAGTCTGGCATACAATGAAGGGTTAAATGGTTTATTCAAAATTGAATCTTTCTTCTTTCTTCACACCCTTGGCTATTCCTCTTTAGCTTTTTCCTTTTTGATCTCATCTCCCTCATTATTAGTTAGCATTGAGACATCTTTAAATGAGACATATTTAATCAATGATGGACTCTTACCAGCCAATTCCTGTTGAGTTTCACCTTGAATGCAATTAATAGGGGCATGAAAATCTGATGTTGGTAAATACTTATCAAAAATATTTATAGTCACTCGATCTCCATCCACTTTCAAAATAAGCTCTCTTCTAGGAACATCAATTAATGTTCCTGAAGTTGCTAAAAATGGTCTTCCCAGAATTAATGGGATATCAACATCATCGTCTATATCTAAGACCACAATATCAACTGGAAAAATAAATTTATCAACCTTTACTAGCAAATCTTCCACAATACGGTACGAACGTCTGATTGATCGATCTGCTAATTGAATGGAGACCATTGTAGGCTTCACTTTTTTAATTCCCAGCTTGTACAAGATTGACAATGGCATCAAATTAATGCTTGCACCTAAGTCACATAAAGCCTTGTCAACATTCAACTTTCTAATAGTATAAGGGATGCTAAAACTTCATGGATCTCTTAACTTTGATGGTAGTTTCTTTTGAATTATAGCATTGCACTCCTTAGTAAGTACTACAGTCTCATCTTTTTCTAACTTCCTCTTCGTAGATAGCAAATCCTTCATAAATTTAGCATAAGAAGACATTTGCTCAAGTGCTTCAGTAAAGGGAATATTTATCTGTAACTTCTTGAAAACATCCAGGAACTTTGAGAATTGTCTTTCCTGCTTCTCCTGGGTGTCTTTCTTCAAACTCTAAGGGAATGGAAGTCTGGCATACAATGAAGGGTTAAATGGTTTATTCAAAATTGAATCTTTCTTCTTTCTTCGCACCCTCAACTGTTGCTCTTTAGCTTTTTCCTTTTTGATCTCATCTCCCTTATTGTCAGCTGGCATTGAGACATCTTTAAATGAGGCATCTTTAATGGGGATATCATCTTTTCCTTTTTCAGCTCCTGAAGAACTAGGTACTACTTTCACATTTTCTTCCAATAGCTTACCACTTCTCAAAGTGATTGCACGACATTGCTTCTTTGGATTGATGACAGTGTCTCCAGGTAGGCTGCCTTGAGGTCTCTCTATGAGCTATCTAGCTATCTGTCCTACTTGATTTTCTAGATATCTAATAGCAACCTCCTGATTCTTGTAATTACTCTGTGATTCTTGTATAAAAGAAGAAGTTTACTACATAAACTTTTCAAGTGTACTCTCAAGAGAGGACTTCTGCTCGAGTTGGGTATTCAGTGGTATGACTTGATTCTTCCAAGAGAAATTAGGATGATTCCTCTAACCTGGATTATAGGGATTAGAATAGGGATTACCTTGTGGTCTCAAAGGATTTCCCATATAGTTGACCTATTCAGGAGCAATAACACCTGAGTTTCCTTCCTCACATTGACCATTAACATGGTTACCTCCATAGAAATTACAAGTTAAGGCTTGGTGATTGACTAAGTTTACCTACATACCATTAACTTGTTTGAAGAGTTAGTGACGTATTACAGAATCATCCTATTATACGCAAGTAAGGCTTCAACTATGCTATCTTTCATAACCCCCTATTTAATAGTAGATCTTCTACTAGGAAATTAGTATTCGTTGGTAGCCATAATCTCAAACAATTCCTGAGCCTCTTCAGGAGTCTTAGTGTTTAAAGACCCACTTGCAGATGCATCCACCATAGCTCTAGTAGAAAGATCCAAATCATTATAAAATATCTGCACCTGGTGCCAAACTTCAAAAGCGTGGTGTGGATATTTTAAACCCATAAAAGAAGTTACATCATCAAAAGTCAAGATCCATCATCCCCCTAACAAGAGAAAATTAGTTACACATGGAAAAAGAAGAACACAAAGGGAAGAATACGACAAACTCCATTGTAGATAAGTGGAAAGGTTGAAGAGAATTCCTAATCTTCAAGCCTAATTGCGCCCACACCACTTTAGGATTTGTGCCTCCACTTTGCTCCTTGACGGCTGCTGAATTTTGTGCAAAAAAAGAGCTCATTTGCTAAACTCGTTTTTCCCTTTTTATAAAAAAGCTGACAACTTTTTGTATCTGAGTTGCACGATTTTTCTCACCCTCTAGATGACCGAATTTACCCTTGATCTCAATAGAAAATTTGTAGGATTTTGTGTTAGCTTTTCAATGCCACAAATGATGTGTCGATTGAATCTCTGTAGCCCAAGATATGACTCAATTAATGAGGAATGATCAGAATAGTACGAGAATCTGAATTTTGCTCCAAATCAAATCTCTTTGAGAATCTTTATCCAATCTTCAATCTAATCCTTATTTAAGGTTTTGCATCCAATTAGAACACTAATTAACATATAAGAATAGGATAAGAATCCTTCAACTATTTATCTTTAAGAATTTCTTATTTTTACACAAAATCTGATGATTTATCCTGAAAGCTTGTTTCTTTGATTTCTTATTTCTTTAAGCGTCTAGTCTCTTGTCATGTATATTTACCTATCAAAAATAAATAAAACACGTAAAAAGAACATAATTTAAAATAATAAAAATATAATAAAACTTAAGAACAAAACTCAATCAAAGAGATTAAATGAGAATGAAAACTTAAGATTTTGAATCGTAAAAATATGAATTTTTGCAGGTTCATTGTTGTATATCTAGTTTCATGTTCCCTTTCCATTAGACTTAGAAGCTACCATGATATTATGATATTTTTTGTATCTTTAAGGGCATCTCTTAGTGACTTACTTTGGTATAGGTTTATGTTTATGGCTTCTATGGTGTTGTGCTATAATTATTTTAAGGGAGTTTCTAACATGAAGACAGATTGGACATCCTTACTGCATTTTTTGTTCTTTCTTTTTCCTTATTATTTTATTTTTTTTGTTCTGTTTTGGATATCTTATTCTCTCTCTAGTTGTGTTTTCACTCTTTTCTCACAAATAATATTTCTTTTCTTATTAAATAAAGGTGATATTTGGAGGTTTTCCTTATTGTTCTAATTTCTATTCATATCACAAGATCCTTAGTTTATATTCCCTGAAGTGGCATCCATACCATTTGCCACCAATTACCATATGCATATAAATTATTTTTCTTTATCTTTTTCCTAACTTGCCTTTTGAATTTCTTACCATAGCTGGAAGATTGGAATAATAGACGACAGTTTACATCCCCCAGTGACTTCCATGCTGATGGGGTGAATGACTTCTATATCTCTCAGGTATTGGCTATACTATTGATTTTTAAGGTAATATGAATGGAAATCTAATTTGGTAGTTGTACAATCCTTTTTCGAAAATAGAAAATACATGAGCAAATGAAATTTTGAAGCAGGCGACTTTCTTGATACCATTTACGAGCAGGTTTAAAATATTCACTATAAGAATGTCACTCAATTTTGATTTGGTATAGATATGGGTTATCTTTGTATTATGGATTTACAATGGTTGGCAGTGAGCAACTTTGGAGTTTCTGCATATTATATTCTATCACTAGTGTGTTTCATATACTTGACTATTATCTATTTATTGTTTCATCAGTCTCAACTAGCTGCAGTTAGGCAAAGACATGGATCTCGGGATGTATTTGCTAGAAACCGGTTCAGAATAAGATGAGATCATATTTTGGAAGATGCTTATAATCAAATGAGTCAGTTATCAGAAGATGATCTTCGAGGATTGGTAATGTACTTTTCCAAGACCTATCCTCTCATTTATTAACCATTGCCTACTTTCTGGTTTTTAGGGGGACTAGTAATTCATCCTTTTATGCAATTTTCATATTCGTGTGACTTTTGTCAATGAATTTGGAGTTGAAGAGGCTAGAATTGATGGAGGTGGAATAGTTAAAGATTTCACGGAGAACATCACATGTGCTTCCTGACGAGCGCCGAACTCAGTCAAAATTATAACCGAAGTTATTACCTAAACTTGTAGTATAGTGAACAACACCGGATCGTCTCCTCAAGGATCGTAAATGCAATTTAATCAAATCAAGTGAAAGTTAGCAAAAAGGGGGGTTTGACAGTTTAAGATCGCACTTAACAAAATTAAAGGAAGAAATAACAATTAAAGAGCAAATCAATTTAGAAACCTATCCAAGATGGGTGGATTCAATCATAGACCCTTCATAGAACACTTCAAGCGCAATTGAATTGTTAATTTGGATCTAACCGAGATCTCTGCATCAAATCCAGAATTCATACTAGACGATCGTCTAGAATTCAATTAACAAGTGATAAACACAAACCGCAATCGCACCATTCATGAAGATCTATGTTAATTGGCACCGAATTCAATTAACTTAGGCACAAATCAAGTAACCTAACCTTTTCAATTTCGTGATTAATTTAGATCAATCAGTTCTAAGTTTCATCACAAATCTCAATCTTCATTTATGTGATTAGTTTAGATCAATCAGTTCTAAGTTTCATCACAAATCTCAATCTTAAACTAAGATCAATCAGATCAACATAAATAGAATCACCATTCATGCATTCAAGATCAAGAAGAAGAAAAAGAAGAAGAAAGGAGGAATTCAATTACAAATCAAATACAATACATAACCAAGGTCTCAAGAATCCAAACCACAATCTCTTCAAGAGTTCTAAATTGACCCAAAGTAGCTTAGCCCTCCATTACCATGAAGGGGAGCATCAAAATATACAAAACTATGAGAAACTATGAAGAAGCAAGAAGAAACTTAGAGAGAAATGAAGGAGAATTACATGAAAGAAATGATAACCAATGGTGCCTTTTATAGAAGTCTAGGGTAACAAAATGACAAAGGGGAGTGAGTGGATGAGTGGGTGAGTGAGTGGAGTGTTTGAGTGGAATGGTTGAGTGGGTTGGTTTAGTGGATTGGTTTAGTGGATGAGTGAGTGGAATGGTTAAGTGGGTTGGTTGAGTGGAAAATGCCAAAGGACTTTTGGTGAGTGGGAAATTATGGACATGAATGGGTGAGTGGATGGATGAGTGGGTGGATTAGTGGATGAGTGGGTGGAGTGGTTAAGTGGTTGGATTAGTGTATGAGTGGATGAGTGGGTGGATTAGTGGATGAGTGGATGAGTGGGTGGTTGAGGATGAAAATTTCGTGTCTGAATTGGAAGCCAAACATGACCAACTATACTTCAGATCCACGAAAAGTGCTCTTCATGAAAGTTGTAGATCCTTGTCTTGGCTATAAAATGGATAGCTAGTTCGTCCAATTTGGCTTCTTTCAGCCCAAGATATGTCCCAAATACCGTAGGTTGCTCAAACCCAACTTCAGCTCCTCTGTTCCGACTTGCAAGCTCAAAATGACCTACTAGACTTCCTTTTTTCAAAAAGTGTTCTTCATGAAAGTTGTTTATTTAGATCTTGACTATCCACTGTCCGAATTTGAGCCCATCTTCATTATTACATCTTGAGATATGATTTTATGAGTGCACACTATTCGGATTCTAGTGACAGAACCCATATTCTGACTTCCATGTAAACTTAGGTCCTTTAGACATCTTTTTGGGACTTCGAGCTCTTCATCAAAGTTGTAGAGCTTCCTCTTAGCTTTCCTACAAGTAAAATTCATGTTCATCAGATATTAGGAACTCAAGTTATGGCTAAAATACAGAAACAGTGTCAAATCTCAATAATGCTGAAAATATTCAATTAGGACCAATTTGAGCTCAAACTCACAAAATCATACCAAACTCAATCAATTAAGAATATAGAGAGTGTAAATGACTAAACATAAGGGTTTCTTAATGAATAAAATATGTGATTATCAAATTCCCCCACACTTAGCTTTTTGCACTCCTGGGCAAGACTCAAGACCAAAACAAGGACATAAGAGATTAACAAAAATTTAAATTCCAATGACATTCAAGAACCCAAAATTTTACAATCAAGAAGAACAACCAAAGGTTCAAGGGATCAAAACATTCATGAGTTAACAATTCTCCACATCTCAAACCAACAAGCAAGGTATCTTCAACATGAATCGAGAATGATAGATCTTCACAAGATTCCCTCTCAATCTCTCAAGTGTTTAAAAGGTAGGTATTTCACTCAATTCAACCTATGAAAATTGCACTACCATACGTTTGCTTATCTTCTACTTCTTCACTACTCAAATCACATGCACACACAAATCATGAGGACTTTATTCATGGTTGTAGTGAGGTCAAGGTAACAGGAGAGGATAAAATGGATATGAGAAGATAAATACCAAAGAGAATAAAAGCAAATGAGAGCTGAGTTCAAATAACAAGCATAAAAGTTCATCCCAACTCTAGTGTATATCCCTTTACATATTCATTTCCCAATCCTTTTCTTTTTTAAACACTTGGTTTTTTTTTTTTTTTTTTTTTTTTTTTTTTTTTTTTTTTTTCTTTTTTTTTTTTTTTTTCTTTTTTTTTTTATATATATGAACATAACTATATACATACATTTTTTTTTTTTTTTTTGGGCACTATTTTCTTTTTCAACAACCATTTTGTACACACACCCCTACACTTGTTCAAAAACTCATCCATTAACAAGCTAATGTTCTTTATTCCCTAAGGTAAAGTAAGAACACGATTTCTCATTTAAGGCACATAATGAGCTAGAAACAAGGAATGGTCAAATAAGCTCAAAGGGGTTAAGCAAAGGAAAATATACAAGGTTGGCAAGAATCAGAGAATTTTCAAGAAGTCAAAAGAGTGCTTGATATCATATTGAAAACAAGGTTGGCTATTTGGTTAAACTAGCTAATTAAGAAAGAGGGCCTCAATCATGTTTATGCATGCAAGTGAAATGTAGCCTCAAAAAGAATCAAAGTAAGTTTTAGAGTGGTCATTAACATGAGTGAAAATCACATAAGAAAGAAGAGAATGACACAAATGTTGAATCCATCCATTAGGCTCAAAATCTCACAAGGTATGCATCCATCAAACTCAATTCATCAATTCAATCATCCATCACCAAGCATATCAGTTCAAGAAGGGAGAAAAGTTATTCAATCATGCAATGATCCTTTTTTTGTGTTTTTTTTTTAACAACCAAAAGAAACATGCTAAAATCTCTCCCTCACACTTAATATAACATTGCCCTCAATGTGAAAGAGAGATATAGAAAAGAGCAACACAACCTGATAAGAAGTGAATCAACGCCAAGCGTAAAAGAAGCACACCGTCGCACGCATCGACTCGAAAAGAAATCAAACAAGAAAACGTTAGTACTTCCACAATTTAATACTAATTAATTACTACCAAAAAAACTCCTTACTCGCCACCAATTAAGATGCGTCTCAAGAGTAAAATTACTCCTTACTCGCCATTACTAATTGGTTTAATAAGTCCATGACCATCATATCATACTTTCCAAACAAAACAACAACAAATATATATATATATATATATATATATATATATATATATATATATATATATAAAATAAAATCAAACCCATTAAAGAGAAAGTGTCGATCTCGGCTTTTTTTTTTCTTGTTACTTCATTCGCCGCTTCTCGTTGACCAATCTATTCGAGCTAATACCTTATCGTGTACATACTCAAAAGCTTCTAATTTATCAATGAGCTCATCAATAGTGGAGGCAGAGATAAGAAGTTGTCTTGCCGAAGGAGTGATAAATTTGCTCACAACTTTGTCAAGAAAAAATAACAAAAGATCAAAGAAATTATTAACATTCAACAAACCAATGGGTTTATGGTAGATGTTCAGTTCAGCCCAAGAGACAATTTGAAAAATCTCTTCCAAAGTACCAAAACCACCTGGTAGGGCAATGAATGCATCAGAGTTTTCAAGCATTATCTTCATTCATTCATGCATTGATGATACTTTAAGTTCCTCTCCAATTGTCTTTCCATTGATGTTCTGTTGAGCTAAAGGTTCAGGAATGACACCTAAAACCTGACTGTCTCTTACATATGCAGCAAGTGATATAGCCCCCATTAACCCACGGCAACCTCCCCCATATACAAGATGAATATTCCTCGCAGCAAGTGATCGACCAAGAGTGCTAGCTACGTTTACAAACTCTAATCCCTTCCCATAACTCGACCCAAAAAAACACAGACATTTTTTAGGTTACTAATAGAAGCCCCATTCTATACTCTTCCTCCCTTTGAGTGTCTGAGTTGAAGGAAAATGGAGTGTTTAAATAAGAAAAAGAATGGAAAGGGGAATAATTACACCTATAAGGGTAGGTTGGCTGTTGTCAGAAAAGGTTGAAATTAAGAAACACAGAATCTTTTTTTTTTTTTTTCTTTTTCTTTTTTTTTTTTTTTGACTTCAAGAAAACCATCAAGGTAAAGAAGTCTAGAAACCCCCGAAGGACCCTGCTCAAAGGATCGTCTCGTACAAAAATCAAAATACAACAAAATGATACAAAGATAAAAGAAATAGAAAATGATGACATACCCGTATATACAGCAGTTTCCATGGCGTATCTTTATATTAAGATTGGGATGGAGGTAGTACGCTCCTTCGGCTTTGTGCTAAAGCATTGTTGACCAAGATTCGACCCATTCAAGACCAAATAAGCAACATAGGGCTCCCAAAAGGGACAAGTGGCCATAATACGACCTGGTCGCCTCACATGTGGGATACAATCTACCTTCTTTGTTTTTCAATTAAGAAATCCGGATCAGATGCATGCATTTCCCCATTCACGGTGTGTGTTACCAAAGCCAACCCTAAGACGTATACATATTTTATTTTTTTTTTTTTTTTTTTTGTTTTTTGTTTTTGTTTTTTTTTTTTTTTTTTTTTTTGTTTGAGAGATGACATGAAGAAGAAGAAGATGATGATATGTATAGATTGTTTGTGGATATGGCTCACATCCGCTCTCGGTTTAACGTCCAAGAACGGCTTAAACGTCTTCTATGAGTCGAGGATAAGCTTCCCATCCAATTTTCTTATAAATTGGCAAACAGGGTCTTTTAGAGTCAGATCCCCAAGACTATAGCGTTTT
Source organism: Ormosia emarginata (assembly GCA_029884605.1). Classification (NCBI taxonomy): domain Eukaryota; kingdom Viridiplantae; phylum Streptophyta; class Magnoliopsida; order Fabales; family Fabaceae; genus Ormosia; species Ormosia emarginata. The sequence goes on from JAQQTP010000084.1 coordinate 3,094,167, forward strand.
TCTTCATCCTTGAAGATATTCCACAATTTAAGAATTTCACGATGCACCAATCCACAAGAATACGTCTCAAGAGTCAATAAGATATCATCTAATGACTCCTTACTCACCCATTCTTAATGAAGAAAATTTTATCTTCTCTATTTGCGAAACCATCCCCAAAGTACGACATCGCTTGTTACAGCTTCCATCGTCCACATTTGTGACAGACTTGTAACCTTTTTGCTCTTCTCCTTTTAGAATATGAACTTCTTCCAAGACCGTGCATATATGAGTCAAATGAAATTGAGGACTCACCGCTAATCGGACCTTCGCTTCAATTATCCAACAGACATCTTCGGCATACCTTTGTGCATTAACAGCCTCAATCTTTCACATCGAACTTTGTAGATTTTTCTCGAGCATTTTGAGGAAGAGAAGGAAAATGTTTTCTCGTGTTTGAAAGAATGACATCTATTTTGAAGGAGAAGAAGGATTCAGTTATTTTGGGAAACCGAAAAATAAACCAACTTGAGAGTCACGAGTACCGTATCCGCCACTTAACCAAAGAACACAAAGAACTCAAGAACTTGGTTTTCCAGAATGGTTGAGTCTTTGTCCATTAACTTTAAGCGCATTACCATTCCTAGGATCCTCAATATCTACGGCCCCAGAGGATACACGTGTTTGACAAAGAAAAGAACCGCGCCACTGGATCTCAATTTTTCAAGGAGTAGGTGCAGATGATAATCTCAAAGCAGAACCTTTTTGACTAATTTCCGCAACTTTTGCAAAAGGTGTAACAGACCTTGAATAAAATGGGCTAATAAAATCCATACTGCAAGATTTTCGCAGTTGTTGTCGTTGAAGAAAAAGTGACCTCCACTTACTTCCGAGTGACAAAATTTAATGGCACTACCTGCCTTATTGTCTGGCACACAGCTGATTTTTTTTTTCTTTCTTTCTTTTTTTTCTATTTTTTTTCTATTTTTTTTTTTTTTTTTTTTTTTTTTTAATTCATAATGTGGATGGAGAAGGTTCATCACCTCCACTTCTGCATTCTATGGAAGTTCATGATACTGTTTGAGGCGGTGTCTATTGGTCTTATTAAGTGAGGTTGGTGAAAAGACTCTACCAGGATCCCATTGGTTGAAACGTGATGACCAGGTTATGGTTGACACAACATGATAGCTTCCACTACGGTCCCATTGGTTGAAGTGTAACGACCAAGTGAAGATTGAAGCATGAGGGTTCACATTGGGGTCCCATTGGTCTTCCTTGACTTCACCAATGGCATGCAATACGTGTAATTTTGCAATCCTGCTTTCATTGATAATGCTGGACCATGGCCCAAAAACAAAATCCACTTCAGTAGTTACTGTCATATGTTGTCTTTCCTCCTTCTTTGAAAATTCCTCAATGGCCTTCAACTCCACCTCCCTATGTGTTTCAGATTCTGCAATTGCATTGCTGATAGACCCTTCAATATCATTAGATGTCACAGTAAACAGAATCATCACTTTCAAATATGCAGTAAATCTCAAAGACACATAACACATTTTATATCACCGTCACAATCAAGACATGAGTTGCAATTGATAGAATCATCAAAACTAATTAAATCAGAAATTCAAGACACAACTCATCATGAGTTTCCTCAACTAAATGCAGTAAATCAATATGACAATTAGAATGCAGGGAGTTGGGAATTGTTTGGGAAGAGAGTTGGTCTGACTCTTGACTTCTCAATTCATTAATAGTGGTTGTCATCTGCTCAATTTGAGTTGTTAAATCCTGAATAATGGCAGTGAAACTCTGCTGGAACTCAATTTGGGTTTTCATCAAGTCCTCCCATGAAGGCTCAAGTTTTGTGGTTGATGGACTTGTTATCTGCTGGAATGGCTGCTCATATTGAAATGATTGTTGCTGTAGTGATGCCGTGTTGCCATATTCCAGATCCGGATAGATTCCCAGCTAGGGTTGTATGTGTTGAAGAAGGGGTCATAACTCGTTGTCGTCGCTGAACCGTGGTTCATCAGAAAATAACCACCGCCGCAACAAATTGATCTGGAAAACAGAACTACCATATCGAAGTGTAGGGCATGCATATGTGGGGTGAGATGAACAAAAATAAATGTTACACACAAGTGTAGCTTCCTCGCATGTGATTGTTGTCTCACTACTATATGTCTTACCAAAGAAGTCAACTCCTCAAGTTTTGACTCCATTATGCATGGTCCATTGTTAGAAAAGTTAATAAAAAGCAAAGGTTAGTAAAAACACTTAAAATGAAAATATACCACTTATCGATCCCCGGCAATGGCGCCAAAATTTTGACGAACGCCGAACTCAGTCAAAATTATAACCGAAGTTATTACCTAAACTTGTAGTATAGTGAACAACACCGGATCGTCTCCTCAAGGATCGTAAATGCAATTTAATCAAATCAAGTGAAAGTTAGCAAAAAGGGGGGTTTGACAGTTTAAGATCGCACTTAACAAAATTAAAGGAAGAAATAACGATTAAAGAGCAGTCAATTTAGAAACCTATCCAAGATTGAGTGGATTCAATCATAGACCCTTCATAGAACACTTGAAGCGCAATTGAATTGTTAATTTGGATCTAACCGAGATCTCTGCATCAAATCCAGAATTCATACTAGACGATCGCCTAGAATTCAATTAACAAGTGATAAACAAAAATCCGCAATCGCACCATTCATGAAGATCTATGTTAATTTCAAGTACCGAATTCAATTAACTTAGGCACAAATCAATAACCTAACCTTTTCAATTCTGTGATTAATTTAGATCAATCAGTTCTAAGTTTCATCACAAATCTCAATCTTCATTTATGTGATTAGTTTAGATCAATCAGTTCTAAGTTTCATCACAAATCTCAATCTTAAACCAAGATCAATCAGATCAACATAAATAGAATCACCATTCATGCATTCAAGATCAAGAAGAAGAAAAAGAAGAAGAAAGGAGGAATTCAATTACAAATCAAATACAATACATAACCAAGGTCTCAAGAATCCAAACCACAATCTCTTCAAGAGTTCTAAATTGACCCAAAGTAGCTTATCCCTCCATTACCATGAAGGGGAGCATCAAAATATACAAAACTATGAGAAACTATGAAGAAGCAAGAAGAAACTTAGAGAGAAATGAAGGAGAATTACATGAAAGAAATGATAACCAATGGTGCCTTTTATAGAAGTCTAGGGTAACAAATGACAAAGGGGAGTGAGTGGATGAGTGGGTGAGTGAGTGGAGTGTTTGAGTGGAATGGTTGAGTGGGTTGGTTTAGTGGATTGGTTTAGTGGATGAGTGAGTGGAATGGTTAAGTGGGTTGGTTGAGTGGAAAATGCCAAAGGACTTTTGGTGAGTGGGAAATTATGGACATGAATGGGTGAGTGGATGGATGAGTGGGTGGATTAGTGGATGAGTGGGTGGAGTGGTTATGTGGTTGGATTAGTGTATGAGTGGATGAGTGGGTGGATTAGTGGATGAGTGGATGAGTGGATGAGTGGATTAGTGGATGGATGAGTGGGTGGTTGAGGACGAAAATTTCGTGTCTGACTTGGAAGCCAAACATGACCAACTATACTTCAGATCCACGAAAAGTGCTCTTCATGAAAGTTGTAGATCCTTGTCTTGGCTATAAAATGGATAGCTAGTTCGTCCAATTTGGCTTCTTTCAGCCCAAGATATGTCCCAAATACCGTAGGTTGCTCAAACCCAACTTCAGCTCCTCTGTTCCGACTTGCAAGCTCAAAATGACCTACTAGACTTCCTTTTTTCAAAAAGTGTTCTTCATGAAAGTTGTTTATTTAGATCTTGACTATCCACTGTCCAAATTTGAGCCCATCTTCATTATTACATCTTGAGATATGATTTTATGAGTGCACACTGTTCGGATTCTACCGATGTAACCCGTATTCTGACTTCCATGTAAACTTAGGTCCTTTAGACATCTTTTTGGGACTTCGAGCTCTTCATCAAAGTTGTAGAGCTTCCTCTTAGCTTTCCTACAAGTAAAATTTATGTTCATCAGATATTAGGAACTCAAGTTATGGCCAAAATACAGAAACAGTGTCAAATCTCAATAATGCTGAAAATATTCAATTAGGACCAATTTGAGCTCAAACTCACAAAATCATACCAAACTCAATCAATTAAGAATATAGAGAGTGTAAATGACTAAACATAAGGGTTTTTTAATGAATAAAATATGTGATTATCACTTCCTTTGATGTGCAGTGTGGATTATTTAAGGTCACATTTGCAAGCAGTTCTATTATTTAAGGTCACATTTACGAACAATTCAATTTTCGTCTCTAATTCCATCTCTAAATATTTAGAGACAGAATTTTGCACATTTAGAGACGAAATTTTTTTGTCTCTAAATCTGAAATTTCTAACAGTGTGAATGTTTGAATTCCTCTTGAGTTCAACCTTTGTAGAAGTTCTTCATTTTTTTTTACTTTCTCACAGTCTTCTCAAGACCTTCTCATGCTAAACTTTCTCATATTCTTCAGGAATTTTTTCAGGTTGTACTTAAACTTTCTCAAATTAGAATTTGATCTTCTTAGTCCTCTTTAATCACCTACAAAGTTTCCTTAACACCTGTTTAATCCTGTAAAGGTTAATACTAATAGGAAAACTTTACAAAGATTATGCTAAACAATTGAAACACTAAGAGTATTCAAACATGAATTTTCAATATAGTTGTTATCATTGAAACATAATATGTAACCTAAAGCATAAAAAAGAGCTTTGGAGCTTACACTAGTTTGAGACCAGAATACAAAAACTAGCCCTAAACAATAACTACTAGCTTCCAAATGCTACACAAGGGCTTATGGTTAAAGATTCAAAAAGTTAGACAAGTTCAAAGTGAATACAACAGTGAATACTTGCTTATAACTCTTATATATTGTTTTTGCTGCCTATCTGTTCTACATTAGATGAAATCTTGTTGCAGATGTTACATTAGCTCTATATATTGTATGTAAGCACTCTCTGAGTGATTGTGAGAGCTATCTACCTATAAACTCTTTTCAAAACTATTTAAGTTTGAGATAGTGAGCTAAAGGGTTGTTCTAGCCACAGTGAGTGTAAATTTAGCCGTTGGGTCCAAATACTACTCAATTTTAGCCTAAGGAGGTTGCAGTACAAAGAATACATGTGTATTGTAATTTGGAGAGGTTGTGTCATTCAAAGAATACTTAGATATTGTTGAAAATCTCGACCAAAAGCTGGGGACTAGACGTAGCCATGTGATTAGGGGTAAACTAGTATAAATTTACTGTGTTGAGCTTCTTTCTACCTTATCTCTTTTATTTCAAGTGTTTTCCAACAAGTTTCACTATTGTCCATCTAATTTATATTAGAGTAATCAAGTTTAAACTCAACCAAGTATTTTAAAACTAAGTGCTTTTGGAATTAAAGCTTCTGCTATTTAAATCTACTAAAATATATGTATTTGGTTAAAAAAATAAGTTTATAAGTGCTTAAAAGTTGTTTAAAACAATACACATTGGTTGGTTTATGTTTTGCTAACTGTTGATATAATTAATCAGAGTTGAGAAGAATAATTCTTCATAATAGTATTTATGCTTTGCTCTGACTCTTCTCATCTCCAAGTATTAACACTTGAGAAAGGTTTGAGAAGAGTGTTTGTGTTTGCAAAAATTTTCAAAGATTGTTGAGCACAATTCAACCCCCTTCTTGTGTCTTTTGCTAACTGTAGCCTTTTCTTCAAACCTCGCATAATTACCCTATTGGCAGTTTCTGCCTGTCAATTGGTTTGAGGGTGTTTAATTGAGGTGAAGTGTTTCTTGATGTGAAGGTCGGACAAAAGCTTCTAAAAGTTCATATCTGTGAACTAGGTTCTGCTGTCCAGGATATCAAAACAATTAATCATGTTCCTGTAAGTGAGCTTCTATATCCTGGCCAAGGTAATGGTAAAGAGCAGGTAAGCTTCGATCCACTTTGTAAAGTAATTGATGGCCATTATGAGATATTTGACTTGGCCGAGAGTTGGGGGAATGGTCTGAGGATGCCCATCCCCCATTTGAAAAATGGCCATAGAACTGAATGGGTAGAGAGCTCTTTAAGTGGCATAGAGTGGACGTTGGTGAACCTCTGGAATTTCTCATATTTTTGCACATATTCCATAGAGTACGCAGCCATAGTATACTAAAAGTATCTTTCTATATGGGCTCTCCAAGTAAGGGACTTTCTATTGAGATGGTGCTCGTAACTTCCTTTGTGGATCTTGGCTAAGGCGTATAAGGCTTCCTTAGGGTCAATACCCTTTAGAAGAGGGATAGAGAAGCCTTTGTGGTATAGTCAGTCATTAAACAAGGTTTACTAACTCGTAGTTTGGGTTACCTTCTTTGCTTCTTTAGGGTCCACTAGTTGGATCCCATCATGGAGGTATGCGAGAATACGTTTGATCCAGTCATCATTTTTGTCAACATCCATAACTACCTCGGACTCCGAGACACTAGGAATTATAAGAATTTCCTGGATCACAAATTTATTGTTGCTTATTGCCTTTATGCTTGCTAACTTGGATAACATGTCAGCTCTAGTGTTTTACTCTCTAAGGATATGTTCTACCTTAGCCTGGGTGAAGCTGTTAAGTAGCTCCTTCACTTTGACTAAGTACATCTGAAGTAAAGGTTCCTTAGCATGATAGTCACCAGTTGGGAATCACTACACAGACTAATCTCATATGCTCCGAGGTTCTTCGCCATGGTAAATCCTGTGATGCATGTTTCGTACTCAGCATGGTTATTAAAGGTAGGGAACTTAAACTTTAGGGAGTGCTTAATCATTACTCCTTCACTATTTTCAAGAATTACCATGACACTACTTCCTTTGAGATTGGAGGAGCCATTAACCTATATGGTCCAAGCTCCCCATGAGGGTTGGGGTCTTGCATCAGCTTGACAATGAAGTTGAAAGGGGCTTAGGCTTTAATGGCCTTGTGCAACCTATAGGTGACCCCAAACTCGGAGAGCTTTACTGACGAAGCAATCATTCTTCCAATAAGGTCCAGCTTATGTAGTACTTACCCGATCAATTGGTCCATCCTTTGTATCGTCATGAGTAGTGCACAAGCTATCTTTTCAATATTCTGATTGTAGAGTTCGGGTCCTTGGAGAACTTTGCTTACGAGATATAATGGTTTCTGTCTGTCATCCATTTAACATACCAAGATGGAACTCACGACTTCTTCATTGATAGAGAGGTAAAGGTAGAGCATCTCGTTGGGTTTCGATCTGGTCAAGATATAAGGGAATGCTGGGAAGTTCTTTATTTTAGTGAAGGTCGCTCCATATTCTAGGGTCTATAGGAAGTTTTTCCCACTTTTTGAGAATCTTAAAAAAAGGTAAAAGACTTGTAGGCTGACTTGGCCATGAATCGAGTTAGAGCCATTATCCATCTAGTCAGTTGCTGGAACTCCTTTACTGACGTCAAACTACACATGTTGATGACTGCTTGGCATTTTTCCAAGTTTGCCTCAATGCCACAGTGGGTCAACATGAATCTAAGGAATTTTCCAACTTCGATTCCAAAAGTGCATTTTTCGGGTTAAGCCTCATATTATGCTTCCGGAGTTGTTGGAAGACTAGTTCGAGGTCCTGGATATAGTTGCCAATGGTGGGGGTTTTGAAGATCATATTGTCTATGTATACTTCAAGCATGTTTTTGATTTGCTCCTTGAAGACTTTATTCATTATTCTTGAGTATATGGCTCTGATGTTCTTAAGGCCAAAAGGTATGACCTAGTAGCAATAATTGCCCCTTTCTGTGATGAATGTCATCTTGTCATCATCATCGAAATGCATTAGAATCTAATTGTACCTAGAGTAGGTATCCACGAAAGAAAGTGTCCAAAAGCTAGAGGAATTATCTACCAGTTTGTCAATGTTAGGAAGATGATATAGGTCCTTTGGGAATGCTTTGATGAGATCAGTATAGTCTATGTACATCCATTATTTCCTAATGGATTTCTTCACCAACATGACATTAGAGAGCCATGTGGTATAAATTGGCATCCAGGAGCTCTTTAACTTGGGCCTTGATGATCTTATGGCATTCTAGACTAAGTTTCCATTTCCGTTATGACACCGGCTTGACATTAGTGAAGATGGACAGAAGGTGAGAGATAAATTCAAGTTCTAGGCATATCGGTCGAGGTCTAGGGAAAGAAGTCCTTATTTTTCTGAAGGAAGGTAATCAGCTTGTCTCGTTCTTCTGGGTGTAAATAGCCTCCAATCTTGGTGCTTGGTCTGGCCTCCTATTGAGTTATAGGGGTTCTAATTCTCCTTCTAGTTGAGGGCGTGTATCTTGGATTTTCTCGTGCACATCCAACTTGGTTAGTAGGACATTGGCATGGCCCATCATGAAGGAGTTTGGTGTGTGTGGTGAGGGTACTTTTGGAATCTTGTTAATCCTTAAACTGGCATTGTAACATTTTCGAGTTGTGGCTTGGTCTCTTTTAACAGTGGTGATCTCATTGTCTTTTGTGAGGAACTACATAGCGAGATGGGTGGCGGAGAACATAGTGCCAAAGGCATTTAAGAATATCCAACTAAGGATGTGTTACCAAGTGACCTCAATACTCAAAAGAGGTGGTGAATTGAGTTTATAAAATAAGTTCGCAAATCTTTCGCAAAACACTTGATTATTGATTTTTGTTGAAGTTATTGATTGATAGAGATAAATGGATAATGAAGATTGAACATTTTCACTCACAAAAGAACCAACCAAACAAGATAGTATTCAAGCAAGCAAATATAATCAATGCACAAAGGTAAAATAGTAGGGTTAAGAAAATCAAACACAAGGTTTATCCTGGTTCAGCCACCTATCCACTTGTGACCTACGTCCAATCCTCAAGCAACCACTCGAGATTTTTCACTATATCTTCAAGCTTCAACAGGTGCTTGACAACCTTTATAAAATAGAGCACTCACCACACCTTAGGATATCTCACCCTTTGTGTTTGAGTCTCAACTTCAAGGGATACCTCACGCTTTATAATTTGTTGGGATGTCTCACCCTCTTTTACAAAGAATCAAAGTGTTTGATAGATGAAACTCTCTCAAGAGTATGTAACACAAATTGAAGCCCTATAGTGCTCTTCAAAAATATCTCAAAATGTTCCAAAAACAAAGCACAAATGATTCAAGGATTTGATTCATGGATTAGAGTAATGAAGTATATTTTCAGTTGTTGGTTAATTACAAATGATGACCAAACTCAAGTATTTATAGTGATTTTAAAGAATGGAGTCATTGGGTGTATTAATGGGCAGGATTTAATGCCAAGAAAAGAGTTGTTGGGTGTTGTCAGACTTGATGTAATCTGTTATATACTCCATGTAATCGATTACATGGCTCTTAGAACGTGTTCTTGGCTTTCTGGGTAAGATGTAATTAATTACAACCTTTTGTCATGCTTGTAATCAATTACAACCTTCATGTAATCAATTACAAGGCCTTTGGTTGACTTATAATCAATTACAACACTTGTGTAATCGATTACAATGGCCCTTAAACACATTTTTCAAGTCCAATTATTCTTGATGACCATTTCTAACTTAGAAAACCTTGGATTTGTTTAATATATGAACTTGAGTAACAAAAACTAAGATTAAAGTCAGCATTTCTTTAACATATGAACTTTGCACATTAAGTTGATTTATAAAGGATCTTTCAAAAATCATTTGGAGATAATTAAGATATTTTGAAAGCATTTTATATTCAGATTCTAAGACCTATAACCTATACCAAATATACCTCTTTGAGTTTTGTCTTTATCTTGACTTTGTTATCATAAAAAACTCCATTGAAATGCTTATATAAATATATATCAGAGATTTAAGCGTAACTCTCCCCCATAGTTTATGCATGAGAAATGATAAATAATTACAAGTAGAAAACTCCCCCGCACTCATGAAACTTATATTATATTTTCTCCCCCGTTGGCATTATCAAAAACAAGATAAGCATTCCAAACTTTTAATGATAAAACCAACATAATTTCAGCAGCATTTCAGCAGTATTTAGTCCATTTACCAATCATCAACAACAAGAAAAACAAGTATAAACATTTCAGCCCATTAAGATCAGTCAGAGTATAACCAGTTGTCAACAACAATAGCAAATGCATAAAAAGATCAGATTGTATAATCATTTATACCAAAAATATCCAGAGTCATATACAAATAAAATAAAACAACAGTAAAGTGCTATGGGGTTAGACAGTATATAGAATGAAAAGAAAGACATCTTGACTAAGCTCCAGCCCACTCAGTCGCCTCACTGTCACTGTCACTATCAGTATCACTCCCAATAGCCACATCACTAAGATCTACATCATTATCATCATCTGTGTCCAGATCATCCTTAGAGCCAAGGAGTTCCTCATCATTATCACGAACTCCAGTTGTATCATCAGGAGCAATAGCAAAGGAAATGGGTGCACATGCATCAACTGTAACACCATCATGGACAAGAGGTGTAGCAGAGGATGTAGGATGACTGGTACCTCTCCTCAGTACATAATCTGGTACTTCCAGCAGATAACGAATAGAAGCGAACTCCTAATTAGAATGATGCAATCTCAACTAAAGGTGGTCTATCTTCTGCTCAAGGTTATCTAGTCGTGGGTTGAATGTTGTCTAGAGGCCTCGCAGTACTTGAAGTAAGAGCTCTAGAGTAGCAGGAGCATGGTGCTGGTCCTCAGCCTTATTACCTTCCTCAACTCCTTGAGGAATGTGATCATCAACTCCATGATGAAGACAGTACCAACGATCATCAATTTTCTTCATTTGGAGCTTAGTTAGGGTATGCACACTAATGAACGCTGATCCATCTGAACTCTCAGCTTTTGCCTCACCAGACAAAAGTATCTGGAAATGCGCCAAAATGGTTATAATCAACATTGTATAGGGCAGAGCATAGTTTTTCTTCTTGGCTTTTAATATGTGTTAGATAATGTAGTTTGCCCAGTTTATAGGTCTTCTAGTGTTCATTGCCCACATGGCAAGAACATCATCCTTTGAAACTTGGGAATAGTTCCCACCCCTAGGAATCAAAGCTCTAGCTAGGATGTAATGGAGAACCCTATTTTGCATAGTGAATCCTGTGGCTATTATCCTTTGTTTAACTATATAATCCATCCTTATAACAGAGTTCAAAGTAATTTTATAGTCATATTCTTCTCCTCATACATTAACCCTAGAGAAATGTGCACCATCATACGTGAGACCAGTGAGCCTATACCAAACATCACGTGGTATAACAATCTGTTTTTTCTTCAATTTAGACACCAGACAATTATTCTCATATTTTAAATTGGCATAAAATACTCTAACTAAATCTGGGTAAATATGCTTCCTAATGCTCAGAAATTCTATCAACTCCAATTGCTCAATCAATCTAAAGTATGCTAGTGGTTCACTAGAGCAAAGTTCTTTAGTGCGATACCTGGGTTGAACAATCTTGCGTAATTGAAATTTTTTATGGAACATCTCAGCTTTCTTGGTCGTCCTGAAGTGTTATGTGTGGTCCAACTCTGAGATAGTAAGCGTTGGAGCTTGAGAAGACGTTGCCAGAGGTACCCCTATTCTTGGTCTCTTAGTGGACCTTGATGATTCTACCATTTGAGTAGAGATGGATGATAAAGAATGAGAGAAAGGAGGAGTGGAGGTGTTTACGTGGTGCTTGGTGGTGGAGGGAGGTGAAAAACTGGTGAGAAAGGATGGAAATTTGTGGGTTAGGGCTAGAAGAGAGAAAGTGACGTGCGTGAGATAAGGGGTTAATGATTTTGGAGATTTTTGATGAAATTAGATTGGGGGTTTTGTAGAGGGGAGAAAATAGAGTAGAATAGAAGTGAAATAGAGTGATTTGGGCAAGATTTGAGGAAGAAATAGGAAGTTGGGGGTGAGAGTCTCTCAGGTTAGAGAGAGAAACGATGAGTTGCAGGGGTGAAATGGTTGTTCATGCGCTGAAAAACTTTTTTAAACCCCTTTGTAATCGATTACATTGGGGGTTGTAATCGATTACATGTGTTCTAGGTTTCTTGTAATCGATTACAAGATGATTGTAATCGATTACAAGCATTCTGACTTTGCTTGTAACGCTTGGCAGAGCCTTGTAATCGATTACAAAGGTCTTGTAATTGATTACAAGCTTGCTGAATTCAATTTTTGCACTTCAAACAGTAGAAGATCAATTTCAAAGCTTCCAAAATAGTTCTATAAGTTCCCAAATCAACTCCAAACCACATGTAGGCATAAAAACTGACCAGTTCTTGATCCAAAACATATGTTTTTGCAAAAACACCACCTTTGACAAGGATCAAACCTCTTTTACAGGATTGGTGATAGTTGAGCTATTTGGAGGACTTAGTCATGATGGAGTACCTACAAAACAAACTTGGGGGAACCTCTGACCCTCAAGTTAGTATTGGATTCAAAAATAATTAAAGTAGGATAATTATGTAATGAACTCAATTATGCATCATGACACATTATGCAGCAAAATTGCTCATTATGCAGAAAAAATCACTCATTATGCAGCAAAAGTGACAAGTTATGCATCAAAATGACAGATTATGCATCAAATGACAGATTATGCAGTAAAATTACATATTATACCGCAAATTGTGTAATAATAGTTTAGATGCATCATTGATCCAATATGCCAAGTTCAATTCTTATATAAAAGAATACTTCTTTATTCAATGGCTTAGTAAAGATATTAGCTAGTTGTTTAGTAGTTTCAACAAACTCAAGCATGCAATCACCTTTTTGAACATAATCCCTTATGAAATGGTGCCTTATTTCTATGTGCTTTGTTCTTAAGTGCAAAATAGAATTTTTAGACAAGTTGATTGCACTAGTGTTATCACACCTTACAGGAATGTGATCAAGCTTAAGATCATAGTCTAGAAGTTGTTGCTTCATCCAAAGGGCTTGAACACAACAACTCCCAACTGCAACATATTCAGCTTCAGTTGTAGACAATGTCACATTATTTTGTTTCTTGCTATGCCAAGAAACTAGTGAGCTTCTAAGCAAGTGGCATGTCCCACTAGTGTTTTTCTTATCCATTCTACATCCATCAAAATCAGAATTAGAATAATCAATTAGGCTACATGAGGCACCGTTAGGGTACCACAAACCCATTTGTGAAGTGCCTATTAGATATTTCATAATTCTTTTTACAGCATATAGTTGTGATTCTTTAAGATTTGGTTGAAATCTAGCACACATGCACACACTAAACATGATATCTGGCCTACTTGCAGTAAGATAAATGAGTGAGCTAATCATATCTCTCTATTTTGAGATTTCTACAGATTTACTTCATTCGTCTTTGTCCAAACAACAAGAAGTGCTCATTGGTGTAGTCATATGCTTGTCATTATCCATTCCAAACTTTTGACCAGCTACTTACAATACTTGGATTGACTTATGAAAGACTCATCCCTTGTTTGCTTGATTTGGAGATCAAAGAAAAAAGTTGAGTTCTCTCATCATAGACATCTCAAACTCACTTTGCATAATGTTAGAAAACTCCTTGCAAAGAGATTCATTAGTAGCACCAAATATAATATCATTAACATATATTTGAACAAGAAGTATATCACGCTATTTATGCTTAATGAAAAGAGTAGTATCAACATTTTCTCTAAAGAACTCTTTTTTCAAAAGGAACTTGCTCAACCTTTCATACTAAGCTCTAGGAGCTTGTTTTAAGTCATACAAAGCCTTTTTCAATTTAAAAACATGGTTGGACAGTTCAAAGTTTTCAAAATCGAGAGATTGTTCCACATACATTTCTTCTTGTATAAAAGCATTCAAAAAAGTACTTTTAACATCCATTTGGTAAAGCTTGAAATCCAAGATGCATGCATATGCAAGTAGCATTCTAATGGCCTTTAATCTAGCTACGGGAGCATATGTTTCCTCATAATATGTTCCTTCTTCTTGATTATAACATTTAGCAACAAGTTTAGCTTTGTTTCTTATTATTAAGCTCGTTTCATCAAGTTTGTTCCTAAAGACCCATTTGGTGCTAATTATGGGACGATCATTGGGCCTTGGAACTAATTCTCAAACTTGATTTCTTTCAAATTGGATTAGTTCATCTTGCATGGCCAAGATCCAATGTTCATCATCAATGGCCTTATTTATGTCTTTAGGTTCAACTTGAGAGACAAAGGTCATAAGGTTGCAAACATTTATAAGATAGTTTCGAGTAATAATCCATTTTGATACATCACCTATCACCTTGTCAAGAGGATGATATCTTGATGTCCTCCATTCCTTGGGTAGGTCCATGATTTCTGAATCCTCTTACCTTGGGGGATCAAAAGGTCTCTCTTCTTGCTTCTTGGGCTCTTTCTCTTGATTCTCCAAATGTATTTTTGCCAAGATTTCTTCAACATCATCAACAAACTCCTTTCTTGACTCATTTAGGTTAGTTTCATCAAAAGCAACATGTATTGATTCTTTAATAGTCATAATTCTCTTATTATAAATTTGAAAAGATTTACTACCAAGTGAGTAACTAAGAAATATTCTCTCATCGGATTTAGCATCAAACTTGCCTAGATTATCTTTTCTATTGTTTAAAACAAAGCATTCGCAACTAAAGACATAAAAGTGAGAAATGTTTGGTTTTCTTTCCTTTGTATAGTTCATAGGGGATTTTCTTTAAAATGGACCTTATTAGAACCCTATTCATAACATAGCAGGTGGTACTTACTGCATCCGCCCAAAAATACTTAGAAAAATTTGTTTCATTGAGTATAGTTCTTGCTAACTCTTCTAAAGATTATTTTTTCCTTTCAACAACTCCATTTTGTTGTGGAGTTCTAGGAGTAGAAAAATTATGCTCAATGTCATTTTCATTGCAAAACATTTCAAATTCATGATTTTCAAATTCCCCACCATGATCGTTTCTTATGGATGCAATGCTACAATTCTTCTTATTTGAATAAACTTTGTTGGTTTCCTAAATGCATGAAAGACATCATTCTTATGTGTCCTTGTGATTTCCTAATACATATTTAAGTTTTAACATTTAATACTCAAATTATCTTGGGTTCTTATGTGTTAGATTTAGGCAAGGTGCCCTTAGGAACCCAAATCATTTTAGTTCCAATCTTGGTGTTTATGTTCTTTCTAAAATTGCAGTAGATGCACTATGTTCTTTCCTCCCATAATGAAAGCATTTGATAAAGGAGCTACTTCATGTACTTGAGGAAACAAAAAAAAATTCTTGTAAGACTTTTGTTGGTAATTGGGATTATACCCCAAACCGATTTTTTAAAAAATACATCTTTGCTTCCCTAGTAACACATTCAAGTGGTCTCTTCCAAAGGTAAATTTTGTAAGAGTATTTTTTTAAATCCTTAATTTCCTTTTCAAAAGATTTATATGATGAACAAGGTAATTGAATGGATGCATTGTTATACGAGGAACAAGTTATGCATGATGAGTTAGCATCAATAAATCCTAGAGTCTCATTCTCAATTTTGAGTTCATTAATCTCCTTGTTTAAAATGGAAACTTTGTTTATCAATTAAAAGATTGTTTTGTTGGAAGATAAAACCATTTTTGTGAGCCTCAAGGATTCATCATGCAATTCTTGAAAAGCATCTTGTAATTCACTATAGGAGAGTGAAGAGTCTAGGTTAGAAGAAGTTACCTCGGTGTCACTCTCCTCTCCTTCTTCTCCTTGAGTCATGAGACATAGATGGACTTTCTCATTTTCTGAGCTATCAGTGAAATCCATATCATTGTCTTTCCATGTTATGTAAGTCATTCTTCATTTCCTTTCTTTATAAGGCTTCTTCTCAAACTTCTCCATCTTCTTTAGATACACAAGACATTCTATTTTCATGTGTCCCAGTTTTTCACATTCATAACATATTGGAGTTGATGAGGTTCCTTCCCCTTTATGATAGGTCTTCTTAGGAGGGAAATGTGACCTTCTTTGAATTCCTTTCTTCTTAAGAAATCTTCCAAACTTCCTCACAAAAAGACTAAAATTTTCTTCATTCAGCTCAAGGTTTCCTACTCCATCTTCGTCATCATCTTCAATTGTGGAGGAGGTGGCTTTGAGTGCGATCCTTTTTTTTCTTCTTGTCATGCTCCTCATTTTGATTGAGCTTATTTAGCTCTAATTCTTACTCTTGGAGCTTCCCAAATAGAATGGCTAGAGACATTATTGATAAATCCATTGATTCTGCAATAGTCGTTACTTTGGGTTACCAATTCTTACTTAAACATCTCAAAACTTTGTTAATAAAATAAGATAATTTACAATGTGTGTCAATCTCTTTTGCATTTCTTGAATGCTTTCTCCTTGATTCATTCTAAATAATTCATACTTATGAATGAGAGTGTTTATTCTTGATCGTTTTACCTCACTTGTACCTTCATGGGTTACTTGTAGAGTATCTCACATTTCTTTGGTTGTCTTACAATTTGACACCCTAAAGAATTCATCATACCCCAAGGATGTGGTCATGATGTTCTTAGCTCTGAAATTGTATTGAACTCTTTTTTTTGTCCTCATCAATCTATTCACTTCTTAGTGTATTAGTTCTTACATCATCAATAGTACGTGTGGGAACAAAAGCACCATTTTCAATGGCATCCCACACATCTAAATCAATAGATTCAATAAAAAATTTCATCATTTCTTTCCAATATGCATAACCATCCTCATTGAAATATGGGATATATTTATAAACGAATTTTTCGAAGAAAAACCATTCGAAGCCATCTTTTCTCTTGAAGCTGCTAAGTTCTTTACACAAGAGTCTACCTCTGATACCACTTGTTACCAAGTGACCTCAATACTCAAGAGAGAGGTAAATTGAGTTTATAAAATAAGTTTGCAAATATTTCGCAAAACACTTGATTATTGATTTTCGTTGAAGCTATTGAATGATAGAGATGAATGGAAAATAAAGATTGAACACTTTCACTCACAAAAGAACTAACCAAACAAGATAGTATTCAAACAAGCAAATATAATCAATGCACAAAGGTAAAAGAGTAGGGTTAAGAAGATCAAACACAAGGTTTATCCTAGTTCAGTCACTTATCCACTTATGGCCTACATCCAATCCTCAAGCAATCACTCGAGATTTTCTACTATATCTTCAAGTTTCAATAGGTGCTTGACAACCTTTACAAAATAGAGCACTTACCACACATTGGGATACCTCACTCTTTACAATTTTGAGGGATGTCTCACCTTTTTTTACAGAGAATCAAAGTGTTTGATAGATGAAACTCTCTCAAGAGTATGTAATACAAATTGAAGCCCTAGAATGCTCTTCAAGAATATCTCAAAATGTTCCAAAAACAGAGCACAAATGATTCAAGGAATTGATTCACGAATTAGAGTAATAGAAGTATGTTTTTAGTTATTGGTTAGTTATAAATAATAACCCAACTCAAGTATTTATAGTGATTTTGAAGAATGGAGTAGTTGGGTGTATTAATGAGCAGCATTTAATGCTAAGAAAAGAGTTATTAGGTGTTGTCAGACTTGATGTAATCGATTACATGGCTCTTAGAATGTGTTCTTGGCTTTCTGGCAGGATGTAATCGATTACAACCTTCATGTAATCGATTACATGGCCTCTGCTAGACTTGTAATCGATTACAACCTTAATGTAATCGATTACAAGGCTTCTTCCATGCTTGTAATCGATTACAACCTTCATGTAATCAATGACAAGGCCTCTGGTTGACTTGTAATCGATTACAACACTTGTGTAATCGATTACAATGGCCGTTAAACATATTTTTCAAGTCTAGTTAAGCTTGATAGTCATTTCTAACTTAGAAATCCTTGGATTTGTTTAATATGTGAACTTGAGTTACAAAAACCAAGATTAAAATCAGCATTTCTTTAACATATGACCTTTGAACATTAAGTTGATTTATAAAGGATCTTTCAAAAACCATTTAGAGATAATTGAGATATTTTGAGAGCATTTTACATTCAGATTCTAAGACTTATAACCTATACCAAATATACCTCTTTGAGCTTAGTCTTCATCTTGACTTTGTTATCATCAAAAACTCCATTGATATGCTTCATGGCATAAGCATTCACTTGATGATATTGTAGGCAGAAAGGAAATCAACAACTAGGAACTTCACCTTGACCGTCTTGATAAATGACTCAAATCCAAGTTTGAAGTGTAGGTTAATATGCCCCTTCAGCATAATTTTATCTCTCGTGAAGCCGATCAGCTCCCCGAGACACGACAACAAGTTTTTCTCTGAGAGACCCAATTTGCTGAAGACATCCATGTACATTATGTCTACGAAGCTTCCTTGATCCACAAAGATCATTCATACCTTGGTGTTAGCTTGTATTCCTAATATGATGATGGGGTTGTCATGTTCCGATATTGTATCTCCATAATCATCGTTTGAGAATATGATAGAGGGTGTTTTCCTCGATCCATATCTAATTTTGGGAATGAGTCTGAAAGTCAAGCCTAAGACAATGAGCAAATAGATCTTCATGGATGCATTAGACTCGCTCGCCTCCAGTGAAACCTCAGATATTGTATTTATTGTCTATGTCACCTCGACGAGTGAGGTATCGCAGGGAGGACGATAGTCGCAGTCTGTTCTATCTACCTAGGGTGACTCTTCTCTTATGTGTTTTTCCCAGTGTGATGATTGTCTTCTCGACAAAGGAAAGAGGCTCTTTCTAGGGCTATAACTTCTTTTTCTATAGCCGCAAAATCCACGTTAAAAGTTCCCATTTTGAGATTGTAGGACATATTGGCCAAGGCATCCTTCCCGAATCATGGTCTCAATCGCATCCTAAACGTAGTGCTCTGTGTTGTGTCTGTAGCTGCCGTGGTATCCACGGTGATTAGACTTGCCCTTCTGGGCGTGTTTCTTGAACACAAGAGGTCTAGGAAGGTTCTGAATCTCGATTTGCAGGATTTGGGTACGAGGAGAATGTATTCATTAAATTTTCTTCTCAGTGGACCCTTTGGAGGGTTCCACAACGGTTGTGGTTCCTAATTATTTTTCTGTTGGGGTTCTTCGACCTTCTTGACTTCCACAAGGGTTTTTTCACCAACGAGGAGGCGAAGGGGCCTAGTCGAATTCTAGCCAAGATGGTGTGCATGGCGACGTCCTTGTTGAGGTTCCTAGTCATTAGTGCCTCCCTGTTGAATTTGGTCATGAATCCCGAAATGATTCATCTCGTCCCTACTTAAAGATGATGAGGCCAATAGAAGTATTGGGTTACATTTTGCTAGTGGTGAACTGTAATAAGAACTTTGTAGCGAGTTCATCAATTGGTTGACAGACCTCGGAGGTAGGGTGGAAAACCACTTCAGGGCGAGTTTCTTTAAGGTCCTAGGAGAGGCATGATTATGCGCAAAGAATAACGCGATAATTGTAGCACAGTTTTGGGGTGTCGATTCCATAGAGAGACAAATTAAAAGAAAAACTAAAGAAACAAAGAAACTAAAGAAAAATATCAAATGATGAAAAATAAATAAATATTAATTTAAATGCAAAATTAAGTAAAGCAAAATAAAGCAAATTAGATTTTATACTAGATGTAAGATGACTAAGGTTCAAAATCCATCAAGATTAATTTTAATATTAACTATGTCAAATTATTTTATCCACAAAATTTAACTCATGAACATCTAGCAGAAAGCATGTGTTTATAGAAAATATATCAATAAAGCATTAAAAATAATAATCACATGTATGATATAATTTTAGTAATTAATAGTAATTATTAAACTATCAAATGTATCCCTAAAAAAAAGTCATAATTGATATTTAACAATTATTATTAACATTCAAATAACATAAATAAATTATCAAGAATGAGAAAAATATGACCGAACTCATCTTAATATTCATTCATATAATCGATAAAAAAATAAAATCAATAAGTATTAAATCTAAAATTAAATAAAAATAATTCAACATAATAATATCAAAATAATTAAAATTTCATCATCTTCTTAAAAAAAATTTAATAAAACATAATAAAATTAAAACTTAACAAAATTGTCATACTAAAATTCTCCCACAAAACTTATCTGCACTGAAACAACGCTGCACTGGGTCACTTTCTTTCCTCCTATCTCAGACGGTGTGCGGCACTTCAATTGCCAATTCTCCAATTCTTCTCTTCCCGGCATTGTACGTTCTCTCCAATTCTTTACTTATTTTCTTTTCGGACGGCGCACGGGGCACAGCCCCTTAATACCTTATGCTCCTCTTTTTTATAAGCTTCTTGGCAGCTTTTTTCTTGAATTAGGCTTTCCTCACTGTTTGACTTCCGCTGGCTCATTATTGTGGGCTCAAAATATTTTTGACCTTTTGATTTGCTTCAGCTTTCTTGCACCGTGGGCTCAATCTCTCTCTCTCTCTTTTTTTTTTACTATTCTTTATTTATATTAATTTATAAAATAAAATAATTAAATAATGAAATTAAATAGATTAAAATAAATACAAGAATAAAAAAATTATCAAGTTATATATATATTGTTTAAGAATATTTTAAGGTAAATAAAATCTCAATTTAAAAATACATATTAATTCTAATGACTTCTATTCACATTCTAATATTTTAGTCCAATAATATAGTATTTAGAGAGTACTTTCGTACACTCATCATACACCCTAAACTTGCTTATTGTTAGTCTCTTAACAATTTTTATACAAAAGATATTAAAGAGACTAAGAAAATGATAAAATAGTCCATCAATTCATATTTTTCAGATTCACATATCAAAATAATCTTAGGAATTCAGTAAATATATAACAAGCAATCCACCTATAGCAGTGCGCAGAGTGCGTGTGTGTTCCAAACTATATTCATCTAATCAGAAGCCTTGACACATGCAACATCAAGAACATCTCAAGCAAAAGGTTCAATTCTATAACTCATGAGTATAAAAGTGTTTTGTGTGAGAATTTTCTCTATGGAGTTGACAATGGATGTACACACACTCTCATGGGAAATTAGGCAATTATGTATAAGCAACAAGCAAACATTGATCTTATGAAAGGAACACTAACAAATGAGACTTCCACCACTCTTTCCAAAAGCTTATTTAGGATCAAAACGATTAATACAAAAGGTTGTAACGTGACTTGGGTTTAGGGCTATATGAAAAAAAAAATGAAAAGAATTCAAAAATACTTCCAAATACATACAAAGAGAATCTTATTAAATATCTCAGTAGAGTACACTTCTCTCTTGATGTACTATGTAACTTTTCAGATCATCGAATAAAAATGCTTGTCTTTCTTCTTTCTCTTTTTTTTTTGAACTATTTGATGAACAAACACATGCCACTTTGATATTCTTGTCATTTCTTCCTAACTTTGACTTTTCTTTTTTTTTTTCTTTTTTTGACTCAAATGAAAGAAAATACAAATTTCACACTAAGCATACACTTGGAGGTAAAAAGGGTAGAAAAATCAGTGTATAGGCTATACTCCAATGTGTAGAGGTATGGATGATGTGGGTAAATGAAAAGAAAAAACTTTTTTTTTAGTTTTTTTTCTCAAAGTTGGCTACTAGGAGTCTATGATGGAAAGAGTTAGCTTGAAAGGCTCAGATGTTAATCCTAAGTTGACATTTGTCATATCCCAAGTATAAACACCATCTTACCACAAACCACATGATAATGTTCTCAAAAGAAGTGCCTAATTCAACAGATCAATGAATGCTTATCACAATTTACTGTATTTGTAGGCTCTCAATCCTCTCCAAAACTCACATGAATACTTAAGCAAAAGAGTTCGCTAGCTACATGTGTCAAACCACCATCTTACCACAAAGCTTGGATGAGTACATTAGATGTTCTGTGGATACTTCAGCAAAAATGATTATGGTGGGTGAATTCACAAAGATAGTTATAAATGAGAATGAGTACACATGTGATAAAGATGCACATGTGATGCAAATTTTACAAAAAAAAAACTTACACATGAAAATATGCCACAGAGTTCCAATAAGAATTTGTTGAAACTGAATTTGCACCACCAACACCCCCTAACTTAAATGAAACATTATCCTCAAATGTGTAAAGTTCAAAATTGAATGGGGAGTAGCTAAAAAGGTTAGAATACACCTTATAGGTGACGTGAGCAGCTTGCTAAGTACTAAGGATGATAACCTGAAATGAGAAAATGAAACTAACCTGCAAACAAAAACAAACAAAACAACAACAAACAAAAAGGAAAGAAAAGAAAATAAAAGAAAACAAAAATAAAACTAAACAAACAAAACAAAACAAATAAAGAAAAACATACCTGCGGGATGTGGTCAAGGTTGATAGATTGGATCTACAAGTGGAATGTCTTCCACTTCCATAACTTGTCTATCAATTAAAACTTTAAGGCGTTGACTATTCACTTTAAAGATTTGACTATCCTTAGGATCCTCTATTTCTACCTCCTCATGTGTAAGAACATTCTTCACTACAAAAGGGCTAGTACACCTAGACAGAAGTTTTCCTAAATGCTTATGAAGTCTAGAATCATATAAGAACACTCGATCATTAAGCTTAAATGTTTTTCTCAAAATATTTTTATCTTGAAATGCTTTCATTTTAGCCTTATAGATTTCAGAGTTCTCATAAGCATCATTCCTCAACTCCTCTAACTTGGTCAACTGAAATTTTCGAAGCTTACATGCTTCTCTCATATCAAAATTAAAATGCTTGATGGTCCAATAAGCACGATGCTCGAGCTCCACAGGTAAGTGGCAAGGCTTTCCAAAAGCAAGCCTATAAGGTGACATGCCTAAGAGAGTTTTGAAAGATGTACAGTAGGCCCAAAATGCATCCACTAGTCTCAAATACCAATCTTTGTGATTTGAGTTGACTGTTTTCTCTAAAATTTTCTTAATATCTCAATTTGCAAGTTCTACTTGTCCACTTGTCTGGGGGTGGTATACAGTAAAAACCTTATGTACCACCCTATATTTTTTCATCAAAGGCTCAAAAGAACGATTGCAAAAATGTGTACCACGATCACTAATGATAGCACGTGGTGTACCAAATCGAGATAACACATTCTCTTTGAGAAATTTAATAACCGTCCTATTATCATTGCTCTTGCAAGTTGTTGTTTCTACCCATTTTGAGACATAATCCACTGTCATAATAACATATTGATATCCAAAAGAAGGAGAAAACGGTCTCATAAAATCAGTGCCTCAATAATTAAAAAATTCAATCACTAAAATTAGGTTTAATGGCATCATATTACAACGGGACATAACTCCTAACTTTTGACACTTTTCACATGAGCAACAATAATTGTTTGCATCCTTAAATAAGGTAGGCCAATAAAATCTGTACTGTATAATTTTTGCAGCGGTTTTCTTCATTGAAAAGTGACCCCCACAAGCTTAGGAGTGACAAAATTCTAAGACGCTAGCAATCTCTTCATTAGGGATGCAACACCTTAAAATTTGGTCAGGGCAGTATTTGAAAAGAAATGGGTCATCCTATAGAAATTGCATACCTCAACCATGAACTTCCTTTTATCCTAAGCCCTCCAATCCACTGGTATCTCATTTGTAGCCAAATAATTCACAATATGAGCAAACCACGGTAGAGAAGTAACAAAAAATAAATGCTTATCAGGAAAATCATTTCTGATTGGCAACCTTGAGAGATGGTTAGCCACTACATTCTCCACTCCTTTCTTGTCTTTAATGGTGATTTCAAATTCTTGCAAAAGTAAAATCCATTATATTAGTCGTGCCTTAGCATCTTTCTTTGTAAGAAGGTACTTAAGAGCTGCATGATCTGTGAAAATAATAATAGGAGAATCAATCATGTAGGCACGAAACTTATCTAAAGCAAACATTACAGCTAGCAACTCTTTTTCAGTAGTGGAATAATTCATTTGAGCACTATTTAGAGTTCTACTAGCATAGTAAATGACAAAAGGCTTCCCCTCCCTTCGCTGTCCAAGAACAACACCTACAACAAAATCATTAGTATCACACATGATCTCGAAAGGTAAAGTCCAATTAGGTGAGTGCATTATTGGTGCTGAGGAAAGCTTGCCAATTAGTGTTTTAAAGGCCTCTTGACAAGCTTGAGTCCATTCAAATGGGGAATCTTTAGCTAAGAGGTCTAGATATGGTAGAGAAATTTTGTATGAACCTCCTATAAAAGCCCGCATGACCAAGAAAAGATTTCATATCATTTACTGTCCTAGGTGTAGGCAACTTAGAGATCAATTCAATCTTAGATTGATCAATCTTGATCCCCCTAGAAGAAATAATATGTCCTAAGAAAATACCTAAAGGTACCATAAAGTGACATTTTTTCCAATTCAAAACTAATTCATTCTCTTCACAACGAGTCAACACCCTTTCTAAATTCAATAAGCATTCATCAAAAAAAGATCCAAAAACAGTCAAGTCATCCATAAAAACTTCCATGCAATTTTCAACCATGTCACTAAAAATGCTCATCATGTAACGTTGAAAAGTAACAGGTGCGTTACACAATCCAAATGGCATTCTATAAAAAGCATAAGTACCAAAAGGATAAGTGAAAGTGATTTTTATTCTGGTCATCTAATGCAATTTCAATTTGATAATAACCAGAAGAACCATCTGAGAAGCAATAGAATGGATGACCAGCTACACGCTCAAGAATTTGATCAATAAAAAAGAGAGGAAAATGGTCTTTCCGGGTGGTAGCATTCAACTTTCTGTAATCAATGCACATCCACCACCCAGTCACAAGTTTTGTAAGGACTAATTATCCCATGTCATTCTTTACCATGGTAACACCTGACTTTTTAGGAGCAAATTATGTAGGGCTTACCCATTTATTATTAGCAATAGGATATATAATTCTTGCATCTAATAGTTTTAACACTTCATTCTTCATCACTTCTTTCATAGTGGGATTAAGCCTACGCTAGGGGTCTCTACGAGGGATAGTTCATTCCTCCAAATTAATTTTATGAGAATAGACAAGAGGACTAATACCTTTTATATCAGTAACACTCCAACCTAAAGCTGACTTATGCTCACTTAGGGTCCAAATTAACTTCTCACTTTGAGATTCAGACAATTTAGATGAGATAATAATAGGAAAAGTATCACCTGGACCAAGGCAAACATGCTTTAAACCCTTAGGTAGAGGCTTCAATTCAATTTTGGGTGCTTCTACACTTGAAGGAATTTTTTTTCACCTTTCTTGGGCAATTCTTCGAACTTTGGTTGCCATGCCTGAGTGCCATAATCCTGAGTTCTATAAAAAATGTCACTAATATCGATTGCATCAAATGGATCACTAATAGAATCAAACTCAAAATTAACAAGAAAATATTCAAGAGGATCAAAATCATGAGTTGTAGCAACTCCCTTATCCATAAGTGAGTCAATCATGTATATCTGGTGGCCCTCGTCATCATCTTCTGATTGTTTCGCAATATGGAAGATATTCACCTCGAGAGTCATGTTTCTGAAAAACAGCTTCATGAGCCTATTCTTGCAATTAATAAGAGCATTAGCAGTGGCAAAAAAATGTCTACCTAAAATCAAAGGAATTTTAGAAGTAGTTTCAACAGCAGAACTAGTGTCGAGGATTAGGAAATCAAAAGGATAATAAAATTTGACAATTTGAATTAGAACACCCTCTACCACACCCCAAGGTACTCTGACTAAACGGTTAGCCAATTACAATACCACAGTGGTTGGTCTAAGTTCTCTCAACCCCAACTGCAAATAAATAAAATATGGCATTAGATTCACGCTAGCTCCTAAATATAGCAAAGCTTGCCCAAACTCATGATTTCTGATGCTGCATGTAATGGTTGGACAACCAGGATCTTTGTACTTGAGAGGAATCTACTACTCAATTAGAGCACTAACTTGTTTTGTTAGGAACGTTATCTTCTTCACATAATGCTTCCTCTTAACTGTACACAAATCCTTGAGAACTTTTGCATAAATAGGAACTTGTTTAATCACATACAAAAGAGGAAGATTGATTTTTACCTGCCTTAGATTCTCAAGTATTTTATTGTTAAGATTCAGAATTCGCTTGCTTGATTTTAAAGTTTGATGGAATGGTACCTTTATAGGATTCTTAATAACCTTAGGTTCCTTAGGCAGGTCGGCATCACTGTTGTCCTGATTCTTGTCAACATCCTCTGAGTTGTTTGTTATTGGGATGTGTAATGATGTGCCATTTTGTGTCATAATGGCATTCACATCCGTCAACTTCTCTTGCACTATGTGTTGACCATGGGGTGCAGACTAAACTTAAGAAAGGAACTTACCTCGTTCATTTACACTCAAGGAGTTCATCAATTTGGACATTTAGCTCTTTATCTCCTTGTTTTCTTCAACAACTTACATAATAAAAAATTCGAACTTTTGGTTCCTCTTGCCCTATGTCTTAATAAATGTAACGCCCCAATTTTTAGAAAATATTCTGAATGTATTGTTTTCTGTTTTTCATGCTTTTGTATGAATGACCATTGTGTCCCTATTTTTCTACGTTCTTGAATTTTGTATGAAAACAACTACGATAATACTGAGTTCAAATTTTATTTGATCGTTTTACGTAGTTTGCTTGAGACGGTAAAATAAAAATTTTTTCGAGCTCTTGTATTAATTTTTAGAAAGATATACTGACTAAATAATCTTGCTTGGATATTTTATTTGAACGTTTTGGACGATTACCTACGTTGTGGGAAAAAACGGGAAAATGACCGTTACGTCCCGAAACATCTTGTTTGTTTTCTCTGTTTTTGTCTGTTTTTAATTGTTTTCTTCTTGATTTAATGCGAGAAAATATTGTCTGTGATTTTATATGGACTTTTTGTGCGATTTGCTCGAAGGCGGGAAAATAATATTTTCGGGATTAGGAAAAATCTTATTTTATTATTTAGAATTGGGGGATCTTACTTAACCCGATTCTAAATGAGACTAAAAATAATCTTTTAATTTTTAGGATTTAACTGTCAAATAAAATAATTTTATATTATTATAATATTATTTTATTAGTCAAGTATGTTTTAGTGAATGATGGACCCAGGAAATATTTTGGGGACCCACAATTAGCGAAGCAGTTAGATCGGTAGCTTAATTAATCACCGTAGGCTGTAGAACTTTCCAGAACAGGCTGACTCAGCTAGCTGACTCAACAGAGCATTTATTACGCAGTGTGACTAAGCCATGTGAGTCAGGAACCAACCAATGAGAAGTAGGCTTGCTCACCAAGGCTTAATCTTAGCCTTTGATTCATCCAATGGCTTGGATGAAGCCAAACAAGGTGCCCACCTTGCACCCCACTTGAAGTCCACGGCCAAGAGGCCTTTGGTGACCTAAAAATCACTTTGTCTTCATCACTTTTCTCTCTTCTCTCTCATCAAGAACCCTAGCCACCATTCTTGCCCATTTTCTCCACCATATTCGGCCAAGCTCATTTCCTAACCATCCAACCATCCAAAAATTTTTCTAACCAAGTTTCCTTAATCTAAACACCATTCTAAGAACCTTTGTAGTTGGGAGTTTCTTCAAATTCTTCCATCTAAGGCTTGGAAACCAACCTTGGAAGTTTTACCTAGAAGGTGAAATTTCATACTTTTCTTTTCTCTCTTCTTTTTCAAAGTTCTAAGCCATGATTTTTCCATGGTTTAGCTTCTTTTCATGGTTAGTAACATGTAGGTTTTGTTTGAAATTTTTAGGTGTTTGGTGGAGTGAAAACCGTGACCTAAGGAGGTGAGAAAGCAAGTTTTTGTCTTCATTTAAGGTAAGAGGAAGACAATTCTTATCATCCCTTGATGGTGGTAAGAAGATGAGTTGTTTGTAGAATCCATAAGGATTCGGTTGTGGTGTGTTTATTAATGTGTATTTGTTAATTTTTGTGGTTGCTAGTAGCTTAAGTGTTATGTGTTAGTAGCTTTCTTATTTGGTAATTGTAATAATCTTGCATGTCTAATAGCTTTTGATTGTATGTCTATAAGCTTTAAATTAGGTTTATGTGTTAGAAATATTTTGCATGTGTTAGAGATATAAATGCATGTGTTAGAATTGTATGATAAGGTTTAGGATGTGAATAACATGTGTAAATTTGCATGAGTGTTCCAAAGAGCACATCCAATAGCTCACGGCAATGACAAGTTTGGAGGACCAAAATGTTCTCTTGATTTTCCTAAAGTGTAGCTTAATTAACCTAGGAGAATCAAGAAAGTTTCTAATTGATTTGATCAAAGAAAAATGCATTTAGAAATCAAATGGTACAAACTTAGTATTTTGGGCCAACATGCTTAAAGGATTAAATTGAATATAGATAACTATTTTCTAAAATGATTTAATGAACTTAGACTATAGAATACATTTGATATGATTTAAAAGGTGAAAAACATTTTGGAAATCAAATGCAAAAGTTTTATAAAATTCGGCCAACATGCCACTATAGGAATTCATGACTTTAAAAACTTGTTTCTAAACCTTTTTCAATTAAAAAGAAACAATACAAGTTAAGAAGAAATTTTCTATAATGATTTATGAAGGAACCAATTGATTAGAAGTAAGTCTAAAGGGTTAAAATTCATAATTTTATCATTAGGAAGGAAATACAGTAATGTTAAGAAATTTTCTAACATATAGCTCACTTTCGGTTTTGAAGCATGTTAGAGATTTCAAAAAGAATTTAACGAAATGGTTAAAAATTAGGTAAATAGAAATTTTATGAAAAATTTAGAAAATCATTATTATAAATTTATAAACAAAATCTTTGTCAATTTTTAGTAAAAATTGAACCTATAGGATAGTCAAAATATCCTAATGATTATACGGTATGAAAAATTATTCTACGTAGTTTAAAGGTACTAAATATTATTTCTATCTGTTTAAACAAGTAATTTTAAAGGCATTCGAATAAGAAAATGATTTAAAAATCCTACGCGATTGAGAAAACGTATTAAAAATGCTACGCGATTTTAAAAACAGAAAAATATCTTTACCCGATTTTTAAACGTTTGTAAAAACGACGAGATTTCAAAAACGCGATAAAGTTTCTACGCGATTGACCGATTGAAGTATTTATTTTTATTTGTCGGGAAAATGTGAACCCGTCTGAGTTTTGAGGTTATTTATTTGTCGGGAAAAAGTGAACCGTCTGGGCTTTACTACGCCATTGAGGGCATATATTTTTATCTTAAGGGCATTTTCGTAATTTCATATATTTGGAATTATGTTTTGTCTTTATACCGATTTTTGGTGTTTTGGGTTGTGAGGACGAATCACATCGTGTTGTCGATGCGATAAGTGTAGTGTAGTTTATTGTTCTAATAAACTTGGAGACTTTAGTGTACGGGATTCCACACGTGGACGGAGTTGGTAGCTTCCATTTGGCCGTGGTAAACCGATAGCACACTAATGTACTCGACATTCACTATATTTAATCGAGGTTTGTAAAGTCTAGTAGTACATTGCCTATAGTGCCACAACGGAGGCTGTGAACTATACTACGCCTGGATGGTGGATTCCAGTGTCGTAGGCTATTGACGCAACGTGTGATCGCGTAATAGTTGGTTGGGCAGCCGTGGTACTAATAGATTTTGCAAGTCATTTCTCTCGATATCTGTTTGGGTTTAGCTCCATGGAGTAGGGTTATGTTTTGGTGTATTTGATTATATCTTGGATAATATTCCATTTTCTCTATTTATCTTTATCGGTAACATCTTGGATTTTTTTTTCTATTTGTATTTATCGATAATTTTTATGTTAGTTGTCTATTTCTTATCTTATTTTATCGTGAGATTGATTTATACGTGTGAATTTCTTTATTTGTGTTATATCCGTGATGTTCGAAACACTAGGATATTTAATATGTATTCTTGTTATAGCTTATTCGTATTGTATGAAGCGTGTAGTAGTTATTTGTCGTCTTCTTATTTGCCATGTTGTGATGATTTTATGTTGTCTTACCTCTTTATTGTATGTGTCTATTCTCTATTTATTTTTATGCGGTAAAGAGTTTGAAGAGGAAGAGGAGGAACAACCTCTTGAGATCGTGTACCACGAGGAAGAGGAGATCGGCAGACCGACGATCGGTTTACGAGCAAGAACCATCCGATCATCCATACCCTCTGGATTGATTGTGTGGGGGATGGCGACGCCTTTGCATTTTGGGATTCGTAGAGCTGGTATTCCATGGAGGTGATATGGCTTGGCATTTACGAGGAGATCGTGCTTACGTTACCTATCTTTGGACGTATGTTGTGATTCTACGTCATCGGTTTGATGGAGATCCGATTTCGACGACGACGCTTTTACGCACTTAGAGTTACCCTTATCCATTAGGCGTTATTGGGGTCTTTGAAAACCCGAGCCTAGTGAGATAAGCATCGTGTCGCTTGCGCGATCCCGTTATCGCCGTGTGTCGAGACATCAGGGATATCTATCTCCAGATGATCATTTTCGCCCGAGAGTGATCCATCGAGGATTAGATAACCATGATGTTTTTTTTTTTTGGGCGCGTCAACAGTATGTACGTATATATTAACTCTTTTATTGCTCTTTCTTGTTTTCGTTTAAATAGTAGTAGTATTAGTTGTAAATTATTTGTACTGAGTTTATAACTTAACCATATGTATATTATTAGTGATGATGTTTTTTTTTTTTATTTCGTATTTTCCGCATTAACTTTTATTACATATTTAAATCTATCGAAATTATTTTTACAACCCGTAATAATTTTAACAAATATTCGCAACTTGGGTAGATTTTATTTCTATTTATTTTATTTTCTTTTATGTGTGACATCCTCCAAAGGGGTGTTACATTAGTTGGTATCGAGCCCAAGTTAGAGTCTTTTGGGGTTGTGGTTGGGTCTGTTTTTGTTTGTCTTTGTGTGATTCTCTGTGATCTTTGTGATTTATATCCTTTTGGAAATATCTTAAAGGATGTATCGACTTTGTTTTGTTATGTTTGAAGAAAGGAGATGGCTGGTAGAGGCGAGAGGACGTGCTAACGTAAATCGAGATGAGGACCCGATGTTGGTTCTTCTTGAGGCTATGCGGCAGATGGTTTGAAGTGATTACTCAAACAAAATTTGAGAGCGACCCAACAAAGAAGATGCTACGGTGATGCCCTAAATTTATCTGAATTTAGGCGTCATAATCCGCCACAATTTAGAGGCGAGGTGGATCCGGAGAAAGCGAGTCGGTGGATGCAAGATTTAGAGAGAATATTTGAGGGGATGAGATGTACGGATGAAAAGAAAGTGACTTATCTTTGTTTTCATCTTTGAGAGGAGATGCAGAACATTGGTGGAGAGGAATCCGCCGAGTGTTGCAAGCTGAAGGAACTGAGATCACCTGGGAAGTATTTTCTAATACTTTTCTGGATAAATATTTTCCTGCGAGTGCTAGGCATGCCAAGGAAATGGAATTTCTTGGTTTGCGACAGGGGAATATGACGGTGAATGAGTATGCCACAAAATTTGAGAGTTTGTCTCAATTCTCAGATTATGCTCAGACACGACAAGATGATGTGTGGAGATGCAGGAAGTTTGAATCAGGTTTAAGGGTGGAACTGAAACGAGGAGTGGTATCTTTGAGGATGACTCAGTTTCATGCGTTGGTGGATGCGTGTGCTCGACTTGAAGAGTTGGAGCCATCTAGAGATCAGAGGAATCGGAATTTTGGACCGACAAGGTTCCAGAGAGGTGGAGGTAGTAATGTCAATCGGTTTCAGCGTAAACCGTATATCAGGCCAACAGGAAGTCAATCTCAACGACCATCTGTTAGCGGAAGTGCAAGTGGTAGTGGAGCTGGACGAGAGGGTGGCGTTTACGCCAACGTGTTTTAAGTGCGGGAAGAAAGGTCATATTTCTCCCGAGTGTACGATTAAAGGTGCGGTTGTTTCAATTGTAAACAACACGGGCACATAGCAAAGGATTGTCCACAAGGAGAGAAAACCTGCTTTTGTTCGGTATGTTAAAGCTAATCGAAGTCTGGAAGTATTCAACCGAGATCCGGAGGACGAGTATATACAATGGTGGGATCTCGAGATTTCTAAGTCGATGATCTTATTCGGGAGAAGGAGACATTGGAGGTAATCTTTTTGACTCTTGTATGACTCGGGTGCTACACACTCGTTTATTGCATATGATTGTGTGGAAAGGTTGAAGTTGCCTATGTCTTCTCTACGAATGTTATGTTGAATGTATCTACGCCAACTGCTAAACCTGTAGTTACTTCTAAGATTTGTTTGGATTGTCCAATTGTTGTGAAAGACCGTTTGTTTTTGGTTGATTTGATTTGTTTGCCTCTCATTGAGATAGATGTAATCTTAGGGATGGATTTGGTTATGTTCTAACCATATCCTTATAGATTGTGCGAAGAAAACTATAGTTTTTCCTAAGGAAGAAGAGTCCGGATTCTTAAGCTCTTTGTTAAGGTCAAGTCTTTGTTGAGAAATGGAGCACGGGGATATACGGTATTGTCTTCTCTAGAAGTTAAGAATGAGAAGGATGTGAATACTATTCCTGTTGTCAACGAATTTCCGGATGTTTTTCCGAAGATGTACTGGTTTACCCCTGAGCGGGAGATTGAGTTTTCAATTGATTTAGTACCGGGAACAGGTCCTATCTCAATTGCACCATATCGTATGTCGCCAGTAGAGTTGGAGGAGCTGAAAAAGCAATTGGTGGAATTGTTGGAGAAAGAATTTGTACGACCTAGCGTTTCCCCATGGGGTGCACCGTACTTTTGGTCAAAAGAAGGATGGAACGTCACGACTTTGTGTGGACTATCGGCAATCGAACAAGGTGACTATCAAGAATAAATATCCGCTTCCAAGAATCGACGATTTGATGGATCAATTGAGAGGAGGCTGTGATATTTTCCAAGATAGATCTACGATCGGGTTATCACCGATTCGTGTAAAAGGGGAAGACGTGCCGAAAACTGCTTTTCGAACTCGTTATGGACATTATGAGTATCAAGTAATGCCATTCGGGGTGACAAATGCTCCTGCCATATTTATGGATTATATGAACAGGATACTTCGTCCATATCTAGACAGATTTGTCGTTGTCTTTATCGATGACATTCGATCTATTCTCAATCGAAGGAAGAGCATCTTTGAACATCTAAGTGTTATTCTTCAGATTTTGAGGGAGAAACAATTGTATGCGAAGTTGTCTAAGTGTGAGTTCTGGTTAGAAGAAGTTCAATTTCTTGGTCACGTGATTTCTAAAGAAGGTATAGCGGTGGACCCATCGAAAGTGGAGACTGTTTTACAGTGGGAGAGACCTAAGACCGTAACAGAAGTTCGAAGTTTTGTTGGACTTGCTGGTTATTATCGGAGATTTATTGAAGGTTTTTCCAAGATTGCTGGACCGCTTACACAACTTACGAGGAAAAGTCAAGCTTTCGAATGGATGGAAGAGCGTGAAGCTAGTTTTCAAGAGTTGAAGAAAAGGTTAACAACTGCGCCGGTGTTAATCCTACCAGATTCGACGAAATCTTTCGATGTGTATTGTGACGCTTCTTATCAAGGATTAGGATGCGTGTTGATGCAAGACCGGAATGTGGTGGCGTATGCTTCTCGGCAATTGAAGATTCATGAAAAGAATTATCCTACGCATGATTTGGAATTGGCTGCGGTAGTTTTTGCTTTGAAGATATGGAGACACTTTCTATGGAGCAACGTTCAACATTTTCAGTGATCACAAGAGTTTGAAGTACTTGTACGACGAAGGAGCTGAATATGAGGCGGCGAAGGTGGTTGGAGTTTACGAACGATTACGATTTTCAACTTTTATACCATCCTGGTAAGGCGAATGTCGTGGCCGATGCTTTGAGCGGGAAAATTATTAGTGTTTACGCTCTAATGATCAAGGAAAAGGAACTCATTGAGCAGTTTAGAGATGAGTGGTCATTTGTTGAGTTGAAAGCTAGGGAAGATCTGTATTAGCATGGTTACTATCTCGAGCGAGTTGATGGAAGACATAAGGGAAAAGCAAAATGCCGATAAATTTTTGCAAGGAATAAGGGAGCAAATGAAACAAGGCGAGACACTAGAGTTCAAGGAAGGAACCGATGGAATTCGAGATTTCGGGGTAGAGTTTGTGTTCCTCGTAATCGAGAAGGCGAGAAGATATATTGTGAAACATGCCCATACTAGTCTGTTGAGTATGCATCCAGGCATAACAAAGAGGTATCAAGACTTGAAGAAGTTATTCGGTGGCATGGAATGAAGGGTGATGTTGTTAGATGCGTGTCAACTTGTCTAGTTTGTCAAAAGTCGAAAGTTGAACACCAAAGACCATTTGGGATGTTGCAACCATTATCGATTCCGAATGGAAATGGGACGACATTTCTATGGATTTAGATTCTTGGTTTGCCAAAGACAAGGAGAGGTCATGACGCAATATGGGTTATAGTCGATAGACTTACGAAATCGGCTCATTTCTTACCGATCAATATCAAATATTCATTGGAAAGATTAACCCGAGTTGTACATCGGTGAAATTGTCGGACTACATGGTGTACAGACAAGTATAATTTCGATCGTGATCCGAGGTTTACGTCAAGATTTTGGCGAAGTCTGCAAGAAGCTATGGGAACTAAGTTACGGACCGAGTTCGGCGTATCATCCGCATGATCGACGGTCGACCGAAAGAACTATACAATCTTTGGAGGATTTATTGCGTGCTTGTGTTTTGGAACAACGGGGAAGTTGGGATGAATTTTTATCTTTGATAGAATTCACCTACAACAATAGTTTTCACGCAAGCATTGGAATGGCACCTTATGAAGCATTGTATGGAAGACGATGTCGAACGCCGTTATCTTTGGTATCAAGATGGAGAAAGTACGATGTTGGACCAGGAGCTTGCACAACAAACTACGGATAAAGTCAAGATGATACAAGAGAAGATGAGGACGCAAAGCAGACAAAGAGTTACGCGGATAAGCGAAGACGACCTCTTGAGTTTGAGGAGGGTGAGCATGTATTTTTGAGAGTTACTCCTACGACTGGTGTCGGAAGAGTGATTAAGTCTAAGAAGCTTACTCCTAAATTCATTGGACCATATCAGATTATCCGACGTATTGGCCCTGTAGCATATCAGATTTCTTTGCCGCCGTTTCTATCCAATTTGCATGACGTGTTTCATGTGTCTCAGTTACGGAAGTATATGCCAGATCCGACACATGTTATACAGTCGGATGACGTCAATTAAAGGAGAATTTGACTTACGAAACTTTACTGTCGGGATAGAGGACGAGAAAGGTAAAGCGACTTCGAGGGAAGATGATCGAGTGGTGAAAGTTATATGGAATGATGTGACGGGTGAAGCTACTTGGGAAGCGGAAGATAAAATGAAGGATCGAGTATCCTCATTTGTTTGGATGAACATCAAATTTCGAGGACGAAATTTTTATTTGTTAAAGTGTTGTAACGCCCCAATTTTTAGAAAATATTCGAATGTCTTGTTTCTGTTTTTCATGCTTTTGTATGAATGACCGCCGTGTCCCTATTTTTTACGTTCTTGAATTTTGTATGAAAACAACTACGATAATACTGAGGTTCAAATTTTATTTGATCGTTTTACGTAGTTTGCTTCTTGACAGTAAAATAAAAATTTTTCTCGAGCCACTTGTATTAATTTTTCTGAAAGATATACTGACTAAATAATCTTCTTTGGATATTTTATTTGAACGTTTTGGACGATTACCTACGTTGTGGGAAAAACGGAAAATGACCGTTACGTCCCGAACGTCTTGTTTTCTCTGTTTTTATCTGTTTTTAATTGTTTTCTTCTTGATTTAATGCCGAAAAATCGTACGTGATTTTATATGGACTTTTTGTGCGATTTGCTCGGCGGGAAAATAATATTTTTCGGGTCGGGAAAAATCTTATTTTATTATTTAGAATTGGGGATCTTACTTAACCCGATTCTAAATGAGACTAAAAATAATCTTTTAATTTTTAGGATTTAATGTCAAATAAAATAATTTTATATTATTATAATATTATTTTATTAGTCAAGTATGTTTTAGTGAATGATGGACAGGAAATATTTTGCGGGACCCACAATTAGAGAAACGGTTAGATCGGTAGCTTAATTAATCACCGTAGTGTAGAACTTTCGAGCAACAAAGTGACTCGGCTAGGCGACTCAGCAGAGCATTTATTACGCAGTGTGACTAAGCCATGTGAGTCATAGGAACCAACCAATGAGAAGTAGGCTTGCTCACCAAGGCTTAATCTTAGCCTTTGATTCATCCAATGGCTTGGATGAAGCCAAGCAAGGTGCCCACCTTGCACCCCACTTGAAGTCCACGGCCAAGAGGCCTTTGGTGACCTAAAAATCACTTTGTCTTCATCACTTTTCTCTCTTCTCTCTCATCAAGAACCCTAGCCACCATTCTTGCCCATTTTCTCCACCATATTCGGCCAAGCTCATTTCCTAACCATCCAACCATCCAAAAATTTTTCTAACCAAGTTTCCTTAATCTAAACACCATTCTAAGAACCTTTGTAGTTGGGAGTTTCTTCAAATTCTTCCATCTAAGGCTTGGAAACCAACCTTGGAAGTTTTACCTAGAAGGTGAAATTTCATACTTTTCTTTTTCTCTTCTTCTTTTTCAAAGTTCTAAGCCATGATTTTTCCATGGTTTAGCTTCTTTTTCATGGTTAGTAACATGTAGGTTTTGTTTGAAATTTTTAGGTGTTTGGTGGAGTGAAAACCGTGACCTAAGGAGGTGAGAAAGCAAGTTTTTGTCTTCATTTAAGGTAAGAGGAAGACAATTCTTATCATCCCTTGATGGTGGTAAGAAGATGAGTTGTTTGTAGAATCCATAAGGATTCGGTTGTGGTGTGTTTATTAATGTGTATTTGTTAATTTTTGTGGTTGCTAGTAGCTTAAGTGTTATGTGTTAGTAGCTTTCTTATTTGGTAATTGTAATAATCTTGCATGTCTAATAGCTTTTGATTGTATGTCTATAAGCTTTAAATTAGGTTTATGTGTTAGAAATATTTTGCATGTGTTAGAGATATAAATGCATGTGTTAGAATTGTATGATAAGGTTTAGGATGTGAATAACATGTGTAAATTTGCATGAGTGTTCCAAAGAGCACATCCAATAGCTCACGGCAATGACAAGTTTGGAGGACCAAAATGTTCTCTTGATTTTCCTAAAGTGTAGCTTAATTAACCTAGGAGAATCAAGAAAGTTTCTAATTGATTTGATCAAAGAAAAATGCATTTAGAAATCAAATGGTACAAACTTAGTATTTTGGGCCAACATGCTTAAAGGATTAAATTGAATATAGATAACTATTTTCTAAAATGATTTAATGAACTTAGACTATAGAATACATTTGATATGATTTAAAAGGTGAAAAACATTTTGGAAATCAAATGCAAAAGTTTTATAAAATTCGGCCAACATGCCACTATAGGAATTCATGACTTTAAAAACTTGTTTCTAAACCTTTTTCAATTAAAAGAAACAATACAAGTTAAGAAGAAAATTTTCTATAATGATTTATGAAGGAACCAATTGATTAGAAGTAAGTCTAAAGGGTTAAAATTCATAATTTTATCATTAGGAAGGAAATACAGTAATGTTAAGAAATTTTCTAACATATAGCTCACTTTCGGTTTTGAAGCATGTTAGAGATTTCAAAAAGAATTTAACGAAATGGTTAAAAATTAGGTAAATAGAAATTTTATGAAAAATTTAGAAAATCATTATTATAAATTTATAAACAAAATGCTGTCAATTTTTAGTAAAAATTGAACCTATAGGATAGTCAAAATATCCTAATGACAGTATACGGTATGAAAAATTATTCTACGTAGTTTAAAGGTACTAAATATTATTTCTATCTGTTTAAACAAGTAATTTTAAAGGCATTCGAATAAGAAAATGATTTAAAAATCCTACGCGATTGAGAAAACGTATTAAAAATGCTACGCGATTTTAAAAACAGAAAAATATCTTTACCCGATTTTTAAACGTTTGTAAAACGCGAGATTTCAAAAACGCGATAAAGTTTCTACGCGATTGACCGTTAAGTATTTATTTTTCATTTGTCGAGAAAATGTGAACCCGTCTGAGTTTTTGAGGTTATTTATTTGTCGGGAAAAAGTGAACCCGTCATAGCTTTTACGCCATTGAGGGCATATATTTTTATCTTAAGGGCATTTTCGTAATTTCATATATTTGGAATTATGTTTTGTCTTTATACCGATTTTTGGTGTTTTGGGTTGATGAGACGAATCACATCGTGTTGTCGATGCGATAAGTGTAGTGTAGTTTATTGTTCTAATAAACTTGGAGACTTTAGTGTACGGGATCCCACATGTGGACAGTTGGTAGCTCCGCTGGGCCGTGGTAAACCGATAGCACACTAATGTACTCGACATTCACTATATTTAATCGAGGTTTGTAAAGTCTAGTAGTACATTGCCTATAGTGCCACAACGGGAGACTGTGAACTATACTACGCCTGGATGGTGGATTCCCAGTGTCGTAGGCTATTGACGCAACGTGTGATCGCGTAATAGTTGGTTGGGCAGCCGTGGTACTAATAGATTTTGCAAGTCATTCTCTCTGATATCTGTTTGGGTTTAGCTCCATGGAGTAGGGTTGTGTTTTGGTGTATTTGATTATATCTTGGATAATATTCCATTTTCTCTATTTATCTTTATCTGGTAACATCTTGGATGTTTTTTTTTCTATTTGTATTTATCTGATAATTTTTATGTTAGTTGTCTATTTCTTATCTTATTTTATACGTGAGATTGATTTATACGTGTGAATTTCTTTATTTGTGTTATATCGTGATGTTTCGAAACACTAGGATATTTAATATGTATTACTGTTATAGCTTATTCGTATTGTATGAACTGTGTAGTAGTTATTTGTCGTCTTCTTATTTGCCATGTTGTGATGATTTTATGTTGTCTTACCTCTTTATTGTATGTGTCTATTCTCTATTTATTTTTATGCGGTAAAGAGTTTGAAGAGGAAGAGGAGGAACAACCTCTTGAGATCGTGTACCCTGAGGAAGAGGGAGATCAGCAGACCGACGATCAGTTTTACGAGCAAGAACCATCCGATCATCCATACCCTCTGGATTGATTGTGTGGGGGATGGCGACGCCTGCATTTTTGGGATTCGTAGAGCTGGTATTCCATGGAGGTGATATGGCTTGGCATTTACGAGGAGATCGTGCTACATTACCTATCTTTGGACGTATATGGTTGTGATTCTACGTCATTAGTTTGATGGAGATCCGATTTCGACGACGACGCTTTTACGCACTTAGAGTTACCCTTATCCATTAGGCGTTATTGGGGTCTTGAAAACCCGAGCCTAGTGAGATAAGCATCGTGTCGATCGCGCGATCCCGTTATCGCCGTGTGTCGAGACATCCAGGGATATCTATC
The DNA here is from genome assembly GCA_029884605.1 of Ormosia emarginata. Lineage (NCBI taxonomy): Eukaryota > Viridiplantae > Streptophyta > Magnoliopsida > Fabales > Fabaceae > Ormosia > Ormosia emarginata. The sequence continues at coordinate 3,133,676 of JAQQTP010000084.1, forward strand.
TCCCGATGATCATTTTCGGACCGAGAGTGATCCATCCGAGGATTAGATAACCATGATGTTTTTTTTTGGGCGACGTATGTACGTATATATTAACTCTTTTATTGCTTTCTTTCTTGTTTTCATTTAAATAGTAGTAGTATTAGTTGTAAATTATTTGTACTGAGTTTATAACTTAACCATATGTATATTATTAGTGATGATGTTTTTTTTTTATTTCGTATTTTCCGCATTAACTTTTATTACATATTTCTGTCTATCAGGAATTATTTTTACAACCCGTAATAATTTTAACAAATATTCCGCAACTTGGGTAGATTTTATTTCTATTTATTTTCTTTTCTTTTATGTGTGACATCCTCCAAAGGGGTGTTACAATAAAAGCATGCAAAGTGTCTTCTAAAGGACTCTTAGAAAATAAAAGTGCATGATATAGTGTAGGATATGATCGAGAAGGTTGTGCAAGCAACTGGTTTTCAAACTTCTAGCAAAAATTGGGATGATTGCACCAGCCCATATTATATGTATTAGAGAAAGGTGTAAAAGACTTCTTGTACATACATAAGGCATTACATTGTTCCTCGTACATCCCTCTCATCTCAGTAAATATGGGACAATCTTGGGCAAGGTGATCTACCCCGCCACATACAAAATATGATCCAAACGACTCTACATGATTAGCCACATGTGTTGACTTTACGTCCTTAGTCTTTAACATCTCTAGCTCCCTATTGAGCATCTCAAACTTAGCCTTTAGGTTATCCTCTTCCCTAAGATGGTATATTCCACCTCCATTTGGGTTTCTTATAGGTCATGACCTGTTTGTGCTCTCAGTAGCACTAGGTCCAATCCAAGTATGAGCTTTTTCAAGAAGCTCATTAAGGTATTCTATGGCCTCATCTGGATCTTTATGTAGGAATTCATCATTACACATCATCTCCACAAATTGACGCTCTCTAGGTGTAAGTCCCTCATAAAAATAGTTCACTAAGCGCTAATTATCATACCTATAGTGAGGACATATACTCAGCATTTGCTTAAATCTCTCCCAAGACTAATACAGAGTCTCACTGTCTTTTTGTGCAAATGTGGAGATTTGTCTTTTTAAAGCATTGGTCTTATATTGGGGAAAGTGTTTTTTAAAGAAGGCCTGAGTCATCTCATTCAATGATCCAATATATCGTGGTCTCAACGAGTATAACAAACTCTTAGCTCTATCCTTCAAAGAGAAAGGAAAGAACTTAAGTCTTACAACATCATCAGTTGCATTTTGACTATGAAAAGTCACAACTACTTCCTCAAACTCCCTAATGTGCAAATATGGATTTTCATTTTCCAAGTCATGAAAAGTAGGGAGTAATTGTATCATCCCTATTTTAAAATTCAATCGGGGAGTATTAGTTGGAAACATGATGCATGATGGTGTGGCTGTGCGTGTAGGGTGGAGGTAATCACGAAGGGTCCTAGTGGGTTGATTTATGTGTTCACTCATTTTCTCAGAATCAGAAGTATCAAATAAATGAATAAAAAAACCAAACTCAGACTCTGACATAGGTCTACAAGCAAATCGACCTAATGCGTCTCTATACTTGTTCATGCAAGATAGAGAAAAAAAAATAAAGCAACATACACAACAATAAAAAATAAAAATAAATAAAAAACTACAAAATAAAACAAAATAAAATAAAATAAAGATGCAACAAGATAAAAGAGAACGAAGTTACCGCCTTTTCAAACTATTGAAAAGGAAAATTGCCTAGCAATTCTTTTACTGTCTCCCCGACAATGAAGCCAAAATTTGATTATGCCCAAAGAATAACACAATAATTGTAGCACGACTTTGGAGTGTCGATTCCACAGAGAGATAAATTAAAAGAAAAACTAAAGAAATAAAGAAACTAAAGAAAAATATCAAATGATGAAAAATAAATAAATATTAATTTAAATGCAAAATTAAGTAAAGCAAAGTAAAGCAAATTAGGTTTTATACCAGATGTAAAATGACTAAGGTTTAGAATCAACCAAGATTAATTTTAACACTAACTATATTAAATTATTTTACCCACATAATTTAACTCATGAACATCTAACAGGAAGCATGTGTTCACAAAAAATATATCAATAAAGCATTGAAAATAACAATCACATGTATGATAAAATTTTCCTAATTAATAATAATTATTAAACCATCAAATCTATATTATATATATTTTAGAAGTAGTTTCAAGGATAGTTTTGACAAATGTCAACTTTTGGTATCTTTTTTTTCCTCCAAAAGTTGCACCTTTCTATTCTTAGTAATATTCTCATTTTTATTAAATAAAAACATAAATTATTTGTTTAATTTTATTTCTTAATTAATTACCACTTATGTCATATAGTTATATTCCATCACCAAAATTAAGCTTCTTAAGGAAGCTTAAAATCAACCTCATTCTTTTATTCCATTACGTTTTCTTTTTTTTTTTTTTTTTTTTTATCAAATTGACTACTTAACTTATTTAATTAACTTTTTATTTCCAAAGCCATTTTAAAATCCATTAACATGTTTTTGAGCTTTTGAATTTTAAAATTTAAATTTTGAAAAAATTCATTCGTGTATTTATTTTTCTATATAATAAAGTATTTGAAATTTTTTTAAAAATTAAATCAAAGAAATTTACTTTAATTATTTATTAATGACTACTTATGTCATACAGTTGTAATCCATTCACTAATTTTTGTTGTCTATCACCCTTCCACACACATAAACCTAGCAGTGGTTTTTCATTTGCGTTTTCATTTCTTCCTCAGACGAACGAGGGGTTTGGGTTTAAGTCAGTGTTTCTGAATCATACTAGCATTGGTTTCTCAGTTCTCAAACTCAAACGACAACTACTGTTTCCATCCTTGCTCATATCATAAATCATTCATCTTGGTATTATCTCTCTATATCTTTCTTTCTTTCCATTTTCAATCTCATAATTTTATATTGTTGATAACTAAAGAGTTGAAACTTTTTTTGGGGGGGTTTATGCATTGTGAGGAAGATCGACCGAAGAAACTGAGGCAAAAATGAAGATGGTAACCTCTTTCAACGTGAAGGTAATTTTGAAAGCCCGCGTTATTTAGTTTATATAAATCATTGTGTGCTGAGAATGCATGCCAAGTGTTTGTCAAAATGGCTTCCTAGGATTAAATCAGTATTTTAGGCTGTATTTTTGTCAAATTTAGTTTCAAAGTGTTTTGGGGGGGGATGGTTGAAATAAGCTCCTTATGGTTAAATAAGTGTTTTCAACTGAATCATTTTTGGAATTCAATTTCAGAGTTAATTTTATATTTGATCATATCTTTATAATTATCTTCTCAGAAAATTGTCGCTGGACTAAGATGCATTAATCTCGACGGTCTCTCCGATGGCGGGTTTTTTATGCTAAGGGTCAGGTTAGCATGCAGTTTTTCCTATTCCTTCTCTTAAACAACTAATAAAGAGTGAGTATGAGCCCATAACATGATTTCTGATGTCAAGTTAGTTGTAGCAGTATCAGTCCTCCTAAAGTCTATAATTTAAGAGTAAGCTCATATTGAACTTAAATGCATGTCATTGTAGCTATTTGGTACACGTATTTTCAGCATGTACATTTTAAGAAAGAATAAAATGTGAGATATTAGAATATTGAAATGTTTCCCAAACATTCAGTTTATTGGCTTGCATATCAAGTACGACTAGGATTTGAAAATTGAACATTGTGAAGAGTTATCAAAGTGAACAAGACAAGCCAATTTCATGAGAATTTCATTTGAGAACCATTCAAAATTAATATAGATCCTTTGCGTGGTTCGACTATGACAAAATTGGGGCTTTTTTGTTTCTGAACTGAGACGTTGGGTTGATTTGCAATGAAAGTCCCTGTTCCCAGTGAGAAATCCTTACATACTGCTTTCCATTTCGCTCTTCTCCTAACCCCTCAAACGTACTCATATCTCTAACCTTTTTCTTCTTTGATGTTACTTTTAGGCATTTTGTCAAGCAATTTTTGTTCAAGCTTTTAATGAAATTTTTGCTTTAATAGCCCATTAAATAGGGGAGGGCATGAGCAGGAAATGTTAGTATGATTGTGTTTATAAATGACTTTTTATAATTTATTTGGTAACTTTTTTTTTTTGTATTTGTGTAGCATCTCCTTGCTTGCTTCGTTCATAGTTGCCTCAAATTGTAGCTGAAAACAACAACTCTGGTCACAACAATCAATAGGAATTGGGTATGTGGACTTATCACCTTAATGCAAGTCCAAATGAAGCAAGAATCGATAGAAGATGAAAAAGTCACACCTCTAAATTGGAGTTGAAAACAGGTTATCATATTACTTTTGTATTGCTTGATGGAGAGAATAATTTTCTTTATGCTCATTTTTTTTTAACTTTTTTATCTCTTTCCTTGATTTACAGACAATGATCCTTGGTGATCAGGAGTTCAATAACTTTGGCTATCACATGGATTCTTCATATGAAATCTGTGAACATGCTCATATAATGCAGCAAGTTACATGAACTCATTATACTACTTCTGCTAACCAGCAGGTTTGTTATCTTTTTTTGTTTGTCATTCTTATTAAATTTGGATAACAATGATTATATGTATAAATGGTTTTGTTATAATTTATTTCATTAATTTTTTTTGAATTCCTGTAGCATCTCCCTGCTGGCTTCGCTTATATTTGTCTCAATTTGAAGCTGAAAACAACAATTCTAGTCACACAAGGTGGGAGGAAGTTGGTCTATGGACTTTTGCAACCTAAAAGAAGTCCAAAGTAAGCAAGAATTAATAGAAGATGGAAAAATCATTGCAGCTAGAGTTAGCTATATGAGTATCCATTCCATCCCTTTATACAAATATTGTACAACCTTGCATTGAAATTTCATAAATTGTATATTTAAATGTCGTAAGTAGTTTGAATAAATTAAATTGTGCTCTATCAAGGTTGTTTATATTAACATGTAGTTAAGTAGTTTGAATAAGTAATTTGTTCTATTATGTTGATATATTATTCTATATACATTTCCATGGAATTTCTTCTTTAAAATTTAAGTTGTTAGGATCATTTTTTTTTCCCACAAGGATATTGAATATGCTAAGAAATAAGATCATGAGATATTTTAGCCATTTAATTATATATATCTCATTGTAATTATAAATTGCTTAAATTGTGGTATCCATGGCTCATTGAATTCTCACAAGTAAAAGGCTAGATTCTATTTCTAACAAATTTTTGCATTGAGATTTGTATATGTTAACTTTCTCTTTTCTCCTTTGGTGTGCAAAATATGTTTGGTGTAACATATTTTGATTTTATATATTGTTATATTTATGTTTCCCCTCATTATGCAATGATTTAAATTGATAGCTTTACGTGCATATGACATAAGTTCAATTCAGGGATAGCAAATTAGCGTGAACTTCAAAGGTAGATCTTACTATTTTTATTTTTCAATTCTCTTGGAGTAAATATTATATTAGATGATATATTTGCTGATAATTTGCACAATACGTTTACCATAATAGTATAAAGTGCAACAATCAGGATATGAGATATCACATTGATCTTACTCAAATTTGTTACATATGTTTTAAATGTTTTCCATCCCTAGATTATGGGTCATTTTAATTCAATTTAAAATCTCACTAAGAATAGTATAGAGACTTGAATTTTTTTAATGAAGTTGTTGAATCTTTTGCCTTTTTTATTTCTTTTTGAAATCTTATAATTTCTCTAACAACTATTTTTCGTTGTTTACCAGTTAATGTGAAGATGAAACACAAGATATTAACTTTGGGGTTATCTTGGATTTGCTAAAGTAGACCTGAAAAAAGATGCTCAAAAGTAGTGAGGAGAGATTCAACCAAAGAACCATTTTCTCTTAAAATTTCATAAGTCTATCTCTATTATTATCTGTTGAGACCACAACAATAGAGTCAATATTACTATGTTAGAAGAGTATTAGAGAAGAGTATTATAATGTATAAGAATTGATGTAAAATTTTTGTGAAGTTTTGATATGTTATTCATATGTGATAATAGCTAATGAAATTTAAGTGATTGAACATATTTTAAAGTTAATGTGGAATTTTTTAGTGTAAGAGTATTGAGAATTTCACAATATGATTTTTGGTATGATATACTTGCTTTTCTTTTTCTTGCTTACTCGGTGAGATTGCTTTTTATTAGTCATTGCAAGATATTATACATGATATTATTTTGCAAAAAAAAAAATGACATTTGCTGTTAGTTTGGTTTATTCTTAACAATGTGAATGAAAAACTAAGGATGATTTTTTTATATAAATTTAATTATAAATTTATTTCATGAAATTTTTACCCTCATTGCATTATCAAATTAAAGTGGATATAGGATAATATAGAATATTTTGTGTATTTAAATAATATTTTTAGATCATGTACGATGATGATTTTATATTGAATTTTTAATAAAAGAAAATGATATATATGTCATGTTTCTATTTTTTGTTATAACTCTATTGCTTAGTTATTTGATGTCATTGTGAACTAACGCCATTTGCCGTTGATATTTTTCCTTCCATTATGATGTTTAATTTTTCTAACAAATTTAAGTTGAGAATTTTTCTTTTACTGATAATTTTGAATCTTTTATAGGTATATTTTTTTATATATACAAAATTATGGTATGGGAACATTTTTTTTCATTTCAAGTCTTGGATAAACTGCTAATTTTTTCGATACATAAAAATTTCATCATTATAGGATTGGCAATTTCACATTAAAACATACCAAAATTAATTTAAATATAATTAATCATTCAAAATATTAAGAAATTTAAAAACTTTACTTAAAAAAATTAAATTAATTAAATAAAGTTTATTTACAGAACTAATTAAATTATTTTTTATTAAGAAATTGTTTATAGAAACAAAGTAAACATGATGTGATAATGTAACTAACTTAGTTGATAACTAGGGTTCTTAGCTTGACTAAAACTATGAGTGTTCTTAGCTTGACTAAAACTATGAGTGTTCTCTCAAGACAAAGTAAACATAATAGCACACCTATTTGGTTCTTCTATTATTTTTTTGTGTTATTATAAGAAAACATAATAAATTAATTCATTATAATTGAAGGTTTAAAATATCTTATAACTTGATTTTGTCCATCAATTAATTCATTATTTTTTATTATATTTTTTAATTTACATATTTAGCTCTTTCTTATCAAAAATCTTACGTTTAGTGCAAATAATGGAATTCCATTGAACAAGAATATGAATAGAAATTGATAAATTAGAATAAGAATCTTATTTCAATTTCATAGTTTAGTACGATGTGATACAATAAGAAATGAAAAATAATTCTAAAATTTGGTATGTGGAATATAATATGAAATTGAATCTAAATTGATATAAATGACATAATTATCCCTAATAAGAAAAATAAAAAATTACTTTTTTCTTCCATATATATATATATATATATATAATTTCCACTTTTTGAAATAATATTTAAGATTTTTTTTTACAACAATTTTTTTTGTTTCTCAGAATATCCCCACCTGATACATGAGAGACTAATTTCTTGAGATATGATCAGATATCTAAGTGGAGACTCCTATCAATGATATTATTTTCATACACATGAATTCTATAATCAAATCAAAGACCACATGTTTAAAGGGTCTGCGCCCTTTCCACTCGGACTAACACACATTGGTATTTTTTTAATCAATTTTAATAATATTATTTTACTCTCCTAGATAAGTGTTGAAACTTCTATTGTCTCCTTCAGATGCAAAATGCACAAAGTTTGAAGGATAAATTTAAGTTAGATGACGTTAAATAGGTTTGACTTAAGTATATTATTGAAGTGTAATCTTTGTCAATCTATAAATTGAACAAGGGTATATTAGGTAAAAAATTTAAAATTATATCCCACAAAAATATGGAATTTCATTTTTTTTTGGAAAAATAGAATTCCACATATTTGTGGAATAAGAATGTCATTCCATATTTATTTTCGTTAACAAACACTGGAATCCTCTGATTTCATAATTGAATGTGGAATGACATTTTATTCCTTCACACCAAACATAACATTACTCTTTGTAAATTTAAAAGGGTATCGCTATTGAGATTGAGGGAAGACATTTACACGGAGAATGTTAAATAAAACTATGAGATTTATTTTTTGAGGTATTGGATAAGATTATGACAGATATTACGAGATTCTCTAACTCACTTAGCCATGAGCATTGGGAGAGTTTTGAATGGAGACCTTTTTTTACAAGTTATTTCAAAGGCAATTGGGATCAAGATATATATAGACACACGTACACACAAATTTTAATGCTTTTTTTAGAAAATTTTGGTCACATGTGACATTCACAGATATTGTAATCTCCCACAATTTTCCAAAACATGTATATTATTAGTAAGTTTCAAATAAATTCAAATTTTAGAAGTACAAAACTTTCAAGAAAATTTAATAAAAGAAATGTTATGCATTGGGTAGTTTTTAAAGGTTAGTTTCTTAATTATTTTCTTTTAGTTATATAATTTTTAATATTAATTTATTTTTTTAATGTAGGGTCAAATATGAAGATTACTTTTTAATGTTTGTATTCATTACTGTTATGAAGATTACATTTGATTTTTTTATTTATCCTTTATGTTTATTAATTTTGATATTACAATTAATTGTTTTTGTTCATAAAGTCTTAATGAAGTAGTATAAGTTGATCTAAAACTTTATTATACCATCATCTATTATGTTTTTTTCTATTTATATTGAACAATTGTTCTTAATTATCATTCACATTATTAGTTTTATATAAATTACAAAATTTAAAAATTAGTTATATTCTTAAACTTAGTTTAATAGTAAAGATGTTTAAAAAAATTTATTAATCCGTGCATTGCACGTTCAAAATACTAGTGTATCTATAAAAAGAAATCATAATTAATATCAAACAATTATCATTAATATTCAGATAATATAAATAAATTATTAAATATAAGAAAAACATGACTAAATTTATCTTAATATTCATTCATATAATCTAAAAAAATTAAATCAATAAATATTAAATCTTAAAATTAAATAAAAATAATTTAACATAATAATATCAAAATAATCAAAATTTTATATTTTTTTAATACAAAAAATTTAATAAAATATAATAAAATTAAAATTTAACAAAATTATCTTATTAAAATTCACCATTATGCACAAAAGTTATCTGCACTGAAGCAATGCTGCACTGCGTCACTTTCTTTCCTCCTCTCTCAGACGGCGTGCGGCACTTCAATTGCCAATTCTCCAATTCTTCCCTTCACGGCACTGTACGTTCTCTCCAATTCTCTCTTTATTTTCTTTTTGGACGGCTCACAGGGCACACTAGGCGTACACACGGGTCAGATTTGGGGAAAAAAATATCCAAACCAATCAATTGAAGTTGGGTCGGTTCAGTTCGGGTTTTGTTAATTTTTTTCGTGTAACCTGACCTGAACCAATTCGATGATAATCGGGTTAGTTTGGGTCAGGTAATCGGGTTGGTCGAGTTAAGTGATCGGGTTGGTCGGGTTAGACCGATTCATAAATATTTTTTAATAAAAATTACTCAAAATAACATCGTATTTAGGTCTTCGGGTCATCGAGTCGGGTCATTGGGTTAGATCACCAAACCCGTCACCCGAACTGATAATTAGACGGATTTATTAGGTCTAACCAAAACTAACCTGTCTACCAGAATCAACCCGAATATATATCGGATGAGATCAAGTCGGATCGAGCCATGCGGGTCGGATTGTTCAGTCCTAAGACACACCCCCTTAATACGTTATGCTCCTCTTTTTATAAGTTTTGTTAAAAAATTTTAATATAGACCATTTAAAAAATAATTTATGAATAGATTATGATTTTTAAATTATTAGTTTATTATTAAAATAAATTAATAGTTGAAATTAAAAATTAAATTTTTATAAATTTTAATTAATAATATTCAGATTCGTATAAAAATTTAATTAAATTATTTTTTTATAAATAATTTTATATACAAAAAATTTATGAATTTTAATTAATAATTTATTTATATACCTAAATTTATATATAGATATTATTAAATTAAAAAAATTATCTATCTATAAACATTTTAAATTTATGATAGAAACGTCCAACTTTGTTAGCAGCTTTTTTCTTGAATTGGGCTTTCCTCACTGTTTGACTTCCGCTGGCTCGTTATCGTCGGCTCAAAATATTTTTGACCTTTTGATTTGCTTCAGTTTTCTTGCACCGTGGGCTCAGTCTCTTTTTTCTTTTCTCTTTTCTACTATTCTTTATTTATATTAATTTATAAAATAAAATAATTAAATAATAAAATTAAATAAATTAAAATAAATATAAAAATAAAACAATTATCATATATATATATATATATATATATATATATATATATATTTCAACTTTCTTGTACCGTGGGCTCAGTCACTACTATTTTTTATTTATATTAATTTATAAAATAAAATAATTAAATAATGAGATTAAATAAATTAAAATAAATATAAGAATAAAACAATTATCAAGTTATATATATATATATATATATATATATATATATATTGCTTAAGAATATTTTAAGGTAAATAGAATCTAAATTTAAAAATACACATTAATTCTAATGACTTCTATTCATATTTTAATATTTCAATATAATAATAAAGTATTTAGAGAGTATTTCCGTACGCTTATCAAGACAAGACACATGATGAGATCAGTGCTCCTCAAGAGTAACACAGATGAGGTGAATAGATTTGTGTCTTTGGGGGTCCATGGTGTCGTCATAGGAGTTAACGCTGACCAGGATCTTAAATCCTGCAAGCAGTTAGACTCTCATAATAAAGTCTGAAAAGTGGTGATTGAATTGATAGGGAGCACCAAGGCAATTAATTGGTTTCAAGACCAAAGAGTTCTTGGGAGGAGGCCAGGTTTCCTTTCTCATATCACGTTCAACTCGCGTTCCGGGATTATTGAGTGGGGTTCTTTCATGCTAGTTTCCTATGTTATTTTCACCTTGGAGCTCCACATTTATTGCTCTCTATAGAGCTTCGCAATCTACCTTCCTTGTTCCTCCATCTGCTTGTTGTGATGCAGACAATAGCCAATAACTCCTAATAGGTGGCTCATGGTAAGCCGACGATTTCAGAAGAGGCGGTGGAACCTCGTCATGAGGTTACGTCATGTGGTTGTTGCATCCAATGTTATTGTTGGGGCCACGTGACGGGGTGTTAGGAACTTCGTTCTAGTTGGTAAGTGAGGCTTCCTCATCGACCACCATCCTGTCGTTGCTTTTGGTTCATGGAAGTATGTTTTCTAGCATTAACCATGGTGATGGTGGGATGTGCAATTTAATATTCTCATGGATGATGTCAATGTTAAAAATTGGGATCAAGGGTTGTACCTTATCACATCCCCAAATGGTGTTGGATGCTGGTTATTGGTGGTTTCCTCTATGTGCGTAGCAGTGAGGAAGGGTCGATGTACGTGCAAGGTACTTTGACGTAGTTAAGATTTTGTATTAGGATAGAGACGTATATTAGAGTAGATAGATATTTAAGTGATTTAATCTTATATTTATAGTATGTATTTATTTATAGAAAAAAGTAATATCTAAAGAAATATTATTTTCATATAATTAAGATAAATAATTATGATAAGATTTGATTCTCAAATATCTTTATTAAATAACGGATATTATTATGATACTGTTACAATATATATAATATAATATAATATCAATTGGTCTGATGATGTCATAATATATAATATAATATTCGATGATAATAACATTCAATTAATGACAACAGTTATAAAATGTGAAAAATATATTTTTTTTGGCTGAAAATATTAATTTTTTTTAAAAAAATCATGATGGGTCAGTTTAATTGATTTTGATAAATTCAAACTGGTTTGATAGTAAGTTCAATTATGAGGTCTGTACGAAAAAAAAAAATTCAATTATGAGGTTAATGCATAATCAACTAGGCGGTTGGTTTATAATTAATGTTGGACGTGTGATATCCAGCCTAGTCAACACCGACATATTACTAGTAACAGGCAATAGGTATGCATGTGAAGCCATTTTATAAGATAAAAACAACAATATTTTAAAAAGAATACTAAAATGTTTGTAAAAGTAATTTTTTATTAACTTAAAAACTAGAAAAACTACAACGTTTGTAAAAGTAATTTAAACAAATGGTTCCCAAGCATTATAGTATAGGTAACTTCTTCAAAAAACTTCCTTAAGTTTAGTTAAAAGTAAAGAACTTAAGCTATCAACTTTTGTTTGAAAAATGAGTTTAATAAAATAAATGATAGTGATAAAATTGTAATCGTCACTCTAACTGATGTTGGAAGCTAAATTTCCGTTCAAAAAGTACAAACTAACTTTTCCCAAATATTAACCAAACAAACTTGACTCTCCATTCAATACATTTCAACTTACGTTTGTTGCTCTCAACTAGAAACCAAACACGCTGCAACTCGTCACCAGAATGGGATTGCAAAAGTTATGCCAAAAAAAGTTAATACTTAATTTGATCAGGTATGGTACTCGCGTTGAACGGGCTTTTGATCGGTACATGCTATATTTTAACATAAACAGATAGATTAATCTTAAAAAGGAGCAAAAAGAGAAGCGGTAAAATCAATTCCACACCTAATCTGAGTTAAATAATCATTTAGCAGTGATGATTAGGGATGGATTACTTGGTGGGGAATGAGGAGATATGCCTTACTCATCTTAAAAGTTTTTTTATTATTTATGGTAGTCATTTATTTTTTGTATCTTTTTTAAATTTTATTTTTATTTTTATATGATAGATAAAGGAATAAATTTGTAATAAAAAATTAAAATTCATTTAATATTTTTTTTAAGTTGTATCTCATATAATTAACTATGAAGATTATTTATACATATATAAAAAATATTTAATAATATTGATGATAAAAGATTATTCAATATAAAAAAATAATTATAAATTATTTTTTTCATTTTATATTAATATATTTTATTTGAAATTTTTATATATATTTTGGTGTTTGTTTTGGCTTCATTACTTAAAATTTTTGGATTGTCGTGATGATATAGAATTAAATTTGAAGACGCTATGGATGGATATATGTCAAGGCCTGCACTGGTTACACCTCAGATTGGTTAAGGAGTCAAAATCATCTGGTATCCAGTAATGAACTACTTTGAGATTGCATGCATTCCATTGGCTGGCCTTTGCAAATTCGCAATCTTGAATGTTCAACAAGTAAGTGACTAACAGCTAATAATTCCAAATAAAATAAAATCAATTAATTAAGATCGAAAGCCATGTATATCCGTTTGTGAAGTATGACGCGGAGATTTCAATGATTATCATAAAAAAGGATGCCTTCATGTAAAATGAATAATAAAATTAGATGATTATTTTCGTTATTTGTTTAATTAAAATATATATAATTTTATTTAATTTATTTAAAAAATTATTTTATATATTACAGAAATATTATAGTTATATATAATATAATTTAATATTTTTTTACATTAATATATAATATAAATAAAATATACATAAAATATTTTTCAAAAGCAGACGTAACGAGCATGCCATATAATACAAAAATGCTTGTACCCAAAAATAAATATAATAATGCACAAATGATAACAAAAGATATATTGCAGTTTTGTTCTACCCTTAATTCCTTGTAAAGATTATATATCATGCAAATGTTTCTTCTTTAATATTTCATTTTAATTAAGGGGTAGGGCAGATATCACAAACCGCCAGGTTTAAGGAAAACTTTCAGTGATGTTACTTATTTATTTCTTTTAGACTATGAGATACCTTTGTATATTCAACTCATTTGAATTATCATTAATATTTGTTAAATTACTGAAAAATGAGAATTATATAATTTCTTTATAAAAATTATTTTTTAAAATTTAAATTCACTTCTTTGTTTTAATGGTTAAAATTACTTATCAACTCAAATATACTTTTTATGAATGATGTTACTTATCTCCTATTTTAAAAAATATATATATCTTACTTTCAAACTATAATAATGTAGTTATTATAAGCAAAAAAAATCGATTACAAGAAAGCGGAGCTTTCAAACATACCTTTTAATAGAAAAAAAATAAAATTAAAAGCATCTATACGAGCACTTTGTCTTTGCCATTGGGTTGCGTGAGTGACGTATATAAAAAAGGAATAAATTAAGACAAATAAATCTTAATGAAGTGAAGCAAGGGGAATATGACAATATATGTTACTAAAACTTGATTTGGAAAACTTCCTGATACAAATAATGTTGAAAAAAATTGACAACCAGGAACCAAGCAAAAGCACCTTTCCACCACAAGTATCATTTTTTTGGCAATTTGGAAAATTAAATAAAAGAAAAGAATCAATTGGACTTGGGCAGGCAACATTTTTTTTTAATCTGGGGCAGGCAGCGTTGTTGTGTTTGCTATTGCATAGTAAAAGCATAAAATATTAGCAAATAAGAACGTCACAATGGTGTACCAAAATTTAAAAAGTCACATGTGGCTAAATCTTACTGGGTTGACGGGCTACATGACAAGGACAAATTCCAAACTGCTCCAAGATGCTAAACAAGTATATCTTAAATGCTTGCACGGTGAAGTATTAAGTAGTATTATTTTTAAATTTTAAATCATATCATCTCATCATTTTTAATTAAATAATAATTGAATCTGACTTAAAATCTTTAATAACTTATAATAATCACACTATTTTACATAGAGTAAATTATATGTCACCTCTTAAAAATTCTTGATAGAATATTAAACTATTTTTTAATTAAATCTACGCTCTATCTCATTTGATTAAAGCGGTCACCACCATCATGGACAAAAGAAAAAAGAATGTAGCTACCACATCAAGGGTGGAGTTTATATAATTTTCCATTTCATATTTAGGAAAAAAAAATTATCTGAAGATTATATGATACACTACTTTTTTAAGCAGAAAAAACAAGACGATTATATGAAAGTGTACTCTTTTGAAGACGATTATATTCTACCACCATCATGAACAAAAGAAAAAAAAAATGTAGCTACCACATCAAGGGTGGAGTGTATATAATTTTCCATTTCACATTTAGGAAAATATTATTATCTGAAAAATATGTGATACTCTACATTTTAAGGCAAAAAAAAAAAAAACAAGACGATTATATGAAAGTGTACTCTTTTTATTATCTGTGGGCAGGTCTTATACAATGTGTCAGCTTCATGTTCATTTCTTTATCTTCCAAAATTGGCTTTCTTCGTAATGTTTTTGTTATATTCTTTTAAATTTATTTTATTTATCTTTAAATAATGAAAATTTCAAATAATAAAAAAATGAACTAATAAAAAAGTCAAGTAATTATGTTAATTGATTGTTTTAGACATTGTTATGTTGCTATTATTATAGTAAAGAGTTAATTACATTGACTTCGATGATGCCTATAAGAGCTTCGAAGCCAATTTCTCTTTATAGTATAGAAATTTATTTAAATTATTTCACCCTTAACTACGTATATAATATCCTCTACAATCATTAATTAAAAATTTCCAGCCATTAATTAGGTACATGTCATTTCATCCCCGTTCTTTATTAAGTGCATTAATTAGGAAATAAATAGCTAACACGAGTTATTATCGTAAATTAAAAATTTCTGCTTTTAATCCATTCTTATTTTTTTTTTATTTTTCTTCATTTCATCTAATATATTATATATCTAATATCTAATATATGTATATTATATATCAAGGTTTCTATAAGTGGGTTTCATGCCATGTGTCAGCTTCAGTTTATTTTTTCCCCTTCAAAATTAGCTATTTTAGTAACTTTCTTATTATATTCTTTTAAATTTATTTTATTTAGCCTTAATTAATGAAAATTTCAAATAATAAGAAAATCAACTAATCAAAAGAATCAAGTAATTATGTCAACTGATTGTTTTAAACATTGTTATGTTTCTATTATTATAGTAAATAATTAATTACATTGGCTTCGATGCAATAAGAGCTTCGGAGTTGATTTCGCTCTGCATTTATATTGCAAGATTTATTTAAATTATTTCACCCTGAATTAAGTATATAGTATCATCTACAATCATTATTTGAAAATTTTCAATTTTCAATTATTTTTTAACTTCTTAGAATATCTTGCATTCGATAAATAAAAGATGAATATCTTATGATATTGTCAGATACTAAAACAATGACCTATTCTAATGATATTATTTTCATGTAGATAAATTTTGAAATGAAATAAAAAATTACATATTTAAGTGACCCAAATCTCTTTTACTCTAACTAATACATATTGATTCTGACCATAAATTAGAAATATATCATTTCATCCGCAATCTTTATTAAGTGCATTAATTAGGAAATAAATAGTTGACATGACTTATTATCATAAATTGAAATTTTTTGCTTTTAATCCATTCTTTTTTTTTCTCCTTCATTTCATTTCAAGCATAAATTGATTGCCTAACCTTTATCGCATTTCAAATTTTATTAATTTTTAATTAATATTTTGAATTATTTAAAACAAAAATATTAATCATATCTATTTAAATAGTCATTTGAGTATTACCTTACATTCAAAATTCAAATTATAAAAAGGTTATTATTCCGTTTATATATATATATATATATATATATATATATATATATATATATATATATATATATATATATATATATATATATATATATATATATATATTGAGGAAGGATCGGGAACTTACATTAGTGTAAGTCTTTTTTGACTTACACTCATTTCAACCATTAAATCTACTTTCATCTAATGGCTGAGATTATTTCATTAAAAGTAACCATTAGATGAAAGTGAATCTAACAGTTGAAAATGAGTGTAAGTCAAAAAAAATTTACACTAGTATAAGTTGATTCTTTGTCTATATATATATAAAATTTTATTCTAGTGTGATGTGTGTTTATTGTAAAAGGTGAGATGAGTAAATGTTGACAATTGAATCTTACATGAATGGTCAAGATTAGAACATAAATATATGTGATTTTTTTAAATAAATGAATTAATATATATATATATATATATATATATATATATATATATATATATATATATATATATATATATATAGTATATTTAGTAAGAAGAGTTTTTATTGTGAGAAGATAAGATGAGTAAATATTGACTATACAACCATATATGAATGATCAAGATTAAACGTTACTTAAAGGTCAGGTGACTACTTACAAAAGTCACATGCATTTATGTTCTAATCTTGATCATTTATGTAAGATCTAATGGTCAATATTTACTCCTCTCATCTCTTACAATAAACATTCATCTCACCAGAATAAGATTAGAACATAAATGCATGTGACTTTTTTAAGTGGTCACATGACCTTTAAGTAAATTTTAATCTTGACCATCTATATATGGTTGTATGGTCAAGACTTACTCCTCTCATCATCTTTTAAATAAATGATATATATATATATATATATATATGATCTTATTTTGGTGAGATAAATGTTTATTGTAAAAGGTGAGAGAAATAAATGTTGATCATTGGATCTTACATGAATGATCAAGATTAGAACATAAATGCATGTAACTTTTTTAAGTGGTCACATGACCTTTAAGTAAATTTTAATCTTAACCATCTATATATGGTTGTATGGTTAAGACTTACTCTCTCATCATCTCATAATAAAAACTCCTTTCACTAGACATGTCCCTTATATATATATATATATATATATATAATATCTATATATTTATTGTAAGAGGTGAGAGGAGTTAATCTTGACCATGAGATCTTATATGAATGATCAAGATTAAAATATAAATATATGTAACTTTTTTAAGTGATCACATGACTTTTAAATAATTTTTAATCTTGACCATCCATGTATGATATATATATATATATATATATATATATATATATATATATATATATATATATATATATATATATATAACGTATCTAGTGAGAGGAGTGTTTATTGTAAGAGGTGAGAGGAGTTAATCTTGACCATGAAATCTTATATGAATGGTCAAGATTAAAACATAAATGTATGTGACTTTTTTAAGTAGTCACATGACTTTTAAATAATTTTTAATCTTGACCATTCATGTATGATTGTATGGTAATTTTTAATCTTGACCATCCATGTATGATTGTATGGTCAAAATGTACTTATCTCATCCTCTCATTATATATGTCTCCAATATATATATTGTTTTGAATGAGTTTAAGAGGATCACATGAGTAAGGCTGATGAAGGTGGCTTCCTCTATAGCATGGTGGCAGCGACGGTGGTGAGAGATGTGAGTATTTACAAAAAGCACTCTGAAACTCAAGTTAGTTCCTGCATAATGTGAGTAGTGTTTAGATGTTCAGATCCATACTTTTGCTACCTTGACTAGTATTTATAATAGCATTGTTATAGATGAGAATCTCGTTTGAAATCTGTATTAATGAATAATAAATGCTATTAATATGGATTCCTATAAAATAGGAAACAATTAGGATAATTATCTCTTTTAACTACAATCCTTATTTATGAAGGATTTTGGGAGAGATTTAGTCCTTGTTGACAAGTACAATTAGAGCTCTAAGTGTTAGTGCACCGTTCGTTGGGATTCGCCCTAGACAAGTCAGGTTGCTGCTGACTCGGCTAACCTGGAATCTGGTCAAGAACAGTTGCCCCTAGTTTAGCGCTCAGATGTGATAACTGAGTGTCAAGGTATCCAGGACCGTCAGGAGCAATGACACACATAGAACAATAAGATCTTAGTCATAACATGGATAAGGAATCTTACAATGTAGCATTTGAAATGTCGAGGTCAGCATTGCACAATGAATGCTCTTGACAAGGTTGCCCCCTATACTAATAGGATTTGTCGGGATCCGTTATGGACCATTCAGCTTTAACATCATTCCACCATTGTTCGTGGTCTATATCGTGTTGCCTCCATGTTGATTTTGATTGCGGGGTCTAATCATTAAATTCTCATTTGGAAGACCGTTATTCGTACACTGGGTTTTAGCTTACCCGTGTGACATTGATCTGAGATCTGACAGGATTACCTAGCATTATGCATGCGTATTTTCGTATCTGACCGTTGTCCTTTTGTGTACTGTGTCAGTTTAGCATTAAAATGTGGCGGTTACTGAATGGTAACTGTCATTTGATTCTCGTGTTGCCATGATAACCTTGATTTGAATTTAAAGGAAAAAAGACATCCTTACCCCTACGGCTGGTGGCAATTGGGGAGTTACCTCGTGCCTATAAATATGAAGTGTGGGTGGTTCTTTACCACTTTTGGCTTCAGTTTCCATTTCTTCTCTAAATCTCTAGCGATCCAAGGCGATTTTTAAGGTGGTTTTTGTCACTCTCAACTCCTTTCAACCTTTTCCTTCATTCTAAATACCAAGTATTGCCCCTAGTGCACCTTTTTCACTTCCGTTTCTTCTTGTTTTGGCTACTTCCATGGTGAGACTGAGAGATGAATAATGACGATGGGGAGAAGAGCTCTTTAGAGATTTTGAGTGCGCGCCGTCTCCATCGCGCCATCCGTAGTGGAGAAGGTCCCTTCAAGGTGAAAACATTGTTGGGAGGCAGATGCCTTTATTTAGGATCACTATCTTGGAGATGATGCGGAGAGTGGATAGGGCTAGGGAAACAACAAGGATAAGGTCATCTTGTACGCTCTCCGTGCTCATGAGAGAGTTGGAAAGTCATGACGAAACTTCTTTTAATTCTGACATATGTATGACCTCTGTAGGTAATTATAGGACCTCAGAGATGGTACAGCAGGGGACGGCTACATTTGAACTCGAAGAGTACATTTATCCACGAGATATAAGCATGCAACAATGAGTTGATAGGCAGGTATTGAGGACACCTTTAAACATAAACTGTGGAGGATGCTGCAAACAAGCAAGAGTATTTATAATTGACAGTGGAGGGCCTATAAGACCAAGAATTCATGATCCGAGCTCCAACTGATCAAGAAAGGGTTTGCTCGACCAGGACAGAGGGCAACCATTTCATTTGTTTATATGAGGTGATGTTCACCCTCTTCGGTGTCCACCTTCCATTCACCTACTTTAAAATAGAAGTATTAAACCACTTGTAGGTAGCCCTAATGCAGATCCATCCTAATGCACAGGGTTTCATACGGACTTTTGAGCTAATATGTAAGGTCTTCGAATGGTTATGTTCCGTTAAGGCCTTCTTTTTCCTTTTCACCTAGTTCAAGCCATCCAGAAATAGCTTTTAGAAAGGGTGGGTAACACTACATGCTTAAGTGGGGCACAGAGTCTTGAAGTCATACCAAGAGTCCTTTAAAAACTTCAAGAAGGACTTCTTCTGCTTTAAAGGCTCTCTAGGGACGATGCCTTTTTTTGTTAACTGGAAGGTGTACCACAACTATATTTATACTGGACTTAAGTAGCTTAGAGTAAAGTCAAGTAGAAATCAAGAGTCCGATATATGCTCTTACTGAGGACGAAGTCGATGTCCTCACGTTTCTTATTGATTGGGCTGATAAAAAGGGGGCATTTATTGTAAAGACGTGTTAGATGAGCCAGAGGGTTCTTTGAGGGCCCTTTTGGGTATGTTGGATAATCATTCTTTGCATGTTTATTTATTTTTTTATTATTCAAATTTTTTTCTAGTTGTTGTAATACCTTTTTCTTTTCTCTTACAGAAAGCATGACGCCTCCTAAAGGAATTGAAGCTCTTGACCTCCGCTTGGCGGTGAGGAAGGCTGGGGCCTTAGGCTCCAAAGAGTAAACTACGATTTTCGCTCCTCAACCCCAACCAAGTGTTCAAGGGGCGGATCCCAAATCTCTTGTCCAACCCCTTAGGCTGCACAAACAGAAAGGTGACAATCAAAATGGCAGAAAAAGGGAAGAGGCCAACCAAAGAAACCCACATCAACCTCACTATCACTCGTGAGACAAAGATCCCGGAGGGTGCCCTTCTCTAATTTGCTGCCAACTTTGTTTGGGGCTTAGCAATTGATCCAGGCTGGGTCATCGACAATGTCCTGCTCACCCTGACTGATAATGATGTCTTGATCGAGCAACATTTACTCGAAATGATCCGGGATGCTAAGGTCCTGGTTCTCCGCAACACATCCGCCCTCAATTTTTTGGAAGAGGCGTTTAAGTCGATTCACCAAGCCCAAGAGATGGAAAAGGATTTGAACTCCATCTGGGATGACAAGTCAAATTAGAGCTGGAGGTTACCCAAAAGGACAGGCAATTGAAATAGGTCTCTCAGGAGCTCGGTCTCTGGAAGACTGAAATTACCGCGCTCCAAAAGAAAGTGGCAGTCAACGAGTCCCGAGAGACAATTCTCAAGCATAAACTAAATTCTTCTCAAACTAATCAGACTGCTCTCCAGGTTAAGAATGAGCTCCTCAAGCTATCTGAGGCCAAATTGAAGGCCAAGGTAGTCGATCTTAAGAATGAATAGACGACTTCTGTGAACGACTCTTTTGTCAATGCCCTAGCTCAACTCTATCTTATGAACCTAAACCTTGTCAACGAGGGTATCATGTCATGAAAGGTGGTCTAGGATGGTGTCATTGATGATGTTGTTACCGAGGCTACCCTTGTGACTCATGTCCTTGCTACGGATACCAGTGTCGATGGAGAGGAGGGCGAGGAAAACGAAGATTCTGGCCAAAAAGAGGAAGAGATCAAGATGGAAGAGCCTAACTCGGATACCTGATTATTTTTTTTCTTTAATCATTTTGCTTCTACCCCCTAAGTGGGGTGTTTTTATCTTTGTAAGGACAAGTTCCATCATTTTTGGGCTTTTTTAAGACAAGTCCTAGATCTTGGGCATCGTCAAAATTTCTATGACTTAGTATTTTCTTGCATCACTTATTTGATGTATTATTTCTGTGATATCCTTTTCACCTTTGCTCGTTTGGGTCCAACGCCTAAACTTGACAATTCTTTAACAAAAGTCTTAGTGAATATTTGACAACTCCCATCCTTTTCCTGTGATCTGTATTCCAGTTTCAATCCTCGTAATAGGACCTAGATGAAATTGTATATGCGCGCTTGTTTTGGAAATGATAATCACTAAACTTAGGAGGTGTATCACTTGGACATGATAGCGCACCTTGAGGCATGGAGATTAGAGTACGACATTTTAATATAATTATTTAGGGTACTTAGAAAATTTTGCCAAGTGTTCATCGATGCTTTAATACAAATAAAGTCTTTGGACACTTAGTCAAAATTTGCTTAAGCATTTGTTGAATTCTTCTTTATGTAAATAAATAATGGGCCTCCAAGGGGGTATCCTTACAATGGATCCCGATAATTCTTGTTATCGTACCTCGTGCTTTGGCTAAAAACTCCTAAACACTTTAAATTTATTTTCAACATATGGATTAAGGTTGGGTACATTGGGGCATGGGTAGCGTCCCATGATCTCACTACGAGGCCGCAAAGGGCGGTCACGTGGGCTGCTCAATTTGATCTTTAGTGCAATAAAAATAAATTATCCTTGTCGGAATGTGTATTCCTCATACCTCGCCAAGGCACTTTGACCTTGTGGCTTGTAATCATCAGTAGAATAGATAGGTACTGAAAATTCATTGATCGTTTTATTCATGTTAGAAAACATCACTTACATAACTTATAAATCTGAAAATATTAACTACTATATTTTCTAAGTTTATCCGTATTCCAAAAGTTCTTGACGTTTTTTATAGTTAGAGTTTTCAAGGTGTGGGATCCTGAGTTTGTCTTGGATGTGATCTGATATGGGGCCTTCCCAGTTTGGAGCTAGCTTCCCATCTTTCATATTTTTGTCTTTGATGTCTGCTTTACACAAAACGAGATCTCCATATGTAAACCTTCGTGGTATCACTTTGGCATTGTATCGGGCTGCAGTCCTTTGCTTGACAGCAACTTCATGAACATGTGCGATGCGACGATGCTCTTCCAACAAGTCTAAGTTTTGGCGGATAAGGTCCAGGTTAGCTTCTTCAGAGAAATTCTACCTCCTCCACTTAGGTTCTCCTATCTCGACTGGAATCATGACTTCATAACCATAGGTTAGCTTGAAGGGGGTCTCCCTAGTTAAGGAGTGGGGCGTGGTCCATTATGCCTACAAGACATGATAAAGCTGCTCCACCTAATTTCCTTTTGCTTTATCGAGTCTTTTCTTAATCTCGCAAATTGCGACTTCATCTTAGCCATTAGTCTTCAGATGTTACACCTAGGTGAAATGATACTTAATCTTAAGCCCGATAAGAAGGTCTTTGAATTGGGTTCCATTATCCATGACAAAGGACTCGAGGACACCAAACTTATTGATTATGTTTGTAAGTGAACTTTTGTATGTGAGCCAAGGTGATGGTAGATAGTGGTTCGGCCTATATCCACTTAGTGAAGTAACCCACAACTATTATTAAGTATTTAACCTGTCTAAGAGTTTGAGGGAATGGTCTTAGGATGTCCATCACCTACTGGTAAAAGGGCTAGGAGACGAACATCGTAGACAGTTCTTCTAGTGGGCCGAATAAATATCCAAGAATAGTTGACACTTGTGACATTTTTCGATGTGCTCCATACTGTCTTGGCTTCTATGCTAAGATAATAGTACCTAGCTCACAATGGCTTTCGGGCTAAATACTTCCCACCGAGATGATGTTTATAATTTCCTTCGTGGATTTCAGCCAAGATGTATTCAGCTTCTTTTGGCCCAAGACACTTGAGGAGGGGAGAAGAGAACCCACGACTGTATAACTAATTGTCATATATAGTGTACCACGCTGTAGTCCACACTAGTTTTTGGGCCTCGTTCACATCTTCTAGCAAAGTCCCATCTTTAAGATAGGCGATGATGGGCATGATCCATGTTTCATTTTCTTCTACCAGGAGGACCTCTGGGTTCGTAATACTAGGTGCGAGCAACACTTCCTAGATCCTAGACCTATTATTACCAGGGTTCTTAATGCTGGCAAGTTTTGACAGGATGTTGACTCTCAAGTTCTATTGCCTGCGGATGTGCTCTACCTTAGAGCTTTTGAGATTCTATAGGAGTTTTTTTTTACCTTAGCTAAGTATTTTTGTAAGAAGGGCTTCTTAACTTGGTAATCACCTCGGATTTGGGACGTCGCTAACTGTTAATCATTGCAGCATACTATATTTGTGGCCTCTATTTCCTTGGCCATTGTGATGCCTGCAATACAAGCCTCATATTCGGCCTGATTATTTGATGTTAGGAACTTGAATCTTAAGGAGTGTTCCAAAGTGATCTCGACCCCATTTTGTAGGATGATCCCAGCACTGCTCCCTTTGAAATTTGAGGAACGATCAATGTAAATGGTCTAAGAGTTCCCTTTGGTATGATCGGGAGTTAGTGTAAGCTCTGGCAAAAAATTAGATAACATTTGAGCCTTTATAGCCTATCTTGGTTCGTAAGTGATTCAAAATTCAGAAAGCTCCACGAACCATGCAATCGTTCTCCCATTGAGGTACGTCTTATATAACACTTGACATATTAGTTAGTCCATCCTTATGATCACAATGTGGCATTGAAAATACTGTGCAATCGTCTCAATTTCTGATACTAGAGTTCGAGACCTTGCAGCACTTTACTCATGAAATAACCTAGTTTTTGACCTTCACTAGTCTCCTTTATTAGCACCAAGCTAATTGCTTCATTATTCACAGAGAGGTAAACATATATGGTTTCACCATGCTCCAGCCTCGTGAAGATAGGGGTGTTGCCAACATGTTTTTCAACTCCTAAAATGCGGTCTCGCACTTCGGGGTCCACTCAAAATCTTTTCCTTTTTCCAAAAGCTTGAAAAAGGGAAGAATTTTATGAACGAACTTGGCTAGGTAATAAGTAAAAGCCGCTATCCGTCATATTAGTTATGGCACTTCCTTGATGGACTGCAGATTATGCATATCAAGAATCACCTAGCATTTTTCTAGATTCGCATCAATGTTGTGATTCGTTAACAAAAAACCCAAGAACTTACCAATCTGTACCCCAAAAGCACACTTTTCCATATTCAGTCTCATATTGTATTTTTAGATTTAGGCGAACATTTCTTCCATATCTTCAACATAGTTATTGGACTCTGTAGTCTTCGTTAATGTAAACTTCGAGCATCTTACTAATCTGTTCTTCGAAGACTTTGTTCACCATCCATTGGTAAGTTGCCCCCGTGTTCTTTAAACTGAATAGTATAACCTAGTAGCAATAACTTCCCATTTCGGTTATAAACATAGTCTTTTCTTTGTCTTCCAGGTGCATAAGGATCCAATTGTAACCAAAATAGGCATCCATAGAGGAAAAAAGCTGGAATCCAAATGAATTGTCTACTAGCTTGTCTATATTGGGTAGCAGCTAAGGGTCTTTCGGACATGCCTTATTCAAATCCGTATAGTTAACATATATACACCACTTACCGTTGGCTTTTTTGACCAAGACTACATTGGAAAGCCAAGTTGTGTAAGAAACTTCCCTGATGAACCCAATGTCTAAGAGCTCTTTCAGTTGCTTTTGTATTACCTCATGCTTTTCTGGTTTGACTTTCCTTTTTCATTGTGCCACTAGCTTAACGTATTTTTTAATGGAAAGTCGGTGGGAGATGAACTTAGGGTCCAGTCCAAGCATATCAGATGATGTCCAGACAAAGAGATTATTATTCTTCTCAAGGAATTCAAATAGCCAGGATTTTTCCTACGGATTCAGTTGTCCTCTTATCTTGATAACATTATCAGGCTTGGTACCAAGTTGGAGGGGTTCCAATTCTTGTTCAGGTTGGTGACTGGTATCCTAGATCTCTTTGTGGACATCTAATTCAATCAAAAGGACATTGACAAAGTCCGTAGTGACTGAAAGAGATTTGTCGCATTAGTTCAACTTCTGTGGTATGTTGTCAACCTTTTGTGTATCACAAGTGCACGAATCGTTCAAGTAATAAAAATAATGAGTAAGATCGTCTCCACAGGGGCTATGGTAACTTCTAAAGCTAAATATTAATCTACAACTTTATTAATTCTATTCAAGCAAATGTAAAGTGGAAAAGGAGTTGATAAATAAATTACAAAGCATAAAGAAAAGATAAAGATATGGTTGAGAGAACAGGAAATCCTTTTTCACCCCCTATTTCAATCGATAACATACAATCCATTCAAGTAATACAAATGATTAAATTAGGTTAGCCTGAGAAACTAACTTAGTTAAAAACCTATGTCTAGGTCAATTAACCCTATGTCATCTACCTAGTTCACTATGCATCCATGAGAACCAGAGCAAACAACAAGCATTAAGATCGATTCTTAACTATGATTATACATGACTAAGAGGTATATGTCTATCCTATTAGTGAATCAACCTACCCCGCCATTGGAGTAAAATTGAACATGCATTTACCATATATATAATCTAAAACCCAAAGTCATATGTCTAGACTCATTAGATTTCATCAAATCACCTAAATGCTAATTAAACAAGTAAGAGCATTAAGCACATTATGATAAAACAAAACCCAAATCATTCATATAAGCTTAAAAGAGTACAAATCAATCAATATTCATAGGGGGATCCAAAGAATACCCTATACACAACTTAGCTACTAATTGAATACGAAAATGTATTACAAAAATTTATATTGAAGATAAAGGGAAGAGAGAAAGAAGAAAGAACAGAAGATGAAGCCTAATGGGGTGAGCCATAAAGCTTGAATCTCCTTCCAAGATGAAAAGAACTCTGATCTTGGCTCCTTCAACTCTCTTTCAGCCCATAAATGAAGATCTAACTGATGGGTTCTCCAAGAAAAGAGAGAAAACTCAAAGAGTCAAAGAGAGAGCTGAAATCTGTGTCCAAAGTATTTATAGGTCCACAAACTTCACTCTTCACGCTGCAACGTTACATAACATGCGCAGCGACTCGCAAAAATTAAGGCACCAGCGCCACGGTATTCACTTCCTTGCGCCGCAGCGTTAAAGTCTCTAGTTGACAGGGTGCATAGGCAGAGAGCAGGATACCGCAACATACAGTTACTTGCACCGCGATGTGATGTACTAGAGCTTTCCTTGTGATTTCTCTTCCATTGCAGGATCTTTGCTTGCTTCAAGTTAGTTCTTTTGGGACTATCCTGCAATTGAGAAATCAATTAATCAAATACAAATGCAATCAAACTCAATCTAATCAATGATTAGGAAGGATTTAAACAAGATTGATAAGGAAGACCTCAACATGGATTTTACATAAAAATGGGGCTAAAGCCTTCCAGCAATGCATAGCAACAAGGACAAAGCAGTCAATAACACACAGAAATAGGACACAAATAACTACATACCATGGAGTTATCACACCCTCAAACCTAGATTTTTGTTAGTCCTCGAGCAAAAGAAAGTCAGACCACACTTGTAAAGACAAGTTCAACTTCAACACTAGTGTATGATGATTGCATTAAATCTCAAAGAATACGCATGCCTCAAAATCTGGTTCACGCATACACAATCCTTATCATACCAACAATCAAAGCTTCAAATTAGGCATGGTTTTATTTCCCATAAACATGTAAGCAAAACCTCTTCAATTCAAATCATACTCAACCGGATGAGTTTATGAACAAACACATGGATATAAATCAACCGAATCCATAAGATTGTAATGTAACTCTCTCTCAACTAATGTAAATCAAATATAACTGAGGATTAAAAGGGACTTTAACAGCTTGTAATGTAAGGCCATTGGTAATGGGCTCAAGAACAGAAGGGGATGGGATTTTAACACAAATATTGAGAAACATAAATATGCTAGTTCAAGACTTGAGATCATGTGATAATAGCAGGGTATTCAACAGTGAAAGATTAAAACTAGCCAGAACCATGCAATGTTTTTCATTTTTAACTTTTCTTCTTTCTTTTCTTTGCTTTGCTTGTCTCTTTTCTGTTTTTCTTTCTTTTACTTTTAGAAAGCAATTCCTTTTTCTTTAATTGCATTTGGTTCTTTCAGGCTTATTTTTGTATTAAAAATATTAATACCCCTAATCACAGAACTCACTACAAGAAATAACACCTTATGAACTCAACAAACATTGATGGTATGAAGAAAATGCAATGCTTTCACATGCATTAGAATGGTTAATAGGTGAACGAACACAATGGTAATGAAAAAAAAATAAGGCCAAATAATTAAAAAGCTTCAAATGGGACCTATGGATATCATCATGTATGGTTAAGCTTGAAATGCTCAAATGGTCCAAATAATGCCCTAATCATTTTCTCAATTATACACAATTTAGGATTTCACTTCAAGAGAGTTGTGAAACAATTTCAGAGATACAAGACATATCCATATGTACTAGTCATAATCATTCTCTAGAAAAGCATTCAAATCTAATCCGAAGCTAAACAAGCGTACTAATGGAAAATATCTCATGCATAAAAAGAATCTAGATTGATTGGTATGCTTCAAAGATTGCATAGGGATTTGATAAGCCTATATTTTATGGTCTTAAACCGAATGAATTATGGTGATTTACTTGTATTTTAGACCTTTCTTGTGCTTAATCGGGTGATTTTGACTACCATTTATAAGTTTAGGTTCAAATTGGATTTAGTTGTATATTTTTAGCATTGTGGCAATTTTACATTATTTCCGTATTTTAGGTATAACTTAAGTTATAGACATCTAACAATTATAAACTTAATCTTGTAGGAAATCTAAGAGGAAGATATACAACTTTGATGAAGAGCTAGCTGAATCAGATGTCTAGTAGATCATATTAGGCCTAGAAATCAGAACAGATGTGTTGTCGCTGGAACTTGAGTAGTTTGCAAAGATTTGGCCATATCTTGAGCTACAGAGGTCGAAACGAGGTGATTTCGGTGGCATTGGAAAGCTGAGACAAAATCCTTCAACTTTGATGAAGAGACATGACTGTGTGTCCAAGATACATGACCGTGCCTTGATAAGTCCACAATGTGTAGTTATTTGTGCCCTATACCTGTACTTTACTGATTGCTAAAGTCCTTGTATATATGCATATTTGGAAGGTTTTATGCTTATATTTGTTATATCCAGTTCTAATACCTTTCCTATATGATTCTAAGCAAACTGTGCATATTATTTGATTGATGAAGTGGATTTACAATTCTTACTGATTTGATATTTTCTCTATATTAGGAAGGGATTCAAACAAGATGATATGTGGAGCATTTGAGCTAGAATAGGAAGAGAAAGCCAAATCTGCATCTTAGCAGGAAACATCATGGCGCAGGCATATCAATGCCGCGGCGTGGAGCATTCCCCTGATAAGTGAGAGAGCTGCGCAAATGGAGCGTCGCGGCGCAAATAAATCAATGTCGCGGCGCAAATAAATCAATGTCGCGGCGTCCCTGACCTAATTTGACATGCGCCGCGAGGTAGGAATGTTAATGTCGCGGCGTGACTCTATTTTTCTGAGTCTATATATATGTCTTTAACAGATTTTATAAGGAGTTAGTTTTTAGAGCTTTTTAGGTTTAGAGAGGCTGTGACCTGTTCTTCATTTCTGGGCTGATTTGAGGCCTAGGGAGGTTAGGTTAGAGGCCAACTTCTTCATGGAAGGAGATTAAAGCTTCAAGGATAACATCTATGAATTCCTTCCTCTTATCCCTTTGTTTCTTTTATCTTCCCTATCTTTTGAGCATGGTTTTTGTCTGTAAATTCATGTTCAATAGATTAGTAGCTGTATGTAGGAAATACTTTGGATCTTTATATGGATATTGATGTTCATGTTATCTTTTGAGTATCTATTGATGTTTGGTTTTGTTCTTCTATGCCTATGCTTAATGCTTGATCTTGTTTGGCCAATAATTGCATGATCTTGATCAATGCAAATGAACTAGACATAGGGATTTGTGGATATGGATATGGTATAGTTGATGTATGTCCGACGAGTTCAATTGGCTTGGATGAGTTGATTCGCTAACTTAATAGAAATATACCATTTAGTCATGTATTAGCGCGTGTTTGACAATAGATCATTCATTAGTGGAGTTTACGCTAGTCTTCATGAAAACATAAGAAACATAGTGGATTAGGTAAATGACACCAGAGTTGATTGACCTAGACATAGGCTTTTGACTAAATCAGATTCTCAAGCTAACTTAACAATTCATTAATGTTGCTTATAAGGATTGCATATCATTAGTTGAAGTAGGAGGTGAAGAAGGATTCCCTCGACTTCTAAATCATTATCTTTATTGCTTTTGTAGTTTAGATTTAGATTATTTATGCTTTCTCTATTTTATATGCTTTCTCTATTTTAGCTAAGCTATTGGTTGTTACTTAGTAATGGAAGTCATATATCCTCGTGGGAATGAACTTATGCTTCATATCTGTATTACTTGAATGACATGTGCACTTGCAATACACAAATGGTCTAACATGTCTCCCTCCAACGTTGAAGTTACATAATTCTGGTACCAGACACGACTTTGTCTTAACCTCATGAAGCTTTTGACTTTGAGACATAGCCGTGTCTCAATGTCGCACGATTGTGTCTCCTCCAAACATGCAAATTACGCTATTTTTCAAGTTCAGACAGCCATGTCGAGCTTAGACATGGTAGTGTGAGTCCCTCTGACGTGAAAAAAGGGAAATTTTGCCTCCAAATTGTTATAAATTGGGCAAAAATACCAAACCTAAATGAGACTTTTGGCTATAGGCTACAGGAAACTTTGAGAGGCACAAGGATTGGAGGCTAGGGTTCTGAAAACAAGAGTAAGAGCATTGATCAACCATTGAAGACATCTTCTCCATCTTCATCTTCTCCATCTTCTATTTTATTTTGTAATCATGATTGTTTCTTTACCTTTTGTTCTTGTTTGTGCTTCAATTGTCTTGAGTGGCTAAACCCATTTTCTAGGATTGAGATGAAACTCTCTATTTCTTTATATTGAATTGTTAATTTAATTCTTTGTTAATGAAATTATTATTCTTGATTCATTTTTAGTGTTCTTAATACTTGTGGTATGTTGCCGGCCATATTTACATGATCTTAGGCTTTAGGTGAATGACTGAAAAATGAAATCTAATTACTTGATAATCTAATAATTGAACTTATGAATTGAGACCTAGACATAGGCTTAAATCATTCGAGGGTTAAACGATTGTCATAAATCTTAATGAGTTGGAACTTGGATTAATTGCCATGAGAATGAGGTTAGTGAAGTTTTAGCACGTTTTTAGTGTCAAGAAATTGGACTTTAAATAATTTAGGATGAATCATCTTCAAGAACATATTAAACATTAACAAAGATAGGATTACAATTTAGCATAGGGGATAGTGTAATGGATTCCCAGTTCTAGGCCTTTAAACCTTAATTGAATCTTGACTTTTCTTGATTTATTTACTTTCATTATTATTTTGATTTTAATTTAGCTTTTACTATTGATTTTATTCGCTTAAATAATCGAAGTAGCCGTAAGAGTTAGTAATTAACTGATCCTCGTGGGAACGATCTTTATTTACTACTTGTACGATCCGTGCACTTGTAAAAAATCAACAACAAGTTTTTGGCGCCGTTGCCGGGGATCGTGTTGATATTAACACAAGTGGCAATTTGGTTTATTTAAGCAATTTTTATTTTATTTTATTTTAATCTTATTTTATTTTCACTTGATTTTTCTTTGAATTTTCAAGTGTTATTTGAGGAAGACCATATGACGAACAACAATAACCAAGTCGCCAATCCAGAGCGTAGGTTGAGGGATTATGGAACTCCCAATGCTAATGCTTGTCAGTCTTCCATTGTTAGACCACGGATAGAAGCCAACAACTTCGAGATCAAGACATCATTGATCCAGATGGTCTAACAATTGTAATTCAGCGGGTCACCAACTGAAGATCCAAATTAATATTTGGATGTATTCTTAGAGTTGTGTGACACTATCAAAATTAATAGGATTTCGATGGATGCTATACGGATCAGACTTTTTCCCTTTTCTCTTAGGGAAAAAGCCAAGAAGTGGATTCACTCAGAGACCCCTAATTCACTCACCACCTGAAATTTGATGGAGCATGCTTTCTTGGATAAGTATTACCCGATTGGAAAGACAATAAAACTCTGTCAAGACATCACTACCTTCTCTTAAAAGGAAGATGAGTCTCTTTATGAAGTATGAGAGAGGTATAATAATCTTATTTATCAGTGTCCACATCATGGCTTGCAGGATTTTGTTGTCATTCAGACCTTCTATGCTGGGTTGTCTTTCTCTACAAAGGCAGCTCTTGATGCCGTAGCTGGCGGTGCTTTGATGGCCAAGACTCCAACAGAGGCAAGGGCCTTAATTAATGAGGTAGCTTCAAATATTTATTTGTGGCCAAGTGAGAGATATACTTCAAGGAAGCACTCCAGAATTATAGAGCTTAATGCCATTACCATGTTGAGTGCCAAGTTTGACACCTTGGCTAAGTCACTTGAGAAGCTGGATGTCAATGCTATAAATACTCCTAAAGCAACTTGTGAAAGATGTGGAGGAAGACATTTGACTTTAGAATGTAATGCAGTGGAGACGTTTTCTCAAGACCTGTCGTTGGGGCAAGTGAATTATGTCCAAAATGACAATTTCAAGGCTCAAGGGAATCTTTACTCTAACTTATACAACCCAAGCTGGAGAAACCATCCAAATCTCTCATATGGCATTCAACAAAATAATGGGGGGTCACTAGGATTCCAACAAGAAGCTCACTAATCCTCTCAAGGTGGGAAGTCCGATTTAGAAGCACTCATGGAGAATTTCATAGTTACCCAAAATGAGCATAATCAAGCCATTCAAGCTCAAGTGCAACAATATGGGGAGTCCATCAAGCACATTCATACTCATCTAGATCAAATGGTAACTCATTCTAAGATGCTTGAAACTCAAATAGCCTATCAAGTAAGTTTGTTCAACATGGTCCAAGGGCGAATACCCAGTCAACCAAAGACCAACCCAAGGGAGCAAGCTAATGTAATTTTCTTAAGAAGTGGTAACCCACTTGAAGGCTCCACAAGAGAAGAAAAGCTTGAAAAGAAGAAAACCTATGATAATGAAGAAAAACAAGATAAGCTCAAGGACAAAGAAGAAGACAAAGAAAGCACTAAAATATATGTTCCTCTACCAACATATGTTCCTCTACCAACATATGTTTCACCTTTGTCCTTCCCTAAAAAATCTCAAAGTGTAAAGCTTGATCACCAATTTGACAAATTTTTTGAGGTACTTAAAAAGCTTTACATAAACATACCTTTTACGGAAGTGCTCTCCCAAATGCTCACTTATGCTAAATTCTTAAAAGAGATTCTCCTCACTAAGAGGGAGCTTGAAGACTATGAGACTGTTGCGTTGACAAAAGAATGCAGTGTGATAATTCAAAATAAGCTTCCTTCTAAGCTTAAGGATCCGAGTAGCTTCTTGATTCCATGCTCAATTGGGGACATGCACATCAATAAGGTTTTGCGTGATCTTGGGGCAAGTGTGAGTTTGATGTCTCTTTCTCTTTGCAAGAAACTTAATATTGGGGAGCTTAAACCGACCACCATCTCTCTTCAATTGGCGGATAGGTCAATTAAATGTCCTATTGACATTCTAGAGAATGTTTCCTTGAAGGTTGGAAAGTTTTTGTGTCAGTTGACTTTGTTGTGCTTGATATGGAGGCAGATATTCAGATCCCAATCATACTTGGGCGTCCTTTCCTTGTCACTGGAAGGGCAATCATTGATGTCTACGAAGGAAAATTGACTCTGCGATTGAATAATGAGAAAGTAGTTTTTAAAGCTTTTAATTCTAAAAACAATCCTAATTCCTTTAATTCATGTAATTACATTGATGCTACTGATGTTGTGGATAGAGTTATACTTTCAGATATGCAGGAATATGTGTCTAAAGATGTGTTAGAGAAAACCTTACCCAAGGATGCCATAAACTTTGAGAAGGCCAAGCCCTGCAAGAAGGGACCAAAGAAGAGGAGTGACGAGTGTGTCAAGAAGCGTTAATTTAGGCTTGGGGATAAAGTTCTTGTCGATAACTCGTTTTTACGTTTCTGTCCTAGTAAGTTGTGGTCAAAATGGTCTAAACCATATGAAATTATTCGGGTCTTATCCTACAGAGTGCTTGAGGTGAAGAAAGAAGGCCATAAGACATTCATGATAAATGGCCAGATAGTAAAACACTATGAAAAATGAGTGGGGACTGAGCACCACTCTGTTGACATCACCTAAGCAAAGAATCAACTCATAGTCAAGCTAATGACTATAACTTAACGCTCCTT
This sequence comes from Ormosia emarginata, assembly GCA_029884605.1. Classification (NCBI taxonomy): domain Eukaryota; kingdom Viridiplantae; phylum Streptophyta; class Magnoliopsida; order Fabales; family Fabaceae; genus Ormosia; species Ormosia emarginata. The sequence goes on from JAQQTP010000084.1 coordinate 3,168,049, forward strand.
GGGAGGCAACCCAAAATTTTCTCTCTTTTTCTTTTTACTCTCTTATTTTTTATTTTGTCCTTTTTTGTCATTACATATTTTATTGATTAACATTTTTTCTATTTTTGTTTCGTAGTAAGCTAATATTAAGTTGGCTTAAGTGCCTCCGTGAGTTCGGAGCCTTTGTAGAGGGATGTATATAGCCATCGGCAACCAAAAAGATTTTTCTTCTATTTCCTTTAATTTTTCTTTATTTTCGCATTTCATTCTTTTATTTTATTTTTTAGTTTTTGATTTATTTTTCATGTGCAGTTTTAGACCAGATGTTCGAGTTCATGGCTACATGCCTCCCTCTCCCATCCTCTCCCACCACCTTTGTGATCTTGCATTTTCATTTTCAGGGAAGTTTCGTTGTCCTTTGTTCTGTTACTTTTCTTATTTAAACATTGAGGACACTATTTATTTCAAGTGTGTGGGAGAATCGATAAACACTTGAGTATTGCATCGAATCAAGCTGGAATTGTATGTTAATTTCCTGATTATTTATGAGCTGATTGAGATATGTTTGAGAGGGAAGTCCACTGCTAATGAATTAATTTTTGTGCAAGGCAATCTTTTTCAATTGAATATTGAAACATTTAACATTTTATTTGGGAAATTAGCAATGTCTGCTTGCATTTGATTTCTTTATTAACATTAGCCAGAAAGTGAGTTTTGAGCTTTATTGATTGGATTTTTCATAATAAAATCCTATTTTTCCTTCTAGAGTGATATTTCTCTTGATTTATGTGCGCTAAAACTTATTTTGATATCTTATTGAGATTTTAATGATTCACATACATACTTGGACATGATTAAGGCAATTAGACTTAATTCTTTCTTGACTTCTAGAGTTACATTGAGAAAATAATCCCTAGTTGCCATTTTGAGCCTGAAATTAATTTCTTTGAATACTCAATTGAATAATTAGGTTGAATTCTTTGGAGCATCTGATATGTTGATTGAAAGGTCTTGAAAAGTTACTTTTGTCTTCAGGGGTTGAAAGAAAGAAAAAAATAAATAAATAAAAATTTTGAAAAGAAAAGAAAGAAAGAAAGAAAGAAAGAAAGAAAGAGATTGTTGGTAAGGGATAATGTAGTGGATTCCTAGTTCTAGGCCTTTAAACCTTGGTTGAATCTTGACTTTTCTTGATTTATTTGCTTTCTTTATTATTTTGATTTTAATTTAGCTTTCACTATTATTTTTATTCGCTTAAATAATCGAAGTAGCTGTAAGAGTTAGTAATTAACCGATTCTCATAAGAATGATATTTATTTACTACTTGTACGATATGTGCGCTTGCGAAAAATCAACAACAGGATTCACAGAAATAATTGAGGTTAACGCGCATCCTTAACTATCATCGGGCAATCCATACTCTAGCTAATGGCATCATGCAATGCTTTCAAATAATTTGGCAATAACAACATACAAATTAACCATTAAGTGCACCATATTATATAATAAAAACAAATAAATAAATAAATAGCTAAAAGAATAAAAAGCTGATATTATCAAAATAAATGGACACCCCCCAAACCAGAGGGAAACAATGTCCACACTATCTACCATACACATACACACACACACACACATAAAGAAATAGAGTCAACATGAAAGAAAGATGCTCTGAATACATCATACTACTCATCATCCTCAACATCTAGCAGGATCTCAGCGCCTGCACCGCTGTCATCATCACCCGGAAGCAGCTCAGTATCACTACCACTATCATCATGGTGGGCAGCTGGGTCCTGATGTTGATGCTAGGGTCTGGCATGGGCAAAAGGTGGGTGAGGTAGGGTGGGGAAATCGTTAGTCGAAATGTGGAGGCACTCCTCCAGCAATCTGGCAGACCCAATAGTGCATGTCTGCATGTCAACCATATAGCACAACAAAGCACGGTTATTATCATCCATCCACTGGGGAATCTGGGGCTCTGGGGCTGCTTTTTGAGCTCTCTTGTGGGCTCGGCGAAGCACTGCCGCTTCTATTGGAGCCACACTGACCCTCCCAATGAAATACTCATTGAGGGGTTGTTTGACCTCAGTGCATTCCTCATACAGGCCTATGTGAACTCCGCGCCTCTGGCATAGTAACTGGATGAGTGATAGGAAGAAGAAGTTGCACTGCTCACTGACTGCCTGAAGCAGCTGAGTCTGAAAAATGACTGAGACGTCTATCGACCACCGCTCTAAAATAGTATATATCATGATGGCCTTGTCACGGGTAACCTCTGACAGGTTGTTGGAAGGCAAGAGCCTGGTACTGATGAAGTGGTACCAGACTTTGGCCTCTAAGGCCAAACAGTAACGGAGGGAAAAATCGTGCGCGCCCCTGCTGTGAGAAGGTCCATGGGACTGACTGTCACTCTGGTGTACAAATGCGCATGGTGACCATCTGTAGGTCAATCCCCTCGGGCTCCCACCGACTGAACTAAGTGTAATCACAGACCAAGGGAGAGGGGGCAAGGTAAGCACCGCCCTGATGGACTTTAAGGAAAAAGATACACGGTGGCTCCGCATGGTGACAATGGTGGAGTTGACGTGAGTGAAGGCCAAGTTCGCGTAGAACTCACGAACCAATAGTAGAGATGCCCTGCTGGGGTGTTTGGCAAACTCCCCCAACCCGTGTTGCCTGATGGTGGCCTCAATGTCGGCCTGAATGATGTCAGTAAAGAGAAATCTGTGCTCCACAATAATATGTTTAGAGACCAAGGTCCCATAGTGGTTCTGCGCAACCGTAGAAATAAATCTAGTCCGGTCGAAATCCTGAGAGGGAGAGATGGTTCCCTTTGTTGCATGCTGCTCTCACTTCTAAGTCCCAGCTTTGCAAATAGATCTAAGAATATAATGTTAGTCAAGTTCCCTTAATCGACAAATATACGCCAAATCTCGACATTGGTGATTATACCAGAAATCACTATCAGATCATCACGATTTGAAATGATGTTTCCGTAATCCTTATTAGAAAAAGAGATCAATGGTGTCTTTGGGGATCCATTTTTCACCTTTGAAAATGAATAGGAAGCCACACTCAATATTGCACAGAGAGCTTTCTTCCTTGCATTGCTGGATTCACTGCCACCCACGAAGTCCCCTAAAATCGTGTTCATTGTCTGGGTTACTTTTATATAACGGCGATCATTATCCTTAGTAGGAGGATCTCAAGGTTGTTCCCTATCTTGATTTTGACATTATCCCGAGATGGACCCTATCTAGGAATTTCATTTCTTGTTGATGACTGCCTCCTCTGATATGGGGATGGGCTTCTCCGGCGACTGTAACTCCTCTTCTAATAGTTCTTGTTACCCCTCTAACTCTTATTCTTGGATTGATGTATATATTGGCCTAAGCGCCCATCCCGGATTAAGGATTCAATGGTGTCCAAAAGGTGGACGTAGTCTTCAGTAGTGTGTCCATAGCCTTTGTGGAACACACAATGTTTCAACTTGTCTTCCTGCACATGTTTTCTTAATGTAGAAGGCTTCTAGATGTCCCTGAACTCTGTGTTCATTATCTCTTGATAGATTTGGGCCCGATGTGTATTGAGGGGGGTATAGTCTTGGTACTTCCCCTTCAAAGGTGGCTTGGAATTCCAAAGTTGTAAGGAAACTTGGGTCAGCTTCAGTTTTGCTTCCTCAGCTTTATCTACGTTCTTCCTGGAATAGATAACATCTTCTGCATTGATGTATTTATCAGCTCTAGCCCGAAACTCGTCCATCATATGATCTTCTTTCTTAATGAGTGATGTGAAAAATGGACCAAAACAAATACCTTCCCTCATGTAGTGCAGGGCAAACCTCCCATCCTAATCATGGATGTTTAGACACTCTTTGTTGAAATAGGCTATAAAATCCCAAAATGACTCCTCTTTTCCTTGTTTGATCTGGGAAAGATATGAAATTAATTTCAACTATACTTTACAGAGGGTAAAATACAGTAAAAATCTCGAGGACAAGTCATCCCAGTTATCAAAGGATTTCGAAGTTAGGGTGGTGAACCACTTCAAGGTGACTTTCTACAGGGAGAGAAGGAAAGCGTGACACATAAATGAATCATCACCTCTGGCAAACATCAAGACCGAAACATTAGCATCCAAGTGTTCTTGGGGGTCCGAGGTCCCATCATAGGCTTCAATATTAGTTGGATATTTGAAGCATCTAGGATCTCATAAACCATTAACTCGTTAGAGAAATATTGGTTTTGCTTAACTGATCTTCGTTGTCTAGGTTCCTGTTCTCTGCGATATTTTCTCCCCAGGTTACCAACCCTTTGTCCAGGTTCCACTATCCTAGAATTTTCTTGGTCTCAACCCCCGTCTTAGGCTGGTTCCTTTTTATTATTGTGATTTCTGTGTGGAACCTAATTTTCACCTTCTTTTTTTGCGTGAGTGATTCTTTCCAACTCCTGGATGCGTTCATCTTGGAGTCTGACAAGGGAGATTAGTTCTCTTTGTGATAGTTTAGGGAGATATTGTAACATCATGAGAAACATATTAGGCTTGTATATGATCTTAGAGGTACTATTATACTTGTATAACATGCCATATAAGTTTTGTGACAAACTGAGTTCATATAGGCACTTAGTTATAGCCTAAAAGTTGGAAAGTAGTTTAAAATGACTCAGATAGTAATATAAGTCACTAATTTGATGGAAATTAATCTAGAGAACTTATTTCTATGTCACAAATGAGTGAAAATGATGTAGTTAAAATTTGAGAAAAATAAAAGTTAATTTGGTATTTTTAGGCATATTGGTTATGCATTTAATGCCCGATTAGCTAGCAGCAGATATGAAAAATTAGGATAATGGTGAAACAACATTTTTAATAAATCTTAATATTTATTTTAAAGTTGTTGAAAGTTAAAAAACTTGATTTAGCTAAATCTAAGTGTTTTTAGCAGATTAGGAAGTATTAGTGAAATATCTTAAGGTTGCAAGTCACCTACGTTTAACAGTTTTTATTATTGACATTCAATACATAATTTTTCAATCTTTCTCAACTATCTTGACTCTCTTTCACGCTCTCTCTTTGGGATAGCTTAAAACCAAGGAAAGTAAGAGGAAAAGGAAGAAGATAAAGGGAGGAAGAAGATGAACAAGGGAAAGGCAAAGATTGAAGGTTGATCAAGCTTCATTATCACTATCTTGAGGTAAGGGTTTCTAACCTAAAACTTATTCTTTTTTCCTTCATTCCTCTTAAGTTGGATGTTAAGTCATTAGATTGCGAAAAATGGGTTTTAAAGAGTAAAGATCCCTTTTCTTGTTAGTACTTGTTTTCTTTGAGTGAAATGAGTTAGTTTTGCTTATTGAATGCAATAGGATTGGTTTTGGTTATCAAACAAGGTGGTTAGTTCATTAAGTTTGAACCTAGAAATTAAGTTAGGGGAATTGTGATTTTTGTCACAAATTCCTACCTAAGTAATATAATTATGTAATTAAGTGTTACAATATGTTTAAGGGTTGATTGTGATGTTAGAAATCACTTAGAAACTAACTTTGAGTGGCTGAATGAGGATTAAATTCCAATGGAATAGTAACCTATTTCTGCATAATCTAGTTTCTACACTTAGCATCGCGGCGTGATGAGGTTACATCGCATCGTGAGGTAGTTTTTGCTTACTGCGTTGCGGTGTGAAGTGAGTGGCACCGCAATGTGAGACTCTTTAACTCCAAAAATGTCCTTTTTTATGTGTTCAAGTTCTTGACTAGATGAAATCATTTATACATGTTTCCTAAAGTGTGTTAAGACACTTTTAGGGTTATTTCACAAGGAAAATAACTACCTAGTATATATGGATAAGTTGAGTTTCTAAACTTCTCAAAAGTTATAAATTGTTTAGAAAAGGTGTTTGGGACGTTGAACATAACATTGTGGCATAGAATACCACTTGTGGTGTGATGGTGAGAAAATCCAGACACAGATTTGATGAGTAAGTTACACTTGTCAAAAAAAGGCTTTGTTTACCCTACGAAAGCAAGAATTGGGTTATACATGCAAGTCCTTTGATTAAAGCTATTTTCTCTCATTGATTTTAATTGTAATTGAGTATTAGTCAAGAGTGGTTCCTTAAACAGTTAAAGTTGAGCCACAATATAATTATCTTAATTAAGGGTGAGTTAAATCTCTTGACCTTGCAAAATGGCGAGTGAGACTTTTTGCTAAGGATGATATTGTGAGACAAGAGAGCCAAAGAAGCTTCTTGTGAGGGTAAAATTCCGAGTAAGACAATTTACCAAGTTTAGTGGTGTTATACAGTTGTATGAACGATTGTGTAATATTGAGATAATTTAGATTTCTATATGTTATACAATTGTATGGGTGGTTGTATAATGTTGTTGTAGTTTCAATTTTTGTGTGTGTGTGTGTATTAACGAATAGTATGAGATACTTGAATATTACAGAGAAATTTTATGTTCTCATCCATTTCTCATGTTTCTATGGTAAAACAGGTTAGTACCCTTTGGAGGGTCAAAAGAAAAAGAAGATAGAGCTACGAGATTAAATAGGTTAGTTTATGTTTTATGCACAACTCTTGTATATATATTACTCTTGCCGTGAAAGCTCTTGATGTATATATATTTCGTTTATTGTGGCTCTCCATATTAATTTTTCGTGAATGATATGGGATTAGTATATTAGATAGTATAGAAGTAACATGTCTAATACTATATATCTTTATGTATGATAGTTATATCAAGATATTTTTCTTAGGGAGTTACAAGTGTGATTCGTCCTGTTGGGGTCGAACACCCTCATTATTTTTCCTATCTGCAATCTAACTTTGCCTGAAGGGGCTCTGTGTGATCTGAGTCGCTTTATAGCTGGAACGCACCTGGCAAAGGAGAAGAGTTCTCGTTGGAGAGATATGCTTTTTCTCTATCTCGCCTGGATTCTGGTTGAGCAACGACTGTGTTTTGGGCGGCGACAAGGCCTAGACGGTGACTGGTGGATGGCTGACTTTGCACAACGAAAGCACAATTTTATCTGGTAGTTACCATGGTGGTTGTAACACCCTAACCCTAATATAGTAGTATATTCACAATATATCATAGTAAAGAGAGTTAAACATGTCACTTTTACTTTAACACATCGATAAAATATTCCATAATAACTATACAAGCTAATATAGAGAGCCAATAGGGAAGAAAAGTTTAATATATACATCATTTGCCACAAACGGGCTTATTGTCATATACAAACTTTATATATAACTAAATAATATAAATAAGAACATGTTTAGATCCACAAGAAACAAAATAAACTACTCTAAGTCTCTTGCTTCTTCTTTTTCTTTTCCTTTTTAGGGCCTTGACTTGGATTTACATAGAAACACAACGAGGTGAGAATTTACAAATCTTCAGTATAAGTATGCCAAAATCAGCATTTATAGCATTCACAACGTATAAACAACTTAGTTACCAAGAAGCGAGACAACTGCCCATACAATTATCCAATATTGCAATGTATAGTATGACATATGAATATGCCTAAGAAATGTCCTAATAGTATGCTTATGCAATGCTTGTGCAAGTTTTTGTTTTATAAAACACATGATACTCACATATTCCCAAGAACCATGTTCCCATGTGTTTGTCTAAGAAGGATAGGCAAAAGAGCCCTTACACTATCTGGTCATCAGTGGATTCCTTCCCCTCACAAAAGTAAGAGTACTGCTACCATCCTATGTATTGGTAACCCTAACCATAATAGCTTTCTAGCTACGATAATTTAGGACTAGTCCTCATTTTCTGGCCAAATAGTTGTACACACCATCTAAGGTCATAATACATAAGAATAGCAAGTGTAAAAACATGCAAAGATAATTTCAAATCATATTTGAAATATCACAAGGTTCACAACAACCAAGTGATAAAGTAATGCTAGTAACTTAAGACTCAAACCTATCTTATCACTTAAGGTAGCAAGATCTATGTCACTAGCATTATTGTATCTAGTACCTCACACCATCACTTCACAAGTGATTTCAAAGTCAACCCCATGTTAAATAAGGTCCTAGGTACCACCCTATGACATTCCACCACATATGGATGCTCAAGATTTATCACAAATCCCATATATACAAGTTAGTTATTTTCTCTATAAAATACTTCTAATAGTGTCTCAATACACTTTAAAAAGACATGCATAAGCAATCCCAACAAGTAGGGTAGTTCATTTCATCAAAATAAAATCTTGGACAAAACCTTGTTTGGGCACTTAGGCGCCCAGTTCTCAGCGCTTAGGTGCTTACTCTAGTACTTAGGCGATCATTCCTGGTGCCTAGGCGCCTTGCACCCTATGTGTTGATGAAAATCTCGGGGCGTCTGGTGCTTAGGCGCCTAGCGCCCAAAAACACTTTCCCTCACGTCTGGTCCTTGGGCGCCCAATCCTAGCGCATAGGCGTCCAAACACTAGAAAAATTCTGTAGAAGGCCTAATACTGTTCTATTTGTTCCCAACCAAAAATCCAACCTTCCAAATATGGATTCTAAGTGGTTTTCAATCAAAAGACTTCTAAACATGTAGTACTCTCTTAAACAAGCTCTCAACACTTCTAGTCATGGATTTAAGATAAAAAAATCCTAACCTTTTCATACCCATTTTTTTAACTTTCAACACAAGGTGTTTCATGGATACTTCCAAAGATTAAAATTATCAACCATTCCTAGATCAACACAAGTTGAGCCATGAAATGAGTTTACCACAAGTTCAACCAATCTAAAACATGATAAAGCCATAAAACATATTTTTTCCAAGCTTAAACATACATCACAAGTATGAATAGAAAAGAGCAAGAAATGGAAGATGAAAACAGCCACCCCTACCTCAAAGGTGTGGTGGATGATCAAGCCTTGACTTTGCCTTTGATTTTCCTCCTGTTTTCCTCCTCTTCCTTCTCATTTTCTTCTTTCTTTTCTCTATTTTTGTTTCTCTCTTCTGCTGCTGCTATAACGTGAGAAAGAGAGAATAAAAGGTAAGAGAAAAATGTCTCAAAAGGTCAAAAGGAATGGGTGAAAATGTGAGGCTTAGAAGTCTTTAGGATATTTTGTTGAAACTTATGTATTTGTTAAGAACATTTAGATTTCTCCAAATCAAGTTTCCTAACTTCCATAGATATTAAAATAAATCTTAAGATTCATCTTAATCATAATTTCACCATTTACAAAAGTTTCCATATCTGTGATTCACCAATCCGGTACTTAAACACCCTGTCAGTGTACTTAAAAATACCAAACTAGTTCAGTTAACTTTCAAAAATTAACCATATCACATTTTACACATTTGTAACCTAGAGACAAATTCTCTATATTTATTTCCATTAACCAAGCAGTTTATGTCATTTCCTAAGTTGATAACAACTATCTTTTACATATAGTGTTACAACAAAGTGACTCAACTAACTCAGAAAGTCATAAAAGTAAACAAGTATGTCAAGCAAGTATTATGCTACCTTTGTAACTATATACAAGTCTAACATGTTAAAGAGAATGTTAAAGTGGTGGTGGTAGGATTCGAAGTTTATCAGTTTTGCAAACGGCGCCATGTTATAAATGAGTTTTAGAGGATTGCTTGAGTAAGGCTGATGAAGGTAGTTTCCTTCATAGCACAGTGGCAGTGATGATCTTTCGAGGGGTGGATACCTGCAGAAAGTATTTCGACGCTCAAGTTAATTCATGCACAAGATGGGTAATGCTTAAGAGTTCAGATCTATACCTTTGCTACCCTGTCTAGTATTTATAGGAGCATTGTTATAAATGAGAATCTCAGTTAAAATCTGTATTAACAAATAATAAATGTTATCAATTAGGATCCCTATGAAATTGGAAGCAATTAGAATAATTATCTCTTTTAACTATATCTATATTTATGAGGGATTTTGGGAGAGATTTACTTCTCGTTGATAAGTACAATTATAGCTCTAAGTGTGCATGCACCGTTCGCCAAGATCCGTCTTAGACAAGCTGGATTGCTGCTGACTCAGCTAACCCGAAATTCGAACTATATATATATAATTTATTCCTTAATAAGGTAAAAGATTTGATCAAACCCATCAATTACAAAATGAGTAAAATAGGAAACAATTTAAATGATAAAGGATTATTATGTTTCTAGTCTATACCAGTGTAAGTTTTTTTTTCTTACACTTATTTTCAGTTGTTAGATCCACTTTTATCTAATGGTTACTTTTAATAAAATAATCTCAACTATTAGATGAAAATAGAACTAACGGTTAAAAATGAGTGTAAGAAAAAAAAAGACTTATATTGGTGTAAGTTAATCTCTCTCTCTCTCTCTCTCTCTCTCTCTCTCTCTCTCTCTCTCTCTATATATATATATATATATATATATATATATATATATATATTATTCCTTAATAAGGTAAAAGATTTGATCAATCCCATCAATTACAAAATGAGTAAAATAGGAAACAATTTAAAATGATAAAGAATTATTATGTTTCTAGTCTACACCTCTTTTTTAATTATTTCATATGGAGTTGGGTTTATATGAAATTATCGTGCTTATTTTCTACAGCTCCATTACGAGAATTCTCCCAAATCCAAACCTAGGCATGGATTTTATTTTTCATTTTTAATCATTGTCTTTTGCATGTTCCAATTCTTACTTTTTTTTCATCTTCTCTCATTAAAGGATAAAAAATTTAGGGTTTCTTACTCTTTCCTTAGAAATCAATTATATAGATACTTGAGCTTTTTGGCTGTATATCAATTTTTGGTTGCATATTCATGTGGGATTTTGTTCTTATTTCAGTTTCAATTCTTGGTGCTTTCTTGTGAAGGGTGTTATGACATTCCTAATAAGGATTGTTAAGATCCAGAACAAAGGTAGTAATTATTCTTAGAAAAAAGATAATATTACATAATTTTTAGTGGTGTATATATTATTTATATTATTTTTAAGAAGATGTGATTGAAAAAAAAATAATATAAAAAATATATATAATAAATAATATTAAATAAAATATAAAAAAATATATGTACTATTTGATAAAAAAAATATAAGAGTTGTTATTCTTACTTTTGTCACCAATGCATCCAGTCTGATGGAGAACCCACTTGGTCGAGGCTTTAGTGATGGGTATGTTCTTACTCCTTTCTTCTAGATCATTCGCTGATTTTTTAAGGCTACGCATTATATAATTTTTATTCGTTTTTGCCCTTACTGTAAAATTAGTTTAACTTTTAAATGTTGTAATAACAATATCAACATCTCTTTGATATGAGACAGCAACTTCCTCTAGTATTAGAGCTAACTGTTTGCAATGATCTCACCAAGGAACATAAGAACACATCAAAATCGCAAGGTGTTTGTATTACTACTTAATAGTTTCTATCTTCATACGATCAAGGCAATCCACTAAATTCACACAAGCGAAGTTTGATATATCATACTTTGCATGAATTAGTTTTTATTAAACTCTTTTAATTTTGTAAAGCATAAACCAAATCATAAAAAAAATTATAAAGTATTTTGGAGTTTAGATGAATACCTTAATAAGGTTGACAAATGTAGTTTCCTCTGATGCACAGTAGTTGCAACGGTGATGTGAGGAGGTGGATAATTGTAAAAAACACTCTAACACTCAAGTTAAATTATGCACAAGGTGAGTAGTGTTTAGAATTAGATGCATACATTTGTTACTTTATGTAGTATTTATAGGAATGTCTTAATTGATAAGAATTGTAGTTTATTTTGTATTAAATATTGTTAATTATGATAAAAATCTAATGAGATTGTCATCTTCTTATAAAGGATTATCCTATTTATGATGGATATAATTAATTTTTATATCTTCGAGAAATCTTATGGGAGATTTATTCCTCATAAGTAAGTAAATTTACTTTTCTAATAGTGCTCATAAATATCTTGAATCTAATTCTAATAAATATCTTGGATCTAATTCTAATAAGCTGGGTCATGAAACGCTAACCCAAAACTCAGTCCAATACATAAAGCATAAACCTTCCTTTATGTTATTTACCGTATTAAAAGAATAAGATGGAAAAAGATAATCACTTCTAACCTTCAATGTCTCAATAATAACTGTCTAAATTTTTTATGATATTAAATATTGAAATTACTCCTTAACGTAGATCTTAGCAATGTTCTGCCTTATATTTTGAATACAAGATGTCAAAGAAGGACTTTTATAAACATGTTATGGTTGATAATACAAAACATGTCTAGAGGTACTCAATATTTAATCATCTATATTTGAGATGTAATGTTTTTTAACATGTAAGGAATATAATTTCTTTATAAATATGATATTTGATTGGAGATTATCTAATGGCGAAAATCTTTTGGATGAATTAAAGCATGGAATAAAACCAAATAGAGGAAGCAATGATGTATACTATTCTTCTATGAGTTGAAAACTTTGTCCGTAAAATTGTCCACAACTAGACCTTTAACAAGTTCATTGTTTGCTTATAGAAAAGGTTTTAGACTTCTTTATGGTTCAATATTCGCATATTAGAAAATACAATCTAGCTCAATGATAAACATTAACCATAATTCAGTTACTTCTAAATTAAAGAGTTTAACTAATTAAACCCGTATATTTTAACTATAAGAAATAAAGATACAAATTTACAGAGGGCAAAAGCAATAAACTACTAAGATAGCTTAGGAACTTATTTCCATTTTAAACTTTTAGTTTAGTGGCAGTATTAATCACAGCATCAATTACTTAAAGTAAACACTTGGTTCTTTTCTATGTAAATTTTTCTTCTTTTACAAAAGAACATGATAAAATTAATTGAATAAAATTTATTATTAGAAAATAAAGTTCATTAATTATATTATTTTCAATAATCATTTTACTTAGATGTATGTATATTTGTAAAATAATTTCACTCATATGTGCACACATATATTCTTTTATAATGAAACTATCTTTTAACTATATGTCCAATAACTTCAGAAATAAAAATTCTACTACTTAGTTTATTTTCTTCATGTAATTTGTTTTTTAGGGAGGTGATGTGATTGAGTTTCTTGAGGGACTAAATGACATTGGGATAAAAAAATTTATGTTCAATGTTCACATCAAGACTAATGATACCTTTGTATATCCTATATATATTATTATCAAAATTAGTCATGTTATCGTAATTTAGAAAATTATCTTTTACCTATGAGTGAGATAATATTTTGAAAACCTCAAAAAAAAAAAAATCTTATCTTAACCTTCGTTGGAATTAATTCTTCGACCCACACATCAAGTTATATATATAAATTATTAATTAATTGGATTTTAATAACTTAAATAAAATTTGTTAGACACAAGTCATTAGTGAATAAGTCTAAAATATAAATATAGATAAGTATACATCATTACGTTATCCTTTTTTTTTTTTCTAAATTTTAATCCCCTAATTTAGATGTGTTGTCAATTTTTTATCCAAATTATAAATTTTTTCTTTGGTATTGCCAAATTATAAATTATTATTAAGTGATGATGACTTTATTTACTTTTTTCTTTTTTTTTTTAAATAAACTCGCTGCACATCGCAAGAGTACAAACAGTGGCAGAGTCACGTATAGATATGGGGGAGCACAAGCTCCCCGTGAATCTTTTTTAAAAGATTAACATGTATTAAAAACATTAAAAGTCTTTAGTGTACTTAAAAAAAAATATTACCCCCGGTAACCTGAAGCTAATCCAATGAAATTTTTCTATATTGTCAAATCCCAATTATTTTTAAACCGCGACAACAACTCAGCGTAGGCACCATCTGCCTCTCTCATTCGACCAAAGTCTTGATTTTTTATCACACTTAATTTTTATTAATATTTTGAGAAACTAAAAAAAAATAATCTTATCTCAACCTTCGTTGGAATTAATTCTTCAACTTACGCATCAAGTTATATATATAAATTATTAATTAATTGGATTTACACACTTAAATAATATTTGTTAGACACAAGTCTTTAATGAATAAGTCTAAAATCTAAATATAGATAAGTATACATCATTACGTTATCCTTTTTTTCTATATTTTAATCCCTTAATTTAGAAGTGTTATCAATTTTTTATCCAAATTATAAAAATTTTCTTTGGTATAACCAAATTATAAATTATTGTTAAGTGATGATGACTTTATTTGCTTTAAAAAAAAAAAAAAAACTCGCTGCACATCGCAAGGGTACAAACAGTGGCTAAGCCACGTATAGATATGGGGAGCTTGTAATCTTTTTTAAAAGATTAACATGTATTAAAAACATTAAAAGACTTTAGTGTGCTTAAAAGAATATTACCCACTGTAACCTGAAGCTAATCCAATGAAGATTCTTCTATATTGTCAAATCCCAATTATTTTTAGACCGCGACAGCAGCTCAGCGTAGACACTATCTGCCTCTCTCATTCGACCAAAGTCTTGAATTTTTATCACACATATTTATTAATTTTTTTTACTTATACTCTAAATTTTTTGAACATATGAAACTTTTACTTTTGTTTTAAGAAAGTGATGGATTTTTTTTTTTATTTATGGTGCAATTTTTTTATGTCTATTGCTTTTCACGACTTTAAGTAGCATGTTTCTTAGGCATTTATTTTTTAATTCAATTAACAATATTTAATTGTTATTTATATTTTATATATGTTATGTTATAGTTTTAGTTTGATGTACTATAAATGTAAAATTTTTTATATTATTAATTATATATATTATATATATAATTTTTGAAATAATTATTATAAAAGTCAAATATTTTTTATAACATAATTATACATAATTGAATAAATGTATAATTTTTTTATATTGATAATAAATTTAAATTAAATCTATAAATTTATATCATATTTTTGTAAATATTAATACTTTCCCTAACCATCAAGACCTGACTCCACCTCTGGTTACAAATCTAGTTATAGTTAAAATGAAGGTAACTCAAGTATAGATAATTAAAAGTAAAATAAAAAACTTAAACGTGACCAAACTAAGGGAGTCCCTTTATTAATGGCAAAGAAATAGATATTGAACTTAGTTAATATATATTCACAAAAAAAATTACTTAAATTATAGTATTAATATAAACTGATAAGTGATAAGTAAACTACACTCTTAAAAAAAGGTCAAAATTTAAATTCTAATGAATATATTTTCATTCTCAAACTACACTAAATGTATATATATATATATATATATATATATATATATATATATATATATATATATATATATATATATATATATATATATATATATATATTACACGTAACATTTTCTTATTATTTTATTAACTTTTTATACTTTTGTCAATGTAAGTGATATAGGACGGAATAAAAAAGAACATGGAAATATTATGTTCAGTAATGGACATAGAAGTTTACTTGAATAAGTATGTAGGAGTGTTTTCTTCTTTAAGTAATAGTGGAGTGCGTTGAAATAAGGGTGGTTGATACCTATAAAAATGTTTTAATGTTCAAGTTAAGCTGTACACAAGTAAAGTTTAAGTAAAATAGTAATTATTACCTGTTAATAGTGATCGAGCATGATATTTATAGAGAATGAATAAGAAAATATGTTCCCTTAATTGTTGCAACGGATTCATATAAAATCAGAATATTGATACTGCAGTTATGAATAATCAAAGGCGATTATGGACGCTATTATTATGCAAGATCGTGATAGACAGTTACGGATAATCGTGAGATTCATCCATTATGCAAATATCGTGATAATGTTGCTGCTACCCAATGTCGTATTCCAACATGCATTATGCTGGGATCCGTACAATGTGCCATGAGTGAACTCCTGTTGGGGTATCAACAGCAGACTCCGACTAGATGCGTGCTGGGTTGACCCATGGGACTAGTGTCCTAAATTACAGTCCAGAACAATTGCCCTCAACTTGACACTTAGATGAGACAACTAAGTGTCAATGTATTTAAGTTTGATAGGAGCACACGACACGTAATGGACAAATGGATTGTAGTCATAGTGTTAACGTCGATTCTCGCAATGTTTTTCCAAAGGGCTGAGGTCCATAATGTGTCATTGTACATTTCCCGGGGTTAATGAATAAGAATTGAATCCGAGTTGGATCGCTCGACTTATTTCATCATTCTGCTATCCGAGATATGTAATAGGTTGCTCCAATGTGTAGTTCGCGGGGTCTGTTGAGCGTTTCTTAAAGGAGGGTAAGGACCTTATTACACTTAGGGATTCGATGTCCTTTTAGCAGCCTTTACTCTGTGATTTGTAGTAATATGTGCTTGCTTGTGAATCGTTGCTTTGAATTTATTGGGAGTGAGTTTTTTGGATTTGATAACCCTTCCGACACCAGTCGTAGGTGTTACTCACAAAAGCACATGCTCACCTTCCTTAAATTCAAGAAGCCGACTTCGCTTGTCTGCATAGCTTTTCTGTCTGCTTTGAGTCGTCCTCATTTTCTCTTGAATCATTTTCACTTTCTCCGTAGTTTTTTGTACAAGATCAGGTCCAATAGTCATACTTTCCCCATCCTAATACCAACACAAAGGTGTTCAACATTGTCGCCCATAAAGCGCTTTGTAGGGTGCCATCCCTATGCTTGAGTGAAAACTATTATTGTAGGTGAATTCTATCAAAGACAAGAATTCATCCTAACTCCCTTGTTGTTCCGGCACACAAGCACATAACAAATCTTCCAACGATTGGATTGTTCTCTCCATTTGACCATCTGTCTGCGGATGATAAACAGAACTCAGACGTAACTTAGTCCTCATGGCTTCTTACAAACTCTGCCAGAACCTCAACGTAAACCTCAGATCTCTATCAGAAACTATACTTGCGGGCACACCATGAAGTCTAACAATTTCACTAATGTACACCTAGGTTAATCGTTCCAATGAATACTTGATATTGATCAACAAGAAGTGAGCTGACTTCGTAAGCCTATCCACTATAACCCATATAGAATCATGACCTTCCTTGTTCTTGGCAATCCGGTAACAAAATCCATTGAAATACTGCCTCATTTCCATTTTAGAATAGTTAAAGGTTGTAACATACTGGCAGATCTTTGATGCTACACTTTTGCCTTCTGAAAAATAAGGCAAGACGCCACACGTTCTGTAACATCTCTCTTCATCCTTGGTCACCAAAACATCCGCTTTAAATCTTGCTACATCTTAGTCATCCTCGGATGCATACTAAACTTACTAGTATGAGCTTTGTCCAAAATTGCTGGCTTAAGATCGGGATCATCAGGAATACAAATCCTTCCTTCAAATCTTAAGACCCCATCAGATCCTTCCTTAATCGTTGCCTTATGACCTTGCTTCAAAAATTCCTTCTCATTCTATAAAAACGGATCATCTTCCTGTCTTTCTTTAATTTCCTCCAGCAAGTCATTCAAAACTGTAACTCTGTTTAGACGAATCCTTCCTGGTGCCAATTCTATTGACAATTACAAATCTCTAAACTGATTTATCAACTCTTCCTCCTTTATCATCATGGTAGAAACACTGATCACCTTCCTACTTAAGGCATCTGCCACCAAATTCGCCTTTCCTGGATAGTATTGAAGCTGAAAATCATAGTCCTTTAAAAATTCTAGTCATCGCCTCTGCCTCATGTTCAATTCCTTCTGATCAAACAAGTATTTCAAACTCTTGTGATCACTGAAGACGTTAAACGTGGCTCCATATAGAAAATGTCTCCACGCTTTTAACGCGAAAACCACTGCAGCTAGCTCCAAATCGTGCGTTGGGTAATTCCTCTCATGTACCTTCAACTGTCTTGAAGCATAGGCTACCATACTTTTGTTTTGCATTAACACATATCCTAACCCTTGGTAAGAAGCATCACAATATACCTCGAAAGTCTCGCTTGGATTTGGCAAAATCAGCACTGGTGCAGTCGTCAATCTCTTCTTCAACTCTTGAAAACTTGCTTCACATTCTTCTATCCAAACGAAAGCTTGACTCTTCCTTGTGAGTTGTGTAAAAGGTCCTGCTATCTTAGAGAAACCTTCAATGAACTTCCGATAATATGTAGTCAATCCAACAAAACTTTGGATCTCTGTTACTGTCTTAGGCCTTTCCCATTGCAGAATGGTTTCCATTTTCGATGGGTCCACCGCAATACCTTCCTTAGAGATCACGTGACCCAGAAATTGCATTTCTTCTAACCAAAATTCACACTTCGCCAACTTGGCATGCAACTTCTTTTCTTCCAAAATTTGGAGAACTATACTGAGATATTCAACATGCTCTTCCTGATTTTGAGAGTAGATCAGAATGTCATCGATAAAAACAACGACAAATCTGTCTAGATATGCACAAAAGATCCTATTCATGTAATCCATGAATATAGCAGGAGCATTCGTCACTCCGAACGACATCACTTGATACTCATAATGCCCATAACGAGTTCGAAAAGTTGTCTTAGGTATATCCTCTACCTTAACACGAATCTGATGATAACCTGATCTCAAATCTATCTTAGAGAAAATAGCCGCTCTTTTCAATTAGTCCAACAAATCATCAATTCTTGGAAGTGGATACTTATTCTTTATCGTGGCCTTGTTCAGCTGGTGATAATCCACACAAAGATGAGAAGTTCCATCCTTCTTCTTGACTAGCAGTACTGGTACTCCCCATGACGAAACACTCGGTCGCACAAACTGTTTCTCCAATAGTTCCTCTAATTGTTCTTCAACTCTACCAATTTTGATGACGACATTCGATACAGTGCAATCGAAATAGGACCTGCTTCTTGTACAAGATCGATAGAAAACTCGATCTCTCTTTTTGGTAATAAACCAAGTACCTCATCGAGAAAAACCTCTGGAAATTCATTAACGATAGAAATAACGTTCACGTCTTTCTCATTCTTGACTTCTAAAGAAGACAGCAGCATGTATCCTTGAGCTCCATCCCTTAACAACAATTTGACTTTGACAGCAGTTAAAAATCCAAAACTCTCATCCTTAGGAAAAACAATGCTTTTATTGGTACAATCTAATAGGATATGGTTAGAAGATAACTAATCCATTCCTAATATTACATCTATTTTAACAAGAGGTAGGCAAATTAAATTGACATAAAATACTCGCTCATTTATGGTAATAAGACAATTCAAACATACTCTAGATGTAACAACAAGCTTGGCAGTTAGTGTAGAAGCAATCAATTGGAAACTCAGAGAAGACCCAGACAATTTCAACTGATTCACATAGTCATATGCAATAAATGAATGCATTGCACCCGAATCATATAGCACATTAAAAAGATTACCTTCTATAACACCTTCCCCCTAAATAAGATCTTTGGACTGGGAAGCTTCAGCTCTGGTCATCATGTATACTCGCCCTCCAGACCGCGACTGAGTTGCACAAACATTACTCATAGTTGGCTTCCTTTCTGATTGATCGTAATCCCTAGAAACATGTCCAGGTTTTTTGCAGTTGAAACAGATTGTTCCCTTGATTGAACAATCTCTAGATATGTGGCCACTCTTTCCACATTTAAAACATTTTGGCGTAAACGCCACATTTTGACCAGTTCTATTGCCATTAGGACTTCCCCCAAAGGATGGACGTTAGGGCTGACTTCCTGGTGGTCTCGAATATGGTTTGCGTTGAAACCGGCTATTATTGTTGTTGCCTCCTCTTTGGAACCTAGTCAGTCCAAAGTTACGATTTCTTGGATCTCGTGACGGCTCCAGCTCCTCGAGTCGTCGACATGTATCCATCAAAGCAGGAAATTGGTTCATCCTCATGGGTAGCACTCCTCGTTTCAACTCTACCCTCAGTCCTTCCTCAAATTTGCGGCATTTCCACGCCTCAACAGGTTGAATTTGGAAATACCTTGAGAACTCTGACAAGCTCTCGAATTTGGCAGCATATTCACCAACGGTCATATTGCCTTGTCGTAAACCAAGAAATTCCATTTCATTGGCATATCGGGCACTAGAAGGAAAGTAATTCTCCAGAAATACTTCACTGAATACCTCCCAAATAATTTCAGTTCCCTCAGCTTGTAGTAATCGCCGAGTTCCTCTCCACCAGTTTTCACTGTCCCCTCTCAACATAAATGTAGCGTACGTCACCTTCCGGTCATCGGCGCACCCCATTCCTTGAAAGATCTTTTCTAAGTCTTGGATCCAAAGACTAGCATTCTCTAGATCAAATTCGCCCCTAAACTGCGACGGGTTATTGCGCCTAAACTCAGACAAGTTCAGAGCATCAGCAGTCGCATCTTGTTGTTGGGTTGCTCATTGATTTAGTTGGGTAATTACCTCTGCCATGGCTGTATAGCCTCAACAGCTGCAGTCATCGGATCAACATTACGTTCCACGTTTACACGCGTTCTTCTACCGCCAGACATCTTTTTCTTCTATCAAACAAGGCAAAACATAGTCAGATGTAACCTTTCAAAACCAAATCACATAGAATTCGCACAACACAAGCAAAAACAGACCCAACCACAATCCTAAAAGACTTTAACTTGGGCTCTGATACTAACTAATGTAACACCCAACTGGGGATGTCACATTTCTGAATAATTATAATAAACATTACCCAAGTTATAAAACGTTTAACACATATATAATAATATGAGTTATAAAATTTTTTTTTATACATTATATCAATAAATAAAATAGGCAGTACATGAAATAAAACAAACTATCAAATACACACCATAATGTACATGTGATTTTTATCTTAAGTATACAAATAATTTACAGACTACAAATATTTAAGAAAGTAATAAAATGTTTGATATCACACTAAATACAAACTAGCCAAAGTACATATCTAGGAATTCTAATCCTCCTCTGATTGATCGTCGGATGACAGAAATCCCGGATGTCTCACAGCTCTACGGATAGGAGTTCGTGCTGTCAATACACTACTAATCTCACTGGGGACATGAAAACGTCCTCCCCAATAACGCCTAATTGTCAAAGGCATCTCAAGGTGTAAATAAAAAGTAGTAGTAAACATCGGTGCTCCATCAAACTCTCTCCGAAGGGACACATTCAGACGTCCCACATAAACAACTGACCCTCTGTCTTCACGCAGACGCCAGACCTCTGAACCTTCATGAAACTTAAGTCTCAAGAATCCCAAAAACTCAAGCAATGTCATAACCACTAAATCAATCCAAATGGTAAGGATGATCTAGAGGCTTGCCTTCCTCAAACTGATTGCTCGGATGCTGCTCCTCCGGATACTGACAATCTAGAGGCTGCTCCTCTTCCTCTTCCTCAAACTCTTTACGGAACATAAATAATAATACAGAAAATATATGCAAAAATGTGAGACAATCTACATCACTACTAGCACGATAGTACAGAAAATGACAGTACATACAGATATCGCAGTTAATACAAAAATCTATATTATCACATCATACATAATATCTCAAATTAATATAAAACAATCATATTATGATGCAAACTATATATGCAAATGTACACAAACTCATTCCTACTCCATGGAGCTAAACACAAACATCAAAGAGAATGATCCGAAAAACATGTCCGTACCTTAGGCTGCCCCAACCAACTATTACAGGGTCATACGTTGTGTAAATAATACATAGTGAAAACGTCATGTAAGTAGTACACAGTCAAAACGTCGTGCACAACAGGCATTGTACTAGACAGTCTTCACAAGATTTTGATTAAGAATAGTGTTTGTCGAGATCGTTAGTGCGTTACCTGTTACCGCGGCCCAGAGGAGCTACCAACTGTCCACATATGGAATCTTCCACACACTAACACCTCCAAGTTCACTCAATGAACCGCACTATGCCTATCACACCCACAACACGGTGTAATTCATCTCGTCAGCCAATCGCCAATTTCAACCAAATTGACACATCTCTCAATGTATGTATATGAACCATAATTACACAAATACCCTCATTATCAATATTTCCAAATATAGTATGTCTCCACTTGACAGTACTATTTCTCAACATGTCTAGGTCCACCACTTTGGCCCGACAACAAACTTACTGTTCCTTTTAGTCACGTAAATATTTTATCTCATGTTCACAATTGCATCACATTTTTCAAACATTTTCAAATCGCGTAAGTATTTTTCAATGTTTTTGAAATCACATAATGTTTTTAAATCATTTTCTCAATCGCGTAACGTTTTTAAATCGTTTTCTCAATCCCGTAACGTTTTTAAATCGTTTTCTCAATCGCATACCTTAAAATCACTATTTTAAACACGCGTAGGATATTCCTAATATTTTTTAACTACGTAAAATATTTTCTTTATGTTCTAAATTATATTTTGAAACTTTCTCCATCATTTGGTTATTTTTAATTAATTTTGACAACATTTCATCTAGAAAATCCATTAAATGATATTTTCTATGTTTTCCTTTTAAAAATTACTTCTCTTAGTTATAACCAATATATACACATTGAAACTTCCTAACGCGCTTCAAAACCCAACGAGTGAGCTCTACGTTAGTATTTTTCAAGTGTTCAATTTTATTTATCATCCATACTTAATTTCTCTAATTAAGTTTCTAATAAAAGATTCATTTATTTTGTTTTCCAAAATTCATTGAAATTGAGTTCTCTTTAAATTAATCCCTTAGTCTACATTTAGAAAATAATTTTGGATCAAAGGTATGTCAAATACCATGTTGGCCGAAATTCAACATATCTTTTATAAATCATCTTTAAATTATTTTCCATCCTCTAAGTCATTGTAAAATTTATTTATTCAACTAAGTAAATTAATTCATGCTTTAGAAAATGGTTGAGAATATTTTGGTTCTCTTTGGAGTGATGAAGTCGTGAGCTTCCTTTGTGTTTTTTGGAACATTCATACAAATCCTCAGATGTTATTCACATCCTACATTAACTATCATACATCTATAAAGCACATACCATATATTTTAAAGCTATAGATATGCTTGTAAACAAAATCAATCACAAATAAGCAAAAACATTAAACAACTAAATGAATGAATCCTTATGGATTCTTCACCACAAATACATACATTTTCTCACCACCACACAAGGTTGATGGGATTAAATCTCCCTCTTACCTCAAAGGAAGACAAACTCCTTCTAGACTCCTTCTAGTGATTTTCGTGTAGCTCCCAAAGTAACCCCAACAAACTTAAATAATTTTAAAGAGTCATAAACTATAATTGAAAAATACAAACCATGGATCAATCGTGGCTTCAAACTTCAAGAATCAAGTTAGAAATAAGAAATCAGGATTTTTACCTTGTAGGAAAAAAAACTTTAAGGTTGTTTTCCAAGCTTCAAATGAATTATTTTGAAGAAACTTTCAAGATGAAAGATGCTTAGAATAATGTTTGGATTTGAGAAGTGGTGTTAGATGAAAATTTAGAAGATTGGATGTATAAGAAGAGGGTGGAGGCCGTGAGCTCCAATATAAGGAAGAATGGAGCCTTTGGTTCTTGAAAGAAAGAGAAGAAAGGTTTTAGGTGATAGCAAAGATGAAGATGAAGTGAAAATGGTCTCCTAATCCTATGCATAGCTGTGGAGCTCAATGGAGGTGGCCACCTTTGTTGACCAATCAAGGACTCCTAATGGCCTTAGATGTGTTCAAGGGTTGATATCCAAGGCTTTGTCTTCAAGCTTGCTTCTTATTGGTTTAGGAAATCAAGTCACCAAGCTTCTTGATCCTTCTTGAAGAGCCTTAGCCGAAATGCTCCAAGGGAGAGCAAACTAAGCTTTAGTTCACTTAGGCAATCTAGTTAGACTTAGGTGCATATAGTTAGGTTCCTTAGTTACTTGTCTAACCATTTAGTTACTTAAGGCAACTAGCCATCTCCTTAACTTTTACTAGAACCTTCACTAACCAGAACTCTAATGAGTAGCTAACTAGATTTGTTTCATTTAGTTACTACTTAGATACATTAATTAACTTAGTTAAGTTTAAGCTAACTTAGTTAGGTTTTTCTAGTTACTTACTAACTAGTCCAACCACTTTTGTTGACTACTTCCTATTGGCTTAGAAACTTTCAAGCCTTTTATGTTGACTAGCTTTCATTGGCTCAAAATAGTTCAAGCCAATTTCGTTGACTGATTTACCAAATGTGAGTCCCACAGATTTTTTTGGGTCCATGGTCTATTGGAGCAGAATCTACTATTTTTAAGACAATAGGCACTGTCCAATAAAATAATATTTTAAAAATATAAAATATTTTTATTGCACAGTTAAATTCTAAAAATTAAAAAGTTAATACACGTTTCACTCGGAATTGGGTTTAGTAAGATCCCTCAACTTCGAATAATCAAATTAAGATTTTCCCGGTCCAAAAATTATTATTTTCTTGACTCGGAGTAAATCACACACAATGATCAAATACAGTCACGAAACAGTTAAATTAATTTTATAACATACAGAAAATGTAAAAAGTACATTGTGGATAATATCGTAATTTAATCAAAAGTTGGGGTGTTACAATGATCATCATCAGCTTTGCATGTGACCTTCTTGGCTTCCTTCAGGTGACCACTCTTGGGTAAACGTAACTTATAAGTCCTTCTTGTAAAGTTGATGATGTATGAAATGTGAATAATAAAAAGTTCTATTTTTGAGTGTTCTATTTTTCACTGTCTGCTCCCTTCATCGAGATGAGTCTAATGCTTAATCTCGATGATTTCGTTTTATACTTGCATTTTTTGCCTTTGCCATGCCAAAATGGTTGGACGTTTGATCTTAGTGTTTAGCGACTTACTCGTTTTACCTAACTGAGAAGAGTCCAATGCTCGATCTCGGTGGTCATATTCGTTTTAGAATAGTTGACATTTGAATATGGAAAAGTGACACAAAAGCCTCTTGGTGTGGAGTCCATGATCTCTGGCTATAGTTGGTTGCTCTTAACCTCTGTAAACTTAGTCAGCTTATGAGTTAAGGTCAGGCCATAAGGGTACGAGTGAAAACCTTTAAATATGCTGCTTGACCCCATCGGGTGGTCAAGTGGATTCCCCTGTTTCATTGTCATATAAAAATATGCTTAACCTCGTCATGTTGCCTCTAGCTTGGTTCTTAGCCAGCATAGCTAAGTATCAAGATAAATCTTAATGGCCCTAGATCATGGGATCTGTGTCTTACATGAATTCGAGGTTCGTGATGCCCCCAATAGATCAAGAGCTTTGATTTTGAGCCGTTAACATAACTACGTCACTTGAAACTCGTAGACACACCGTGGTTCGGTCACGGTCCACGCGTTAGGTGATTAGAGGTGGACATTTTGGTGTGCAACTGGGGTCCATAGTATAAACTAAGATTGTTGTCATTTTTCGTAGAGGCTTTGCGTGACGTTTGGATTTCTGAGCAAGCGTTGCTTTATTTGGCATGACAGTTGTGATTGTCCACGTGGCATATTCTGATTGAGGGCCGACATTAGGGTTCTGTGCAGTTCTAAGCACCATGATGAGGATTTTTGAAATTCAAAGTGCTAGGATGGAATTGCCCCATAAACATTGCCTCTATAAATAAGAGCTGATGATGCCTCATCTATAGTTTTGTTGTCTCTTTTAAATCTCCGACGAGTTAAGGCAATTCTTGACGTCTGTGCCTAGCGGAGAAGCATTGTTTTCAAGCAATTTCCACCAGTTAATCACCTTCCAATCACCAACTCACTTTATTTCTGCAAGGTATGTGTTCCTATGCCCCCTTGTTCTCATTGTCCTTAGTGTTAAACCTTAGGAAGAGGATTTCTATGTTTTTCTATAATTTTTTTTTGGTAAAAAAAGTGAGGATGCCAGTGGTTTTGGATCCACTTAGTGGTGTTGCTCTCCGAAGCACCCTCTCTGCCGCGTCATAAGCGGTGGGGGCGCCCAACTCAAGCTCAGACCTTTAAGGGCGTGGAGGTTGGTATCTATAATAGGTGTAACTAACTGGGTACAAAGGATAGAGGCGGATGTAGACAGCTTGTAATAGGCTTTCCTTCTGTAGTCTGTTTCCCCCCACGTCTAAATGTATGGGATTTAAGATATTTCTCTAATTCTGATAGTACCTTACCAGCTTCTGTGAGTGTTTCTAGGGATTCCATAAACAGGAGATGAGTGGCAGGGCCTAGGAGACCGGTTGCGGAGAGACCCATGATATTTGCCCCCAGGGGGAACATGTACCCCTGGGTTGGAGATGATGTTTAGGGTAGTATGTCCGTATTCCGAACTACGAAGGACGCTGAAAATCTCACGAGCTACTTGGAGCTGACAGAGGGTCACAACCAGGACCATGAGTACTAGATCTTGGCTCTAGGAGAAGACGAGAAAATGTGTTCAACCCGAACAGAGGGCAAACACTTCATGTTTTTGTATGAAGACCTATTTTGCCAACTGGGGCTTTAGATGCCTTTCACCAACTTTCAAATTGGAGTCCTTAGCCATTTGAATATGACAGTGTCCCAACTCCATCCCAA
Organism: Ormosia emarginata; assembly: GCA_029884605.1. NCBI lineage: Eukaryota > Viridiplantae > Streptophyta > Magnoliopsida > Fabales > Fabaceae > Ormosia > Ormosia emarginata. The sequence continues at coordinate 3,194,474 of JAQQTP010000084.1, forward strand.
AAGTTGGGGCTTCATTCTTATTTTCGAGAGGTTTTGCTGGGTGGTCAGACTGCGGTACTCGGTGAAGGCATTTTTTTACCTCTTTATTTAGTGGTCCCTTCAAGGGGAAAGAGCAGCGAAGAGAAATTAGCTCATACTATGGGCTAGAGGTGGACAGAAAGTCTTCAAAGTCTTCTAGGAAAGCTTCAAGAACAAGGTCTTTAAGCTGATGAAGGCACCTGGAGTCCGCCCGTTCTTTGAGGAAACTTATGGGACTTCGATGTTCTATTTATATTGGACTACCTAGGCATAAGACACTCTAATTGAGATGATTGAGGTGGAGTGGTTCGAACTCAGTCGGGAGGATGTCGACTGTTTAGGTTTATGAATATGTGGGTAGAGGAAGTCTAACTCATTTATTGTAAAGAAGTTTTGGACGCCTCTAATCATGTTACCCTTAGAGTCATGCTAGGTAGAGTGTAGGCCGTAGTCCATCTTTACTTTACTTTTCTTTTTTTGTAATTTCTTTAAATAACCTTCTGCTATATTTCTAACTTGTACTTTTTCTTTGTTTTGTAGAAATCATGGCATCTGGTCAAGCTCTCGCCGCCCTCCAGGCTATAAAAGCGAGGAAATAGGGTGTTGGATCCTCAAATGCTCTTGCACACGTTGCTCCAGCCCCCACTGTCCATGACCTGATCACCGAGATGGTTCTAGATCAATGAGGGTCTCTTGCTCAACCTCCTCAAAGGCAGAAGAGGAAGACGACTAAAGGCGGTAGGGTAGAGGACTGTGGAAAGAGGTCAGCCAGCGAGACGGCTGTAGTCCAGGATTTGATTGCCTTGTATTGGAAGGATTCAGAGCCCGAATCATTTGTGGACTTCCAAATCTTGGATGATGAGGTCTTAGCCCACATCTTTAAGAAGGATATGTCGGAGATCCTATCAAGGTCCCAAACCTATATGCTATGCATTGTCGCTAAAACTCGCTACCTCCAAAGGAGTTTAGAGCAGTTTGGAGAAGAAATGGCTAGAAAGGTGAGGGCGGCCAACGAGGAGGGGCCTCGAAAGCTGGAGTTGGCCTTCAAGGCTAAAGAGAAGGTCGAGAAGGCCCTGGAAGATGCCAAAGCAAAGATTGACCAGCTGAAGAAGAAACTGGAAGACTTCGAGGCCGAGCTTGGGAGAGAAAAGGCCTACTCCCAAAAAGCCGTGAAGATAGTCGCCGACCTCCAAGCTAAGAATGCGGGTCTCCGAATCGGAGTGGCATAACTGTAGGAGGATAACATATAGCTGATGAAGATTCGTACATACATTAACAATGAGCAGTTCCGAAATACGATTGCCCAAGTCCAGTTCTTCAATTCGGGAGTTGCCTTAGCCTTCGATGAGCTGAACTCCAAGATGGTGATCTTCAATGGTCGCCTGGTGTTGGTGCAGGAGGCTCAAGAGGCCAATCAAGCTGTTGTCGGGGCCCCTCCTACTAGTACCCTTGATCCGACTCTTGCTAAAGGAGATGGCAGAGCAGCAGGTACGAACCAACAAAGCCCGGAGGAAGAGAATGTTGAGGCTTGACTTTCCTTTTTTTTTTTACTGCTTTTGTTTGCCCCCTGCATAGGGTGCTTTAAATTTGTAAAGACAATTTTTCTCGGTTACTGGGCTTTAATTGCTTCTCTTTATGTGTTGCATACTTATTTCCTTTTTTTCATGGTCCGCACTAGGTCCAACGCCCATTATTAATGAGAACTTGGTAGTTAGGGACTTAGGAAAATTTCAATGTCATGAAAACTTGGTCCGAGGTCCAATGACCAAACTTTTGAGCACTTGGAACGCCTTTGAGGACTTAAGCAAAATAAATGGTCAACAATAATCGAGGTCTTTAATGTTAACAGTCTAATTTAGAAAATTTCCTAATTCTTTGGAATTTCTAAGCTTTGAATCATTTTAACATAAAACATCCACGGTAGGACTGAATGGCAAATCATGGATATCGTAACCCGTGTTGCCAATTAGTTATGTATAACTATAAAATGCTTATGGTCAAGTGTTGAGGATTTGGATAAGGACCCACAACTCACAACAAAACCACAGAAATTGATTTCGTAGGTCATCCTTCTTAACCTAGATTCTTAGAAATCACAGATCCCATAAGAAACGAGCTCTGTAGACATTCTCAAGACGGAGTCCAACTCGAGGGTCTAAACTTTTAAAAAGAAATTATAAGCAGATGTACAGAAATAACTTCCTCATTTTATTTAACAAAGGATTGTGGTCCATACAATGTATACTAAAAAATTGGAGCAAAACAAACGTAAAAAATACTAAGGAATTAAGTCTTAAAATGAACTTAGCTATAGTATTTTTTAAGTTTATTCATATTCTAATAGTTTTTTATTGGCTTGCCAATTTTTGTCTCTAGGGTGTAAGCTCCCTTGCTAGTGCTGATTACGATCTGGTAAGGGCCTTCCTAATTTGGGGCAAACTTCTCTTAGAAGACATTCCTACCGTCGACATCCGTTCTCCGCAATACTAGATCACCCGACCCGAACCTCCTTGTGATGACTATCAAGTTATATCGATTCGCTGTCTTTTATTTGATGACGATGTCATATATGTGAGCAATACACCTTCTTTCTTGTAGAAAATCAAAGTCCTCTTTAATCAATTCGGGGTTGTTGTCAGGTGAGAATTGTTAGAGACGCCAGCTGGGTTCCCTTATCTCTATTAGAATCATAGCCTTACATCCATAAGTGAGTTTGAAGGGGGTTTCCCCTGTTGTAGTGTGAGGCATAGTCTGGTAGGCCCAGAGGATGTGGTCTAGTTGCTCGACCCAGTTTCCCTTAGCTTCATCCAACTTTTTTTTAATTTCTCGAACAATAATCTGGTTAGAGGCTTTAACTTGTCCATTGGTTTTGGAATTCTCAACGAAATTGCAATGATGCTTGATTTTGAGCTTGACAAGTAGTTCTTCGAAACCTTTGTCTTTGAACTGGGTTTCGTTGTCCATCACAATAGACTCTGGGACCCAAAACTTGGTGATGACGTGATGTCAAGTGAATTTATGGATTCAAGCAGAGGTGATCATGACTAGAGGCTCTGCTTCGATCCAATTAGTAAAATAATCTACAGCCACCACTAAGTATTTCAGTTATCCATGTTGGGAAGTGAGTATAGATCTTTAGATAAGCTTTGTTTAAATCCGTGTAGTCCACGCTCATTCTCCACTTCCAATTTGACTTCTTCACCAGGACTACCTTAGATAGCCATGTTGTGTAAGTTATCTCCCTGATAAAACTAACATTAAGCAGCTCCTTGACTTGTTCTTAAATGACCAGTTATCATTTTCGGCCAACCTTTCTCTTCTTTTGGGAGACCAGCCTCATATCTTTCTTTATAGATAGGTGATGGAAGATGAAGACAAGGTCAAGCCCAAGTATGTTGGAGGACGTCCAAGTAAAGAGTTCTTTGTTTTTCTCCAAGAGCTCGATCAACAGACGCCTCTTTTTTTCCTACAAGTTCGCTCCAATCTTGGTGACTTGATCTAGCTTGACACCAAGTTAGAGCAGCTGTAGTTCACCATCTGGCTAGGGTCTGGTACCCAGATTTCTTCACGCATATCTAACTCTATGATGAGAATGTTGACTTGGTCAAGAGCTAGGTTAGATGTGTTGACGTTCGCTCTGCTAGGGATCCTGCTGATTTTGAGACTCTCATTGTAACATTTGCACATTATGATCTGGTCTCCCTTGACCATGAAGACTTCATTATTTTTGTTAAGGAATTGAAGTGGGTGGTAAACACCACGGAGCCAAGTGCACTCAGCGCAGGACGACCCAAAATGATATTATATGCTAAGGGGCAATTCACGACAAAAAACTTAACCTTGATAATCTTAAAGAGATTTCTGTTCCCCAAGGTCAGGTAAGTCTCAACATACCCTGCCAGAGATATTTTTTCACTAGTAAAACTGGTGAGCTCACCATTGTAAGGGATCAACTCTAGGTTTGGAAACTCTAGTTTTTCATATAGCTCCATGAACATAATATCAGCTAAACTCTTTTGGTCAACAAAAATAAGCTGAATCTCGGCATTAGAAATTATCCTAGAGACAATTAGTGGATCATCGTGCTCTGGGATAATTTCACCTTATTCTTCGTCTGAGAAGGAGATGGGGTGCCTTCCGATCTCCGGCCTATGATTTAGGTGAGGAATAGGAATGCTCAACACTACCATCCTTAGTGCTTTTTTCTGGGTGCTGTTGGATGACCCACTACCCACGAAACCACCAACGATAGTATTGATGGTTCGGTTGACCTGGGCATAGTGGCCATCATTGTCATCTAATAGAGTGTCTTATTTGCAGTCCTGCCGGTTGTCAGTATTACGGTGAGGTGGACTTTGAGACCTCCTCCTTTGGCACGGAGACAGGCCCCTCCTAGGACTAGAGCTGCATTTTTTTTTTCATTCTGTCCTCTGTGGAGTCCATTGTTTTGGACATGGCTAATGTACCGATCTAGCTGTCCTGCCCTAATTAGGGACTCAATGATGTCACGAAGTTGAAAGCAATCTTCTGTGTCATAGTCGTAATCCTTGTACCACGAACAATGCCTTGTACAATCTTTTTGTGCATATTTCTTCGAAGGAGGTGGCCTCTTGATATCCCGGAACTCGGTCTGAAACACTTTCTTCAAAATCATTGCACGTGGAGTGCTCAATGGGGTATATGTTGAGTATTTGGTCTGGGGTGGATCGTCCTTAGAGGAGTTTCGGGGCTGAGATGAATTCTGGTTGTCTTTCTAATGAGAGGGCTCACCCTTCTTTAGGCTCCTCTTAGCCTTAATAACCTCTTCCAAGTTTATGTACTTCTGCGACCATTCCTGAAATTCTTCTATACTCTTTGGCTTTCTCTTTGTTAAAGATTGGAAAAATTAGGAGTCGGTCTGGAGATCGCTTCGACATAGTGAAGAGCAATCTTCTCATCGAGGTTTTCCATATTAATACAAGTCATATTGAACCTTTTAAAGTACTCGCGAAAGGGCTTATCGCACCTTTGGAGAATCTCAGAAAAAGATTCAATTGATTTGGGTTGCTCCTTGCTGGTGGTGTAGTGTAGCAAGAACTGCTGTCTGAGGCCCTGCTAGTTGGTTACAGATCCTGGTGGAAGAGTTACGAACCATCTAAAGGTCACCTTCTTTAAGGAAATGGGGAAGGCATGGCATGACAATTGTGGGGATCCCCTATTGAAGCGCATAGATTGAACATAGACATCTATGTATTCATGAGGGTCCGTAGTTCCGTCGTAGAGTTCCACGTTGGCTGGAAACTTGAAGTTTCTAGGAACTCTATACTCCATCAATTGGGCAGAGAAGGGCTACTCCTGATCATCAGGGTCCGAGTTGTTGTTAACAAGATTGGGCATTTCGGCATTAGCGTGCAACATTCTTCCCTAGCCGTTGGCTGCGTTCAGTCTTCTGTCATCTTGGTGTGATCCGAACTGGCCTTCATACACGGATCGCTCCAGATTTTCTATTCTGTGACATTGCTCCTCTAGTAGCGCTGCTTGTTGACGTACTATGTCCAGAAGATGGGTTTTGGACATATTAGATTGAACCGTGCCCTCTAGGTGGGACACACAATCATCAACATCATTGTTCCTATGTCCCAGGCATTGATGCATTGGGATTCTGGGCCCATGATCGTCAAAATTGGCTCCTTGCACGTGGGGACTAAGTCGATCCCTCACAAAGGTCCTATGAGATAGGTGTGGGCTTTCATCAGAAATTAAGGTTTCTTGCCAATCGCGTGGGCACCTAGTGTTGGGCTCCTGGTTCCTCGCGGCAGAGGTTTCAGCAACTGGTTGATTTTGGGCCACATGGTCATCGTGTGGCAGTGTGACAAGGGGAGGGTGATGGGGCGCCGTTGGACCTTGCCTTGGCCTGCGAGGGCGCGTGCAACATCTCCTTTCTTTGAGTTTTGTCTTGTGCTCACCAGGGTTGGATGAGAATAGGAATTTAAAGATTCCCACAGATGATAACAATGTTTAATAGTGGATACTCAGGTTTACCTGAATAGGCACGTACGGGTGTTTTCCTCCTTGAGTAGTAGCGGAGCGTGTTGAAACATGGGTGGTTGGTACCTGCAAAGGCACTTCAATGCTCAAGTTAAGCTGTGTACAAGTAGGTTTTAAGCAAAAGAGTAATAGTTACATGTTAAATGTGTTTAAACCTAATATTTATAGAGAATGAATAGGGAAACGCATTCCCTTGGTTTTTACAGAGGATCCCTATAAAATCGGAATATTGATACTGCAGTTATAAGTCAAAGGCAGTTATGAGCGTTATTATTATGCAAGATCGTGATTGGTAGTTACAGATAATCGTTGGATTCGTGTATTACACAAATCTCGCGATAATGTTGTTTCTATCCAATGTCGTGGTCCGACATGCATTATGCTGGAATCCGTACAATGTGCCACGAGTGAACTCCCACTAGAGTGTCAGCACCAGACTCTGGATGGATGCGTGCCAGGTTGTCCCATGGGACTAGTCTTGGATCAAGGTTCAGAACATATTATTTTATTAATTTTTGAAATTTTCAAATGCAAAATTTTGGAGATTCAAAAGTCAAAACACAAAAATCTTAATATTATTATAATTTTTTATTAGGAGACCGCATAACGCTCATGTTCTCGCGATCGAACAATGATTAGTCTCATGAGTTGTTCAAATAAGCTAAATCTATAAAGATACCTCGTAATCTTACAAAAAATATATAAAAATATTAAAGTAAGACACTTAAAAGGTATTTATAATTCAAAAATAATTAAATCCAAGTCAAATGAGTTAAATAAAAATCTTAATTAATATTTGTTTTTATAAAATACCGAATCCTAATATGATAATACTTTCTTAGAAATAAATAACTTATTAAAGATAGAAAAAAATACTTATTAAAGATAAAATTTCTAAAAAAAAACTCTAAAATAAAAGAAAATTTCTAAATTACAAAAATAACATAATAATATCTAAATATGATAATAATTCTTAAATAAATATGCTGCATCGTCATGCATCAATAAGAAATTACAAACTAAAATGACATATGTAATAATGGGAGTTACATCCTCCAGGCAGCATCTAACGGAGGAGGACTCGACCTCTCCCCCCATTGAGTGACCCGGTCGTATATAACTTAATACTTTTAGCTGAGAAGCTTATTTAATGCTTTTGTTAATCTATGCTCCTTAAATCACATTTAAGGATTAAAAGTATTTTTTATTATTCATCTTAGTTGCTTAAAAAGTTATCAAAGATTTTTTAAATTTTTAAAAATAAATATTTGTACTTTTTATTTAATAATTTAGTTTTTTTTTAATATATATCCTTAAGGTATATATTAAAGAATAAAAATAGAAATTATTAAATAAAAATAATTTTATTTAATATTTTGAAAATCTAAAAAATATTTAATATTTTCATGTTTAAATAATTAATAAAAAATAAAAAATATAATTTTTGGTCTTCAACAAAACCTTAATAATTTTTTTTTTATTTCACAACATGTACCTTGAAAACACATGTTAACAAAATCCATAATTTAATATATAGATACTAAAATAGAGTCTGGAAAATTAATTTGAAAACTTAAAGGGAAAGATTACTTTTTCGTAAGTTTAAATGACCAAGTTTTGGATCAAGACTGCTTCCAGCTTTATAAATATAGCACATGGTTTGTAGGGTAACCGAGTAATCAACTTAATTTGTCTCATTCTTCTCTTCTAGATTTTGTTTCTGCTTCTGTGGTTTTTTATTCTAACATCCAGTGACATCGACCCTCTGCGACTTCATCAAACACACAAATAGAAAGAGAGATATATAAATAGAAGGACAATAGAGTTGTGGAGACATATACATAGCAAGGCAGAGAAGGAGATGGAGATCTTAAGGATAGTATTAATGGCTGTGTTTATGGCTTTTACGATTATATCTAGGGGAGAAGGGCAATTAGTAGAGAATTTCTACCGTTCAACTTGTCCAAACGTGGAATCCATCGTGACACAGGCAGTGACCACGAAGTTTACCCAGACCATCACAACTGGACAAGCAACTCTGCGTCTATTTTTCCATGACTGCTTCGTTGAGGTGCCTTCCTCAATTCACATATATATTTCTTTAGTTTCTTATTTATATGTATATATAATATATATCTTTCTGTGTTTATTTATAAAAAAAAAATTATCATTATCGACTAAGAAGAAGAACGCATATTGTTGTTTCCTTCCTCTGATGATCATGAAGGGGATTTAATTGTCAACCTAGATTATCAAGCACTGTCTTAACATAGTAGTTTCCTTCTGTTAATTCTTCTTTTTTCTCTGCTTTTTCTTTTTTTTTTTTGTTTCATAACGTCATATATGTATGGGAGTTGAACTTTTAAAATCTCGATCATGACTTTTATCGCTGGTGGAGGCTTATTGTTCTTTTTCCTTCATCTTAATCCTACATGTATGTCATCCACTAGAAAATAACATATTTAAAAAGATTTTGTTAACAAGTACTTGTAAGACATTTATTAAAAATATCAAAATAAAAAATTTTAAATGAAAACAAGTATCCAAAAACACTTATTAACAAAATTTTATTTAGAATGGAATGCATGATTTTCTATTTTACTTTCATAAATGATAATAAATATGGTGGGAAACGGCCACAACACAAGTCCACACACCGTTCCTCTGGGGTTTGCTACCAACCTAGATTATTAAAAAAATCATTGACTACGAGGTAAACAAGAAGAAAACTGAGTTGTTAACTTTTGACCAACTACAAATAACACACGGACACGCTAGTAGACGTTGATTAAGAATTGCACTCAATTTCATTGAGGAGAAATGCAAAAATTAAAAATTTTGAATCTAACTCAATTGGTGCCAGAATTGGCTAATGGCTTGGCTTATAAATTTAGACTCTGATTTGAACAAAATTTTAATCAGCAATTCTCATCTTGTAGGGATGTGATGCCTCGGTGATTATCGCCTCGCCAAATGGGGGTGCAGAGAAGGATGCCTCAGACAATCTTTCCCTAGCAGGAGATGGGTTTGACACTGTGATCAAGGCAAAGCAAGCAGTGGAAGCTGTATGCCCCGGCGTGGTCTCTTGCGCAGACATTTTGGCACTTGCTACCAGAGATGTCATAGGCTTGGTAAGTGATATTAGTGCATGTTTTGATAAGATTTTTTTAGTTTAAATTATTTTTTAAAAAAAAAAGTTATTTTAACAGTATTTAATCATATTTAGTAAAATTAATTTTAATTTTTACACGAAATTCAATGTAAAATAAAAAATTTTTTAAACTAATTTTTTAATAATGTTGAAAATTGAAACTTATGATTAACTTATAGATTATTCTTTATATTTTGATGTGTAAATATTATTTTTGTCCTTAATTAAATAATATTTTTAATCTTTTATATCTATTTTGATAATTTAATGCATAAAAACGATTCTTTTTTATATCAACCAAACGAAATAAATTAATTTAAAATCACTTTTCAGCTAACATATCAAACATAAAAATAAATCGATTATAATCGATTATAACAAAAAAATTTTATATAATAATCAATTATTAAAATAATTAATTTTTTTACAATTAAACCAAACACACACTTAATCTTTTCTTCTTTTTTTTTTTTTTATGGTACCTAAGCCCGGTATGTTTAAGGAGAGACTCTACTACATAAGTAAGTTCAAGGAATGCTTCAGTAGAGGTCTAAAGGAATGAAAAGAGAGAAGAAAAAAGGAGTGAGAATGCATTAACAATAATTGAACCTCCACATTCATAATTTCAATGCAGCACAAATCATTGAGGCGAAGTTTCATCCGTAGCAATATTAATTTAATACAAATCCCAAAAGTCAAAGTTCTTACATATTATTAATTTCAAATCAATATATGTATAATTTTTTTTTCTCTTTTTGAGAAAATATTCTAAAGTAATAAATAAATATTAATCAATATAATTAATTTCACGACATATTTTAAATTAAATTAAATATAAATATATTTTTATTTATTTAATTGAAAAATAAATTTATTTTAAAGGAATAATTTTTTTTTTGAATTGAGTTTTAAGTGCAAATATTTCAGGTTGGAGGCCCTTCATACAACGTAGAACTTGGACGTCGAGATGGCCTTGTTTCTCTGGCATCACGGGTAGAAGGAAATCTTCCCAAAGCAAATTTCAATCTCAATCAGCTAAACGACATGTTCTCAAAGCACGGCCTGAGCCAAACTGATATGATTGCACTGTCTGGAGCACACACCATAGGGTTCTCACACTGCGACCAGTTTGCAAACCGTTTATACTCGTTTTCATCATCCTCCCCTGTAGACCCTTCTTTGGACTCTAACTATGCACAGCAGTTGAAGGCAGAATGCCCTCGAAATCCTGACCCCTCCGTAGCGGTTGCTCTGGATCCTCAGACCCCTTCTACTTTTGACAACTTGTATTACCAGGACTTAGTTTCAGGGAAGGGGTTGCTAAGTTCGGACCAGGTGCTGTTCACGGACTCTGCATCGCGGTCTAAGGTGGTTGACTTTGCGAACAACCCAGGTGACTTCAATGGGGCCTTTGTCACGGCCATGAGGAAGCTCGGAAGAGTCGGGGTCAAGACTGGTAAAGAGGGACAGATTAGGAAAGATTGCACAAAATTCAATTCGTGATATGTTTGGAGGAAAATTTAGAATAGGTTTTAAAGTGATGGTCCAAATTAAAAGTATATTGATAAATGATATTTCCAAAGGAAAGAACAATAATGCACCAATGATGTGCACTTTCAACTCACTAATAAATAATGCATCAATGATGTACAATTTCAAATTTTTTCTTGTTTATACTCTCACAATCCTCTCACTTATATATATATATATATATATATATATAGGATGGATCAATTTATATCAATATAAATTTTTTTTTTTTTACACTCATTTTCAATTGTTAGATCTACTTTCATCTAATAGCTTCTTTTAATAAAATAATCTCAACCATTAGATGAAAGTGAACTAATAATTAAAAATAAATGTAAAAAAAAAAACTTACATGATGTAAGTTGATCCCTCATATATATATATATATATATATATATATATATATATATATATATATATATATATAACTTCAGTTAAGTTTATTTCTTTAAAACTTTATTTTTCAAAATGTGATTTTATTTTTAAAGTTTGAAACAATAAACTAAATTTCCAACATAAATTTTTAGTTTTTTTAAAAATATTTTTAATTCCTAAAAATATAGCACTTTTTTATTTTTATTTTAGACTTTTTAAAAAAAAAATTTGATTTTGGTTTCTTTAATTTTTTTTTTAAGTTTTAGTTTCTGTCGTTAATGAATTTTTGTTAAGCACTTATGTGATAAATAGAGTCATTGAAATATGACATTAGTGAGTAAGACTTTCATTTGTCTCATAAACACTTAATGGGAATTTCACTAATGATAGTAACTACAACAACAACAAAAAATCAGAAAAATTAAAAACAAAAAAATAATTTAGACAGAATAAATTAAAAAATGCTATACTTTCATTAATCAAAAACATATTTAAACTTTTTGTTTCTAAACGGTTAGAAGTCGATTTCTCATTTTTAATGTTATGTGTTTTATTTTCTTTTAACAAAGTTAGGAAGTTGTCTAAGAAACTGACTTCCTAACTACTCTTTTACATTGTTTTGTTTATTATATTTTAATAGTTTTTATATAAAATGTTAATATATTATAAAATTTTATTTTAATAGTGTATATTTTGTTCTTATGAAATTTTGATATATTTTAAGTACACCATGATATTTAGTTGTATAGTATTTATATTAAAAAGGTTTGACAAAAAACATAATATTACTTAACACAAAAATTAATAATATTTATATGATAATCTGCATACATAATTGAGAAGCATGGACATTAATGTTATCTATTTAAAATGAAAATTAATAGCATTTATTCAGATTAAAAAAAAAGAAAATTAATAGTATTTATATGATGGTAAATGGTTGAATAAACCTTAATAGAATTTTATTACTTAAAATTAAGATATATGATTTTGAATTAGAATATTATATTACAAAAATTCCAAACATTGTAGTACATATTACTCTTGATGCAAGCTCTCTCTAGAGGTGCCATTAGAATAAGGACACTTTAAATGGAAATGACTTTCGTTATTATATAATTCACACCATTTTGATTGACCTTTTTTTCTAAGGTTCATCTCATTACGAATGTGACCAAATTTTATGCGACGATGAGGATCTCTTCGAATTTTTGTGTTGTCATAAATCTGGACCATGCCAATTATTTGGAGCTCCTTCTAAAAAACACTAAATATGTTTTCACACTTTTAGACATAGGGTGTGTTTGATTCAGCTGTAAAAGCTTAATTATATATGATAATTGATTATTGTATAAAAGTTTTTTTATAATCGATTATAATTAATTATAATTGAATCAATTTTTATGTTTGGATATATTGTGAAAAGTGATTTTAATCTAATCTGTTTCGTTTGGATGATATAAAAAAGAATTACTTTTATGTATTAAATTATTAAAATAGGTATAAAATGATTAAAAAAGTTATTTAATTGATGACAAAATGGTATTTACATATCAAAATGTAAAGAATAATCTATAAAACTAAAATCATGTTCTTCAATCTTCAAGATTATAAAAATTAGGCAAAAACTTTTATTTTACGTTCAATTTTAAAAGTTCTAAACTGATTTTTACCAAACATGATTAAACACTATTGAAACAACTTTTTTCTAAAAAAAAAAACTAATTTAAACTAAAATAATTATTACCAAACATGCACTTAGTTCACAAATTACATAAAATCTAAATGAACAGATGCACATGTGACAACATATAAACAAGAGAACCTTTGTGCTTAAAATTTATCACAATCACACTACATCTCATTAAGATTCACTTTGAACTTCCTTGTAGGTCGTTCTTCTAGTGGGTTGATTAAATCCTCCACAAAAAAATCATGACTTTCTCACATAAAAACATAAATACTGTGGGAACTGACTTTTCTCCGATTTTCATCAATGGCTCTTATGAGCATTTTTGAGTATATATGTCCAGCTCTTATCATTGCCTTTTGTTGCTTTCCATTTTTAACAAGTAGTTCTGCTAACTTATAATATGTTGATAGAACTAACATGATTATGTCCAAAGAATAATGTAATAATTGTAATTTAATTTTAGTGTATCGATTTTATAAAGAGATAAATTAAAAGAATAATTAAATAAACAAAGAAATTAAAGAAAAATATTAAATGATTAAATGTAATTAAAGTTTAATTTTAAATGTAAATTAAAGTAAAATAAAGTAAATAAATTGGGTTTCAATTAGATACAAGATGATTAATGTTTACAATTTATTAAGATTAATTTTAATAATAATTACATCAAATTATTATACATAAATAATTTTACTTATGAACATTTAGCAGTATGATCATAGAAAATTTATCAATAAAATATTAAAAATAATAATTAAATATATGATAAATTTTTTCAAATTAATAGTGAATTATCAAATTATCAAATATATCTCTAATAAAAAATCACAATTGATATTAAATAATTATTACTAATATTCAAATAACACAAATAAATTATAAAATATGAAAAAAATATAATTAAACTCATATTAAAATTTATTTATATAATCTAATAAAAAATAAAATTAATAAACATTAAACCTAAAATTGAGTAAAACAATTCAATATAATAATACAAAAATAAATAAAATTTTATCATCTTAGTATAAAAAATTTAATAAAATATAATAAAATTAAAATACAATAAAATTATTTCATTAAAATTTTTTATTGTATATAACTTAAAAGCTGCTGCAACGTCCTTTTCTTGTTTTCTTCTTTCTTAAGTGACGTGCATGTCCTTTTCTTCCCCTTTCACGTTGGGTTGCACGTTCAATCGCCAATTTGTTTCTTTTCTTCCTCCTTTTCTCCTTGAACGATGTGTTTTCCTTTTTTTTTCTGTGTAGTGCACAACACACACTGTGCACGACGCAGTGCTTCACGCTACTTCCCTCACCTTGATGCTCTTCAATTTTTTCATTTTATCTTCTATTTATATACATTCTTAACCGCCTCAGCAATTTAGTTGAAGTTAGACTTCTCTCTTTAGATTGGGTCATACTTGTCAACCATAATTTGGACCTTCAATTGGACTTTTATCCTCTTATTTGTTCTTTGTTCATATTAATTTATAAAATAAAATAATAAGATTATATATATATATTATTTAAAAATATTTTAAAATAAATATAAACTCAATTTAAAAATAAATATTAAATCTAATAATTTCTATTTATATTTTAAAATTTTAATCCAATAATAAAGTATTTAAACAAAATTTTTGTATATTTATCACACACCTTAATTTATTTATTGCTAGTCCTAATTATTAAAGCAACTTAAAACAAATCCTAAAATAAATCATATATCACCAATCAATTCAATCAAATTTTATTTTAACTTAGGAATATCAGTCATGTAGCAGAACATCATAATTGTCACAAAAACTCTACCATCATCAAACTCAAAGTATGTAAATAATATAACTACTATCATATATACTCGTTGTCTCCAAATATCACAACTAGAGTCCCCATCAAACAACATCTTTCAACTATATACAATTCTCATAAGAGTTGCACTCAACAATGAAAATCACTCAAAAGTATGGTATCACTCATAGTAAAGTATATGTGAGTAGAGTAGTAGACACAAATCAAAACAAATATTTCACATATAAAATGATAGAAAGAATGCTGAGAAAATAGAACAAATATCGTTTCATGAAAAGATGTCAAGAAAAGACTTTACATTACACTTTAAGATTAGTCATATACCTTGGAAAAATCATGCAACCCCTTAAGATCAAATAAGACATTATTAAGCTTGTAATGTGGGTAAAGGAAAAATATGAAGGCTAAAGAAAACAATGACAATCAAAAGTGTTTTAAGAATATTTAAAAGCTTGCTTTCTACACTTTTAACACAATTTTCTTTACTTTCTTTAAATCACTTTATTTTTTCAAACTCCCAAACCAAACTTTTTTTTTCTTTTCACTTCTTTTCTTAATTTTTTTTCAACTTTGTAGCTTTTTTTTTTTTTTAAAAAAATTCTCTTGCACTTTCACTTTGCCTTTCCCCCCTTTTTTTCCTTTCCTTATACCTTCCCATATTGCAATAATATTCCTTCTTCCCTGAAACACTTTGGTAAAGATTTAAGAAAGAAAAATTTAATAAATATGCTTAAATAGGTGACTAGCAACAATATGTGAAAGAACAAAAATATTATTTCAAGGCTCAAAATAAGAAACATAGCCTAATATAATCTCTTAAGGAAACACAAAATTCTACTAAATTCTATGACATCAGATTAAATGCAAGTGTAATATAAAACTTCTCTTTAGTGAAAAAAACAATAATGAAATGATCTAGTGAAAAAAAAATAAAAAACAAAAATCATGAGCACCACAATAAACTTGGGATGACCAAGAAAACACTCTCACAATAAAAATAATTGACTCAAAAATCATTCGGCAAAAATATGGTATCCATATGCTTTCATCAAGTTTTCTAATTGTTTCAATTTTTCAACAAAGAGACATGTAGAAGCAGCTATGAATAATGTGAAACAAGTTGAGCATAGAAAAATTTTCCTCACAAAAGTGGCATAATGATAACATGATTGAAACTCTAGTAACTACCTCCCTCAATCAAAACCAAACATTGTCCTCAATGTTTCAAATTAAATCTAAACTTAAGAAATAATCACCAATATGTATCAAAGAAATTATTGGGACAAAAATAAATAAAGTAATGAGGATAAGTCACATACCTGAAATGCATAGTAATTAAAAAGAAAAAACAAGAAGAGGATAACTACACCCTGACAATGGTTAGTAATGACAAAAATAACAAAAACAAAATAAAATAAAATGAAATAAATAAGCACGCAAACTAAATATTTTTTTTGATTTTTTTTGCCGTCACTATTCATATCCTCATACAAAGACTCCGAGATCTGGGAGGCACTTAAACTGACTCAATAAAAACTTAAATGAAACACTAAAAACTTACCTCAGTTTTGGTAGACAGGATCGTCTACCAAAGTCTCTTCTACATTTGCATCATTCAACTCAAGGTACAACTTTAACCGTTAACCATTTACCTTCCTCCAAATTAATCTTATGAGAACAGACTAGGGGACTAATACCTTTTATATCAATAATGCTCCAACCTTTCTCAGGAAACTCTTCAAACTTTGGTTGCAATGTCCGAGTGCCATGATCCCGAGTTTCAAGGGGATCCGAATCATAGGTTGTAGAAACTCTCATATTCATGAGTGAGTCAATTATGTATATCTGGTGGCCCTCATCATCATCTTCTGGTTGTTTTGCAATATGGAAGATATTCGTATTGAGAGTCATGTTTCGAAAAGACAACTTCATGAGCCCATTCTTGCAATTAATAAGAGCATTAACTATGACAAGGAAAGACCTACCTAAAATCAAAGAAATTTTAGAAGTAGTATCAACAGCAGAGCTAGTGTCGAGGATTAGGAAATCAATAGGATAATAAAATTTGTCAATTTGAACTAGAACATCCTCTACCACACCCCGAGGTACTTTATCTGAATGGTCAGCCAATTGCAATACCATAGTGGTTGGTTTGATTTCTCCCAACCCCAACTGCAAATAAATAGAATATGACATCAGATTCACGTTTGCTCCTAAATCTAGTAAAGCTTGCCCAAACTCATGATTTCAATGTTGCATGCAATGGTTGGACTACCAGGATTTTTATACTTGAGTGGAATCTGCTGCTCAATTAGAGCACTAACTTGTCTGTCAGGAATGTTTTTTTCTTCATATGGTGCTTCTTCTTAATTGTATACAAATCCTTGAGAACTTTTACATAAGTAGGAACTTATTTAATCCCATGCAAAAAAGGAAGATTGATATTTACCTGTCTTAGATTCTCAAAGATTTAATTGTTAGGATCCAAAATTCACTTGTTTGATTTCAAAGCTTGAGGGAATGGTACCTTCACTACAAAAAAAAAAAGTCATTTTGTGGCGGTTTATTTGTGACGGTTACACTTAACTGCCATAATTAATCATTTAGTGGCACTTGGTACGACAATTTTATAAACCACCACAATATGTAGAATTTAGTGGCGATTTTGATTCATTTTATGGCAGTTAGTAAAAAAATAATGTTAATTATGTAAAATAAAAAAAATTACGGCAGTTTTAATTGTCATTTGTGGTGATTTTACCAAAATATGCAATTTTGGCTTTAGTTTCATTTCCATTCCCACACATTTTTGTTTCTCAATTTCCTTTTTCCTCTCTTTCTTATTTAGGACCTACACCTTAACGCCCCATTTCCATTCCCATCAAACTCAGCAGCAGCAGTGACACAACGCCTCTGGTGGTCTCAGTTGCAGCGACTGGTTCGACAGGTCTCAGTAGCCTCTACGTCACTGAATTCACCTCTACATCTTAAAGTCTCAGTTGCATGTATTGTTCTTTGTTGAATCATTTTTCCCTTATTCTTCGTACGAGCTATAATTGATTCGCATTCAATTATTTGATGGGGTTCATTGTTTTATTTTTTTGAGGTTTTTGGGAACCCAAACTTTGATGGGTTTTTTTTTTTAAAGAGATTGTTAATGAGATACGTAAATTGTTATCCTCTTTCTCAAACTAGTGGATGTTTGTTGGATATTACTAGGGGTTTTTGTGCAACCAATACTTTCCAAAATGTGGACAAATAAGTTTTACTCAGAAAGTGTTTAATTAAATTCTTGAGAATGTTGTTTCTTGAAGTGGGATGATATATGGGTATACCTAAATGGGTGGGGACGAGGAACCTCTGAGGTTCGTGATTTGAATATTATTGATTTGAATATTATTGAGTTACGCATATCTAAAATTGTTCAAATGCTACTTTGATATCTTAAGATAGCATTGGTTATTCATTACTTATGGTGGATTCTTCTCAAGAATGGATCACAATTTATGACTAGAGATTTCTGGGGTTTTTCACTTTTTAGTGATTGACCATCTTTTCTTTGTTTAGCTGATCAACTATTGATTGCTATGCTATTATGTTGTTATACCATTTTAACATAATCTGATATTGAAGATGAGAGAAAAGACTCTAGTTTTCATGAGGGAAAATCACTTTGTAGACTACGGAACATAAGGCAAAATCTTATCCTAATTCCTAATTAAAATGCTTACTTCAAGCCTTTAACTCTACAATGTGGAAGTTCATGTCTTTTACCCCATGTGTATGGGTGAGGAGTGTGACCAGAAGCCACAACTGAGTTGTAGTATGGTGGTACAGTGACTCTTGACCCATAATATGCCTGAAGATATAATAGACACTTTAAATCACCATAAGCAATTTCTAGTGGGCAATTATGCTTTAAAACTTGCTAGGTGAACCAATTCCAAGTGGATAAAAATTCATACCACCAAATAAATAATTTTAAAAAGAGAAAGCAATCCAGGGCCAATGCAAATCTCATTTTAGGTATGTATATCCCAACTGATTACCAAAACCAATAGCAATGCAAGGCAGAATTTCAACTGATTAGGGGTAAATATTGATAGCAACTCACAAAATTAAAAGGATTTACACTAATAATATGCTACAGTTGTGTAGGCCACATAAGGCCTGTGAACACCCAATTTTGTCCAGGATATAAAAAAAAAAATTTTTTTAAATAAAAAAATTTAAAATTATTATTATCATTATTAAAAATTAAAAAAAAATTTAATTAATTGAATAAATAATAATAATAATAATAATAATATAGAAAATAATAAATTTAGAAAACATAATGAAAAACAAAAAAAAAAAAGGGGGGGGAGAGGAGGGATTTGGGCACGATCGGCCCCAGGAAACACTAAACTCGGATCCTTCACCCATGACCCGGATCCACTGAACCCAGACTCACCCATGACCCAGCACCCATTTTCGTTTGACCCATCTCTCGGAAACCCTAACCTCATTCACCCCAAGCCCCATCAGCCTCACCCACAGCAGCCTCCTCCCCCTTCTCTCCCTCTCCCTAGCAGCCGCACCTAACTAAACTTCACAGGGCTCGAAGCTCTGCTACCACCACTGCTACACGCATGAGAAGACACTCACCCTCGTCAGACTACTCCTTCACGCGACCAAGCTGTGCAGCCTCCATCGCGAGCTTCAAGGCACCATGGCAGCAGCGCTAAACAACCCCAACGTAGAGACCTGGACTCGCTTTCACCAGCGGTTCTTTGAGCCCCTTCTGACAAAGCTCACGGCGCGAGGATACCATTTTGGGGTGGGATTTTGCGTGGAGCAGAGGAAGAGCATGCAAAAATGGAAGTTGTGAGGGGAGTTCAAGATTGCAGGAGTCAGAGGTTGGAGTTTGCGTGGAACAGAGAAAAGAAGTACAAAAATGGAAGGTCTGAGAAGACAAACGCTCTGAAGCACAGGCTACCGTCATTTTCTCACCCAACCAGCCACCATAAATACGAAGGATGAAGACGAGAAAGGGGTGGAATTTTCTTCTCCCCTTGGTGAATTTTTTTAATTTCTTTGAGAACCCAGTTGAAGGAAGGTTACTCTGAGAGGAGTTTGAGAGAGAGTTGTGTAAAATTCCTTTTTGAAGGAATTCTTCGGGTGTTTGGGAGTTATTTGGAGAGACCCCCTATCTGGTAATTTCGTTTTTCTTCCCTCTCCTGCCATGGTTGTATTGAAAATACTTTGAATGGAAATTATCACATTTGGCTCTTAGTCTATTCTAATATCCTGATTGAAGATGGCAGTTTGGGTCCATTTCGTTTTTGTTTTTATTTAGTTTTTATGTTGTTTATTACTCGTTCGATATCCCGATTGAAGAATATTGGATGAATAGAGGTCCTCATATTTCATCTTTGATCGATCTGTATGAACTCGAAATTTGGCTTCGATGTATACATCTTTCTCTTTAGTTTTGTTTTATTCTAGTTATCTTCCTTGTTTGATAGAATGATTGAATTATAGCCTCATCGAATTTGTCTCGCTAAGGATGCCATTTGATCCAAGGGGTTAAGGGACTAGCTCTACCAATTTGGTTTCCTTTTCTTTAATTCGTTATTTTGTCTGCTGTAACATGTGGTCTTGCCATTTGATGCTAAGAACAAGTTAATTTTGACTCATGAAGTTTGTTGATGACTGCTCACGGTTTGCCAGGATTTTACATTGTCAAAAGTTTTCTCTAGTCATGATGCTTAGCTAGCAGATAGGAAATAATATATAAGGTGTAGGTTTTGGATGCACATTTCATTACCTGCCTTGGCACGACAAGCTTGGAGTAACAAGTTTATTACTTAGTTTCTGCTATTAAACAAAAAGCTAGTTGTAATGGGTTTTCATGGTTGCAGATCAACTGGTTTTTTTTTTCTTTTCGATTGACGTGGAACAATGGCTCTAATAATTCTGTATTAATTCTTGCATCCCATTTTTTCTCTGTTTGCTTAAATATAAGTGGTTAGTTGCTTTGGCTGTCCGATTTTGGTTTTCAAGATTTTGGAGGCAAGTTTCGGGGTCAAGACAAGATGAGTTGTGTAAGTTCAAGGTGACTGATAACCACATGGGACACTATTTCTGTTTTCATCTTGAGTGTTTGCCTTAATTCGATGATCCAACATTTGCTAAGATATTGACTACAACTTGTCTTCAATGCTCTTGCATGTGTACGATTTAATTTCTGCTTCACTGTTAGTATAGGATTGAAGTTTACCGGTTTGGGATGCTTCGTGATGGTAAATCATGCCTGTTTAAAGTCATGTTGTTGTGTTAATCTTATGATAAAAAATGCTTTTGGAATGAAGGTGGGATGTTACCATTTTGTGATAGGGGAGATAACTTGCCCTCCAATTGTAATAGTTGGGTCCATTAATGCATTTTATCAGAAATATCAAACTTTGTACTCCTTGCTACCAACATGAACGTAATTGGATCTTGCCTTGAAAGTCATAAGGTGTTGATTGGAGCTTGATTATCCATGATGGTAAATATGATTAACTCACCACTGAATATTGTACTAATTGGCTAAGCCATTTGTTGGGTTTCGTTCTTGCTCTCCAATGATGCATAAGTGAGGTTAACTCTTTCTAAAAATCACGTGATGGTGCATGGTTTATTCTCCTGTTGTGATGCATTTTAGTGGATAAAGAAAAAAAGAAGAGTCCTTGTCCTTTTTTACATAGACGCTGAAACTTTTTACTATTATTTTTATGGGTTGAGTTTGTGCTATTTTAATCACTCTTTCTTTGACCTTTTTCATTGGTACGTATTGATCCTTGCACGTTCTACACATTTATATTTTAACCTTAATTTTTGTTTTTATTGGTACCTTATCTTCTATTTCTTTATTAAAAAAAAATAAATCATCAATTTTTTTAAGGAAGGGTGGGAAACTTTATAAAAAAAATAGTAATAATAGAATAAAAATAATTGAACTTTGTGAAAAGAAAATAAAATTGATTTAGCTGCGACAGCTTGTTAATTTTGTCCTTTTAGAATCATCTAAATTGTGACAGTTTGATGATTTATTTTCTAAAAATTTTCAAGTAAAGTTTTGAGATGAAATTAAATTCTCATAATTTATTTATAAAAGGTGTGAAAATTTCTAAAAAAATAATAATAAAATAAAAATAATTGAACTTTGTGAAAAAAAAATAAAATTAATTGAGCTGCGACAGCTTGTTAATTTTGCCCTTTTTAGAATCATCTAAATTGTGACAGTTTGGTGATTCACTTCTCTAAAAGTTTTTGTGACATTCTGAAACAAGATTCTTTTCAAATTGATTTTTTATAATTTTATCCAAAAGTTCTTGTCTTTTACATAGATGGTGAAACGAAATTTCCTTTGATTCAATGGGTTGAGTTTGTCTTTGTTCTTAATACCTTTTCTTTAACTCTTTCGGTTGTACATATTGGCTCTTATGCGTTTTTACACGTTTACATTTTAATTTTAGTTTCTTTGTTATCTTTTATCTATTCACTAAAATAAATAAATAAATAATTAACTCTAATATATATATATATATATATATATATATATATATGGGAAAAAAACAATAGAATAAAAATAGTTGACCTTTGTGAAAAGAAAACAAAATTAATTTAGGCTATGACGAACTTGTTAATTTTGTCTTTTAGAATCATCTAAATTGTGACAGTTTGATGATTTGTTTTCTCAAAAAAAAAAAAAAATTTCGAGTAAAATTCTGAAATGAAATTAAGTTCTCATAATTTATTTATAAAAGGTGTGAAAATTTCTAAAAAAAATATATAATAATAAAATAAAAATAATTGAACTTTGTGAAAAGAAAAGAAAATTAATTGAAATTTATGAAACTTGTTAATTTTGCCCTTTTAGAATCATCTAATTTATGACAGTCTGATGGTTCATTTCTCGAAAAGATTTCGAGTGAAATTTTGGAACAAGGTTCTTTCAAAATTAAATTTTCATAATTTATTTCTTTGTTTAATTTATCTTTTAATAAATGGGTAAAATAAATATTTTTTTTTAAAGTTATAAAAATTGCACAACTAATTTAAGGTAACCGTCTTAGGGCGGATGTATTAGGGGTGCTGTGGGGTTTAGTCTCCACCCTTCCCTGTGCATAATCAGACTCCCGAACCTGAACTTTTTAACGTAGACCATTATTTTTGGTTTTCCAATTTTTCCTAATAAAAAATAAAATTGGTGGCGACTCCCTTAACCTTAAAAATTTTGTAATTTAAGTCGTTATCCCGCCGCGATCCCGGTCGCGACAGTTGGCGACTCCACTGGGGACATGTTGAGAGTCAAGCCTTGGCAAATTGGTTGTGCAAATGTTTGTGACATTTATATGTTCGTTTCACTCTTATTATTTATTTTATTTATTTTATTTTTTTATTCTTTATTTTTTTATTTAAATTATTTATTGACTATTTTAACTGTTTTTATTCGTTTATTGTGCAAACCTTAGGATAGAGGCTCTTTCAGAATTTTCTTTTGCATTTGTTTTGCAGGATGTGGGTAGTTCTTAGGGTTATAAAGGTTTGTATGCTCCTTACACACACCACACTTACACGTTTATCACACACATTCGAGTGGGGCCCTATACCCGGGTTTGAGTGAAACCTAAGTTAAGTAGAGGTTGTGTAGTGGTAGTCATTTTGGATGTACATCCTGTCTGACTGTTGCGAAAACCTCATCTAGAGTGTGCCTTTTTCATAAATGTCCCGCACTTGGTGGTTTACCCACTGTTTGTGGTCAACGTTATGAAATGGGATTTAGCTCTAGAGGCCTTTATAATAGAAGAGCCACCCAACGAGAGTTCTCACGAATCAGAAAGACCCATAGAACCTTAAGGTAGAACTCCTTAAATTTAAGGCAATCCCTTAGGGCACACAGGAGCGTACCTTCTTCTTATCTTCAAATTTATCCATGTCATCATTACTTTTGTATATATACATAATAAGTAGTGTGGTCCATTAATGTGATAAACCTAATCGCGCCTCGCTCAAAAACAAATTTTACTCAAAAATAAAAAAAAGAGAAGTTTTTTTTTTTTTTAAAAAAAAAAAAAGAGAAGGGTGCAAATCAATATTAATGAACCAACTATTTATCATTTGGTCTAAATAAGTAAAAAAAAATATATAGTGCTTTGCATTCTTGCATCATATTACCACACTCTAATCTCTTTGTCGTTCTTCAGGAAAATTTATTAGAAGGCCGTTAAACCCCAACTAAGATTTGAAGTGAGTATCTTTGATGGAAAGAAATATGGGATCAGATAATAGGGATACCAGCTTGAAAAAGACTCTGCGACTCAAGGCCAATAAGGTCAACACTGAAAGCCTAGTGGTTATGGGTCGTTTGTTGAAGAAGACTCAACGTTTGATGTTCGCAACAAAGTATGGGAAGATTCTGGACTTGCTAGAGGTGAATGTGCAAGTGGAAGCAATCACTGCGGTGGCCCAATATTATGACCCACCTCTTAGATGTTTCACTTTTCAAGATTTCCAATTAGCACCTACGCTGGAAGAATTTGAGCAGATCCTAGGTTTGCCGTTGGAAGGTAAAAAGCCATACTGCTATTTGGGACATTATGCATCCATCCAAACTATAGCAAATGTTTTGAAAGTACACGTGAGAGACCTGCAAGGTGCGCAACAAAATAGGAATGGAACCAAAGGATTTTCAAGAGAATACCTTGAAGGACATATGCACCACTTAGCCAAAAGTGGAGATTGGGATGCTTTCATGGATGTGCTAGCCCTCACCATCTACGACACAGTCTTGTTCCCTAATATTGATGACTATGTGGATTATGCAGCAATTGACGTGTTTCTTGATTGCAAGTTTAACACCAATAATCCGGTCACAGCCATTCTCGCGGATGTTTATTGTACCCTGAACTTTTGTCACGAAAAGAATGGCAAGAGAATCCTCTATTGCTTGCCGATCTTGTATGTCTGGCTCATAACTCATGTTTTTAGTAGATCATACAAAGCAGAGTGCCCTATCGCTGACTTCAATATGTACCAGCTGAAGACCAAGAGCAGCCGTGAGTGGGTAGAACATTTGGCGAAATTGGATGAAAAACAGGTTAGATGGTATCCTCGGTGGAAAGATGTAGAAACTATCATCTACCAGTGTGGAAGGTTTCCAAATGTGCCTCTCATGGGTACGCGAGGATGTATTAATTACAATCCCGCCTTGGCACAACGACAACTTGGTTATCCCATGATGGGACCACCTGCAGAAGTCCAAACAACCCCTTTTGTTCTTCACTACACGGATACAGGAAATGCTGAGCCACTTCAGAATATCCGGAATGCTTGGAGCAAAGTCATTCGAAAGGGAAAAGAATTAGGAGTCCGAAGTTGTGCAGCCAAGGAGAGCTACCGCCAATGGGTTAAAGACAGAGTTAGAGAAATCAAGTTACCATTCAAGACCCCAACAATCCCTATGGTTGGTGAATCTTCAACCTCAGCTTTGATTGAAAATGAAGAGACAAAAGAATTGAAAGCAAGGCTCACAAAGATGAACGAGGAAAAGGAGAAAATGGAAGCTGAGTTGAGAGAGACTCGACAAGCATATGCAGCCTTAATGAGAGATAATGCTGAAAAAGACCACACTCTCGAAGGGGCTAACAAAAAAATGAAAATAGAACATGATTACATGCAGAAAACCAAGCGTTGTCTGGGGGCTGCAAACAAAGAATTAGGGCTTCGAAGGCAAGAAAGAGACAGAGCTATGGCTGAAAACCAACAACTCAGGGAACAACTCAAAAATGCCAGATTGACTCAAAATAACGCGATGCAACTAGTGGAAGAAATGAGGCAGCAGATGGAAATGACATCTAAGCAATATGAAGACATGGTTAAGAACAACAAGCTCCACGTGAAGGAGACGGTTACAAAGTACGAGGCAATATTACAACAAGAGCAGAAGAAAATAAGGGAACTGATGGGTCAGGTGGAACAACAAAAAAGGGACATCAATGGAGGGAAGGAGGAAGCCCATTTTTGGAGGAATCGCTTTGCAAAGTTAGCATGTTTAGCTAATTCGGCGATTGCAGATACTCCATATCATTTGAAGAAGGCTGATGAAATGGTCAATCCTCTTGAGACGCCAGTAGAAATCCGTGACTTCATTGAGTACTGCAAGGACCTTGTAAGGCAAATGTAACAAATGACCAAGGCATATTCAGATAGGGAATATTTGCATTTAGCTAGGTTATGATGTATTCAGCTAAGAACCAATGTATTTTGATCTTTTCAGATGAATGAATGAAGTATGCTTATTTTGACATCCATTCTCTGATCCCGTATTTCACTTGAGACTTAATACTTTTGAACAAGACGTTCTGGGTAATAGTCACGGCAAACAAAGATCAAAGATACTCACTTTCAATCTATTTGGCAAAAAAACCACTAACGGTCCTCTAGCAAATAATGAACACAATCACTGATCTCCAAAAATAATAATAATAATTTGGATTTTTACAATTGTCAGGTAAAAGAAAAAAATTAAACCATTGCTCGTCCTCGGAAATCGCAGATCGCGCAAACCCGGACCTACGAAACAAGGCTGCAAACTAGGCTGAAGGAGATGTCGAGCTCAGAAAGAAATTTGAATCAAGAGGTAGACGAAATAAGGGAAAGAATCAATACGATGGCAGAAGGACAATCAAGGGTCGAAGATTTACTGAAACAGTTAACTGAGACCCTTAGAACAACAAATGGAGCCTCTGTCGGCACTGGAATGAACGCAAATGTGAATAACAACGTGAATGAAGAAGAAGATTCTATGAATGGAAATCTTGACAAGGGGAATAACAGTGCGGGAGTCACTCATGAGCAACCGGTAAAAATATTTCTGAACAATAACTCAGAAAAGGAAAAATTAAGAGATGAATTAATGGGAAAAATGCAAGAGCAAATTAAAGCCATGCAAGGTCCTAATTTATACGGCTCAGTGGGAATCGATGAATTGTGTCCAGAGGTTGAAGTTAACATCCCAAAGGACTTCAAAATGCCAGATTTCTCAAAGTACGACGGAAGTACCAACCCAAAGTTTCATTTAAAGACCTACATCACTAAGATGGCTATTTGGTCACGGGATCAAAAGTTTCTGATCAATTTTTTTCATGAGAGAGCTCGTGGGCTAGCTTTGGAATGGTACATGCAACTTGATCATTCGAGGATTTCTATTTGGGATGATCGACAAGCTTGTTCTTGGGGCAATATCGATTTAACATCGATACTGCGCCTACCCGAGAACAACTAGGGGCCATACAAAAGAAGAATGGTGAAACTTTCAAGCAATATGCCCAAAGATGGAGAATGCTGGCAGCCCAAGTTCAACCACCACTGACTTCGTCAGAAATGAGCTCGTATTTTATGGGGACCTTAGGAACACCTTTTATTGGGTTAATGGCAGGGGCAACTTACAATGATTTTGCTGACCTAATTGTGGCTGGAGAAAGGATTAAAAATCTTGCAAAAGCTGGAAAATTACCTATTGGGAATACAGAGAGCAGTTTTCCTAGGAAGGTGACACCCATAAAGAAAAAAGAACCAGAAGTCAGCTATGTGCAACAACAAAACTCACGCTTTCCTCGTAATCCACAATCATACCCTGCTTATCAAGCCCCGTCGCCCAATATCCCAGCTTACCAAACTTCATACCAAGTGAACCATGTTCCCTCACCACATCCATATACTCCCGCTCGCCCTGTTTATACTAATCGTCCTCCCACTCCTCGAAATCCAGGAAACCAAGGGTATGCTCGACCCCCATCGAATCTACCCCCTTTTCCAAAATTGCCAATCTCCAATGCTGACCTGTTTCAACAATTGTTCGATGCGCACCTAGTCGCATGCGTCCCTACTCGCCCCATGGTACCCCCATTCCCAGCTTGGTACAACCCTAATGCAAATTGCAAGTTCTATATGGACAGCCCAGGACACTCAATCGAGGATTGCGAAGTGTTTAAAACAATAGTCAGGAAGCTGATTGCCTGCGGAAAGCTAGATTTTGAAGAGGAGAAAGGGCCTAGCATTACCAGCAACCCAATTCCGAATCATGGGAAAGGAACTGTAAATGCATTAGAAAAAGACAAGGAAGGGGTTCAAAAGGTAGCAAACATCAAAACACCTATGAAGTTAATATTCCAAGGTCTAGTCCAAGCAGGTTATTGTTCTTCAGTAACCTTGGAGGAGGTAGGATTTGAATGTGAAGCTTGTTGTGAATACCATATGGAGAAGGGACACGATATTGAGAGTTGTCAGGAGTTCAAAACTCAGTTGCAGAAATTCATGGCTTTAGGTATAGTGGATGTTACTCGAGCAAGAGAATCCGCAGATGAAATAGGTACCGTGGAGCGTTTAGTTCTCAAACTTCCGCGTGCTGGTGAAGTCCCAAACTCTGGAAAGATCGTCATAGCAATAAAGAAACCTACACCTTTTTCCTATAATGATACCCATGCCGTACCTTGGAAGTATGGTGTCAAAGTAGAGACACAAGGTAATGTAGGGCAAACCTCTTCAGTCCCTATCGCTCAAATAGCAGAGCTCGCACAAACAGTGCCGAGTGCTGGGGACATAGGGGGAATTACAAGGAGCGGCAGGTGCTATGGGCAAGAAGATAAGGCTGGGAAAGGAAAAGCAATCAAGTATAGAAACAAAGGAAGAAGAGGAAGATGAATTCCTAAAAATTATGAAGCAAAGCGAGTATAATATTGTAGACCAACTCAGGAAGACTCCAGCTCAGATATCTCTTTTGTCACTTATCATGAACTCTGAATCTCATCGAAAAGCACTGCAAAGAGTGTTGAATGAAGCCTATGTGAAGCCAGATATTACCGCGGAAAACTTAGTGAACATGGTGGACCGGTAAGGCACGTCAATGTGATCCCTTTTCTCGAGGAAGAAGTGGTACGTTCGACAGAAGTAACCCGCGTGCCTGCGCACATCACTTTGAAATGTCGGGGTATGTAGTTACAAAAGTTTTAATCGATGGAGGTTCCGCATTGAACGTCCTCCCGAAGAATACCTTGTCCCAACTGGCTATGAGTGTAGAAGACCTGAAGCCTCAAGAAATGACGGTGCGAGCCTTCGATGGAAGAAAAAGAGGGATTATGGGAGAAGTGACCCTTCCACTCGAGATAGGTCCAAGTTGCTTTCAAGTACTGTTTCAAGTAATGGAGATTGAGCCTACATACACTATGCTGTTGGGTAGACCATGGATCCACGCTGCTGGTGTTGTTCCCTCAACCTTGCACCAATGCTTAAAATATATTGAAAATGGATGCCTAGTTACCATTCGAGGAGAAGAAGAAGTCCTACTAATAAAACCTATTTCCATGCCTTATGTTGAAAACGCTGAACTGGAGGTGGACAACTTCTTACATAGCTTCCGGTGATAGAAGCAAAAACAAAGAAGGAAGAATCATCCTCCAAAGATGTTCACCAAGTTGTGACTCGCATCATGACTAATAATGGTTATCAAGCCGGGAAAGGTTTAGGAGTTCAGTTGTAAGGAATCAAGTCTATGATTACCCTGCCAGAGAACAAGAACAGATTTGGGCTAGGATATGAGGTGTCTTTAGAAAGAATGATGAAGCATGGCTTGGCTCTCGATGAGGGAAAAAAGGAGAATAAACTGACAAAGACGATTCCTCATCTGAAGGAAACATTCCCCGCGCCTGCTGAAGTTATCAATGGAACCTCCAGTCATCAGGTCCGCCTAATCATTAACAATGTGGAGGAAGACTCAGGAGAGGACCATGCTATCCGGCCCTCCAATAATTCGGAACCTCTGAATAATTGGAGATCTGAGGCGTTATTTGATGTGGTTGCCATAAAGTAATTGTTTAGTCATGAAGCTATCTTAGACTTTTGTAATCCTGAATTTATTTTAACTTTTATCGAAGCATTAATGTATTGAACTTGTGTGTTTCTTAATATGTTTCTCTGCTCATGTTATCTTTCATCAAAATGTCAATGCAATGAACTTGTGCGCTTCTCAGTTGATCCATTGCTTTGTTTCTTTTCTTGACTTACGCTTTTTCTTAGCCTTGTCCAAATACCATATTTTCTTCTGTCAATAATTTCCAATCTGGCATAAATAAACCTTCCAGGGATTTGGGTCTTGTAGAGGTATTGTCTCACGAAAGGATTCCTGAAAGCTCAAAGATGGATTCTTATTCGATGATGGATATAGATGACCATGATTCAGATGAAGATATGAATGTCACTGAAGAGTTTGCCAAATTGGTAGAAAGGTCAGAAAGAGAATTCAGCCTGGATGAAGAGGAAGTGGAGGTAATCAACATGGGGACTGACGAAGATAAGAAAGAGTTAAGGTTAGTGGATAACCTGGAGCGAGAAAGCATGATCAAGTTATTCAGAGACTACATGGATGTCTTTGCATGGTCTTATCGCGATATGCCAGGGTTGGATTCGAGCATAGCTTCCCACAAAATTCCACTATACCTCAATGTTGAGGCAAAAAAGCAGAAATTGAGAAGAATGCACCCTGAAATGTCTTTAAAAATCAAGGAGGAAGTCACCAAGCAGTTGGAAGCAGGATTTTTGGAAGTATCTAGACACCCAGAATGGGTAGCAAATATCGTCCCCGTTCCAAAGAAAGATGGAAAAGTCAGGATGTGTGTGAACTATAGGGATTTGAATAAAGCTAGCCCTAAAGATGATTTCCCATTGCCTCACATTGATGTCCTTGTCGATAATGCAACAAGAGGCCATAGATTCTCTTTCATGGATGGGTATTCTGGTTACAATCAGATTCCTATGGATGCGAATGATAAAGAGAAGACCACATTCATCACAGCTTGGGGAACTTTTTGTTACACAGTTATGCCGTTCGGGTTGAAAAATGCTGGGGCCACCTATCAGCGTGCCATGGTTGCGTTATTCCACGATATGATGCACAAAGAAATTGAGGTATACGTGGATGACATAGTGGCCAAATCCAAAGAAGGAGAAAGCCACGTGGCAGTGTTGCAGAAGCTGTTTGAGAGACTCAGAAAGTACAAGTTAAGGCTAAACCCAGCAAAATGTGTTTTTGGTGCATCAGCTGGAAAACTGCTTGGATTTGTTATTAGCAAGGAAGGGATCAAAGTGGACCCTGACAAAGTCAAAGCAATACAAGAGATGGCAGCCCCTAAGACCGAAAAGGAAGTAAGAAGCTTTCTCGGGAGGTTGAACTACATTACTAGGTTCATAGCCAATCTGACTAGTACCTGCGAACCGATCTTCAAGTTACTAAAGAAACAACAACCAAGAGAATGGGATGAACTTTGTCAGGAAGCATTTGAGAAAATAAAAACTTACTTGCAAAGTCCTCCTATTTTGGTGCCACCTGCACCTGGCCGCCCTTTGATCTTGTACCTCACGGTTTTACAGACGTCCATGGGAGCGATGTTAGGGCAAAGCACGATGAAACAAGAAAGAAAAAGAACAGGCCATTTACTATTTGAGTAAGAAGTTCAATGATTGTGAGTCCCGATACATGGCAATCGAGAAGACATGTTGTGCACTAGTGTGGACGTCAAAAAGGTTGAGGCAATACATGTTGTACAATACCACTTGGTGATCTCAAGAATGGACCCGATGAAATACATATTCGAAAGCCCTCACGTTTCCACACGAGTTTCCAAGTGGCAAGTGGTTCTTTCCGAGTTTGATATAAAGCACATGACTCGAAAATCTATCAAAGGGAGCGTAATTGCAGATCATTTAGCCGAGAACCCGCTTGATTACGATCAACTGTAATGTTTGAATTCCCTGATGGGGATGTTCTAGTGATTGAAGAAGAAAAGTTGGATGAAAAGACACATGGAAGATGTTCTTTGATGGAGCGATCAACATGTATGGGAGTGGCATAGGAGCAGTAATCACCTCACCGAGTGGGAAGCAATACCCTGTTTCCATCAAGTTAGAGTTTGATTGCACCAATAATATTGCAGAATATGAGGCGTGTGCGCAAGGGTTGAAAGTTGCAATAGAATTAGGGGTGAAAGAATTACAAGTGTATGGAGATTCAGCACTGATAATTTATCAAGTAAATGGGGAATGGCAGACTAAAGATCCAAAATTGGTTCCATACCAGAAATATTTGATGCTATTGATTGAGAAGTTTGAAGGGATCACCTTTTCACACTTGACTCGAGATAAGAACCAATTTGCAGATGCTCTGGCTACCTTAGCTGTAATGACCAATCTGGATATTCATACTAATGTGCAGCCCATCCAAGTGAGGGCACGAGATGAACCTGTTTATTGTTCTAATGTTGAGGAAGAAGAAGACGGTCGACCCTGGTTCCATGATATCAAGCAGTACATTCAGTTCAGAGAATACCCATCCGGGGCAAATGAGACAAACAAAAAGACCATCCGTCGGCTCTCCATGGCTTTCTTTTTGAGCGGGGAGATACTGTACAAAAGGAATCATGATGGTACGCTCCTCAGATGTGTAGAAGCTAAGGAGGCTCTCACCATCTTAACCGAAGTTCATGAAGGGGTTTGCGGAACACATGCCAATGGTATCATGATGGCTCGCCAAATCCTTCGATGCGGTTATTGCTGGTCCACTATGGAATCCGATTGCATAGGATATGTTCGAAGGTGTCATAAATGCCAAGCATACGCTGACCGCATTAATGCACCTCCTGTCCCATTGCATAATATGGTAGCACCATGGCCTTTTTCGATGTGGGGAATCGATGTCATTGGGCCAATAAACCCAAAAGCTTCCAATGGCCACAGGTTTATCCTAGTTGCGATTGATTACTTCACCAAGTGGGTAGAGGCCGCTTCCTATGCCAAGGTCACTCAAAAGGTCGTCCTTAAATTTTTGAGGGCGAACATTGTCTGTCGATATGGAATTCCGGAAAAGATTATCACAGATAATGCCCCAAATCTCAATAGCACCGAAATTAAGAACCTGTGTGAAAGGTTTAAGATCAAACACCACAATTCTGCTCCTTACAGACCCCAGATGAATGGTGCGGTAGAAGCAGCAAATAAGAACATCAAGAAGATAGTAGCCAAAATGGTGGTCAACTACAAAGAATGGCATGAGATGCTCCCCTATGCTCTCCACGCATATCGCACTAATATCCGATCTAGCACTGGGGCAACACCATTTTCCTTGGTATATGGCATGGAAGCAGTTTCCCCTATAGAGGTCGAAATCCCTTCCTTAAGAGTGTTAATGGAAGCCGAGCTAGAAGAGGCAGAATGGGTAAAAACTCGGTATGAGCAGTTAAACATGATTGAAGAAAAACGATTAAAAGTCATTTGTCATGGGCAACTATACCAAAGAAGAATGGCAAGAGCTTTCAACAAGAAAGTACGCCCTAGGGAGTTTCAAGCAGGTGACCTAGTATTAAAGAAAAAACTTCCAAACCAAGAAGACGCCCGAGGCAAATGGGCACCGAGTTATGAGGGGCCTTACATTGTTAAACAAGCATTCTCTGGAGGAGCCTTAGTTTTGACAGATATGGATGGAACTGAATTGTCAAGGCCGACAAATGCTGATGCAATCAAGAAGTTCTATGCCTAAAAAAAAAAAAAAGAAAAGAGAAAAGAAGAAATAAAAGAAAAGAAAAAAAAAAGAAAGAAGAAACCCGTTAGGTCGAAAACCCGCAAGGGCGGCCTAAGCAAAAGTTAAGGCATTTAAACCACGCAAAAGTAAAGTCGGCAAAGGCTCTCAAAGGAGATGTCGCTTGAAGAATTCACCCAAGGGGCAATTTTGAGCGGTGGTGGAAGAAAAGAAACTGGGGCAAATTTAGTGCGGTGATCAGTAGAAGAGGATTTGTATCATTGGCAGTCAATGGTTGTAATATCCATATGAGAATTAGGTCCTATCTAAAGAGAATAGAGGAATCCTAACTGGGGCAATTACCTTTCGCACTGTCTTTACGTCATCTTTTGTATGCTTTGTCATTTTCAATGCCTTTGTGTGCTTGAGAACATTCAAATGAATGAAAATACCTTTCTTTTCTCTCTCTTATTCTTTTCTTTCTTTCATACCTGTGAAATCACATATGTTTATTACAAAACGCTTCGATGAAATGGAATATAAATTCAGCATCATTGACTCAATAATCTAATGGCAATCCTCCAATTAACAAGCTAGATAAAAAAGTGTGTTAGAAGTTTCAAATGAAGGGAGAAAATGAAAACATACTCCCTATACAGTCTGCAATGCTAAGAGTGAGACTGTGTGGCTGATGAGCAAACTCGAAGTAAAGCCACCTCAACGTTTGAAGATCCCAAGGAACTGGAAATGAGTTGATAAGCCCTAGTTTGCAAGAGTTTGTGCCCGGGTTTGACGGATCAAAACTTTTCGAGGAAGCAATTAGCATCCAAGCATGTAAGTGAAAGTTCTTAATATTTTCGATCCACGACATGATTGAGTTGCGGTACCACATCTTTTCATGATCAAAGATAGGGAGCGCAACGACTTGCAGTGACGTCTCGGCTTTTACGCCTAGCTTCACTTTGTAAAAAAAAAAAAAAAAAAACAAAAACAAAAACAAAAAACAAAACCAAACAAAAAAAAAAAAAAAAAAACAGAACACAAACAAAACAAAAAATCTTTCCGGGATACATAAGTCCACTGTCATTCAATTTCCGGGACACAGAAGCCCACTGTCATTTAAATTTCGGGACACAGAAGCCCACTGTCATTTAATTTCCGGGACACAGAAGCCCACTGTCATTTAATTTTCGGGACACAGAAGCCCATCGCATTTTAATTTTCGGGACACAGAAGCCCATCGCATTTTAATCTTCGGGACACAGAAGCCCATTTGGGACACAGAAGCCCATCGCATTTTAATTTTAGGGACACAGAAGCCCATCGCATTTAATTTTCGGGACACAGAAGCCCATCGCATTTAATTTTCGGGACACAGAAGCCCACTGTCATTTAATTTCCGGGACACAGAAGCCCACTGTCATTTAATTTTCGGGACACAGAAGCCCATCGCATTTTAATCTTCGGGACACAGAAGCCCACTGTCATTTTAATTTTGGGACACAGACGCCCACTGCATTTTAATTTTAGGGACATAGAAGCCCACTGCATTTTAATTTTCGGGACACAGAAGCCCACTGCATTTTAATCTTCGGGACACAGAAGCCCACAGTCATTTTATTTGCGGGACACAGAAGCCCATTGTCATTTAAATTTCGGGACACAGAAGCCCATTGCATTTTATTTTCGGGACACAGAAGCCTATTGTCATTTAAAATTTCGGGACACAGAAGCCCATTGCATTTTAATTTTAGGGACACAGAAGCCCATTGCATTTTAATTTTCGGGACACAGAAGCCCATTGTCATTTTAAATATCGGGACACAGATACCCACTGCTTTTAATTTTTTTAGGACATCAGATACCCATTGTTTTTTATTATTTTTGGGTCAAGCCCATTGCCTTTGATAATTCCAGGTCACAAGGTCACCCAGCATTATTTCCAAAAAAAAAAAAAAACTCTTTTGATCAGTAAACGTCAACTGAGCTGCGACAGCTTATTGACAATGCGGTGACGTCTCTGACTTTACGCTGAGCTTCACCTTGGCAGGATTAACGACGTTGTGACAACTTATAAATCCACGTTTGAGCTTACTGGCTTTCAACCAACATCTTTGCCACTTCATTCATACCATCTCTGGGCCAAGCCCACTTTTTTACATGCCGGGTCACAAGATCGCCCAACGTCTTTGAAATAAAAAAAAAAAGAACCAAACTCCTTTGAGTAAATAAACGTCAATTTAGCTGCAACAGCTTATTGACAACACAGTGACGTCTCTGGTTTTACGCTGAGCTTCACCCTGGTAGGATCAACGACACTGTGACAGCTCGTAAATCCGCACTTAAGCTTACTAGTTCGCGATTAGTACCATTTCATCATCGGACAAAATTTAAGTTCACGTCTTTACTCGTTTCTTACGGCGATAATACGAAGAACTACGGTTATTCCTAGTATCTAGTAAGAAGCAAGTAAAGAGGGGCAACTGTGAACACCCAATTTTGTCCGGACATAAAAAAAAATTTTTTAAATAAAAAAAAAAATTTAAAATTATTATTATCATTATTAAAAATTAAAAAAAAATTAATTAATTGAATAAATAATAATAATAATAATAATAATAATAATAATATAGAAAATAATAAATTTAGAAAACATAATGAAAAAAAAAAAAAAAAGGGGGGAGAGGAGGGATTTGGGCACGATCGATCGCCCAGAAACACTAAACTCGGATCCTTCACCCATGACCCGGATCCACTGAACCCAGACTCACCCATGACCCAGCACCCATTTTCGTTTGACCCATCTTTGGAAACCCTAACCTCATTCACCCCAAGCTCCATCAGCCTCACCCACAGCAGCCTCCTCCCCCTTCTCTCCCTCTCCCTAGCAGCCGCACCTAACTCAACTTCACAGGGCTCCAAGCTCTGCTACCACCTTGCTACACGCATGAGAAGACACTCACCCTCGTCAGACTACTCCTTCACGCGACCAAGCTGTGCAGCCTCCATCGCGAGCTTCAAGGCACCATGGCAGCGGCGCTAAACAACCCCAACGTAGAGACCTGGACTCACTTTCACCAGCGGTTCTTTGAGCCCCTTCTGACAAAGCTCACGGCGCGAGGATACCATTTTGGGGTAGGATTTTGCGTGGAGCAGAGGAAGAGCATGCAAAAATGGAAGTTGTGAGGGGAGTTCAAGATTGCAGGAGTCAGAGGTTGGAGTTTGCGTGGAACAGAGAAAAGAAGTACAAAAATGGAAGGTCTGAGAAGACAAACGCTCTGAAGCACAGGCTACCGTCATTTTCTCACCCAACCAGCCACCATAAATATGAAGGATGAAGACGAGAAAGGGGTGGGATTTTCTTCTCCCCTTGGTGAATTTTTTTAATTTCTTTGAGAACCCAGTTGAAGGAAGGTTACTCTGAGAGGAGTTTGAGAGAGAGTTGTGTAAAATTCCTTTTTGAAGGAATTCTTCGGGTGTTTGGGAGTTATTTGGAGAGACCCCCTATCTGGTAATTTCGTTTTTCTTCCCTCTCCTGCCATGGTTGTATTGAAAATACTTTGAATGGAAATTATCACATTTGGCTCTTAGTCTATTCTAATATCCTGATTGAAGATGGCAGTTTGGGTCCATTTCGTTTTTGTTTTTATTTAGTTTTTATGTTGTTTATTACTCGTTCTGATATCCTGATTGAAGAATATTGGATGAATGGAGGTCCTCATATTTCATCTTTGATCTGATCCTGTATGAACTCTAAAATTTGGCTTCTGATGTATACATCTTTCTCTTTAGTTTTGTTTTATTCTAGTTATCTTCCTTCTGTTTGATAGAATGATTGAATTATAGCCTCATCAGAATTTGTCTCTGCTAAGGATGCCATTTGATCTAGGGGTTAAGGGACTAGCTCTACCAATTTGGTTTCCTTTTCTTTAATTCGTTATTTTGTCTGCTGTAACATGTGGTCTTGCCATTTGATGCTAAGAACAAGTTAATTTTGACTCATGAAGTTTGTTGATGACTGCTCACGGTTTGCCAGTATATAGAAAAGGATTTTACATTGTCAAAAGTTTTCTCTAGTCATGATGCTTAGCTGGCAGATAGGAAATAATATATAAGGTGTAGGTTTTGGATGCACATTTCATTACCTGCCTTGGCACGACAAGCTTGGAGTAACAAGTTTATTACTTAGTTTCTGCTATTAAACAAAAAGCTAGTTGTAATGGGTTTTCATGGTTGCAGATCAACTGGTTTTTTTTTTCTTTTCTGATTGACGTGGAACAATGGCTCTAATAATTCTGTATTAATTCTTGCATCCCATTTTTTCTCTGTTTGCTTAAATATAAGTGGTTAGTTGCTTTGGCTGTCCTGATTTTGGTTTTCAAGATTTTGGAGGCAAGTTTCGGGGTCAAGACAAGATGAGTTGTGTAAGTTCAAGGTGACTGATAACCACATGGGACACTATTTCTGTTTCATCTTGAGTGTTTGCCTTAATTCGATGATCCAACATTTGCTAAGATATTGACTACAACTTGTCTTCAATGCTCTTGCATGTGTACGATTTAATTTCTGCTTCACTGTTAGTATAGGATTGAAGTTTACCGGTTTGGGATGCTTCGTGATGGTAAATCATGCCTGTTTAAAGTCATGTTGTTGTGTTAATCTTATGATAAAAAATGCTTTTGGAATGAAGGTGGGATGTTACCATTTTGTGATAGGGGAGATAACTTGCCCTCCAATTGTAATAGTTGGGTCCATTAATGCATTTTATCAGAAATATCAAACTTTGTACTCCTTGCTACCAACATGAACGTAATTGGATCTTGCCTTGAAAGTCATAAGGTGTTGATTGGAGCTTGATTATCCATGATGGTAAATATGATTAACTCACCACTGAATATTGTACTAATTGGCTAAGCCATTTGTTGGGTTTCGTTCTTGCTCTCCAATGATGCATAAGTGAGGTTAACTCTTTCTAAAAATCACGTGATGGTGCATGGTTTATTCTCCTATTGTGATGCATTTTAGTGGATAAAGAAAAAAAGAAGAGTCCTTGTCCTTTTTTACATAGACGCTGAAACTTTTTACTATTATTTTTATGGGTTGAGTTTGTGCTATTTTAATCACTCTTTCTTTGACCTTTTTCATTAGTACGTATTGATCCTTGCACGTTCTACACATTTATATTTTAACCTTAATTTTTGTTTTTATTGGTACCTTATCTTCTATTTCTTTATTAAAAAAAAATAAATCATCAATTTTTTTAAGGAAGGGTGGGAAACTTTATAAAAAAAATAGTAATAATAGAATAAAAATAATTGAACTTTGTGAAAAGAAAATAAAATTGATTTAGCTGCGACAGCTTGTTAATTTTGTCCTTTTAGAATCATATAAATTGTGACAGTTTGATGATTTATTTTCTAAAAATTTTCAAGTAAAGTTTTGAAATGAAATTAAATTCTCATAATTTATTTATAAAAGGTGTGAAAATAATTGAACTTTGTGAAAAGAAAATAAAATTAATTGAGCTGCGATAGCTTGTTAATTTTGCCCTTTTTAGAATCATCTAAATTATGACAGTTTGGTGATTCACTTCTCTAAAAGTTTTTGTGACATTCTGAAACAAGATTCTTTTCAAATTGATTTTTTATAATTTTATCCAAAAGTTCTTGTCTGTTTTACATAGATGGTGAAACGAAATTTCCTTTGATTCAATGGGTTGAGTTTGTGCTGTTCTTAATACCTTTTCTTTAACTCTTTCAGTTGTACATATTGGCTCTTGTACGTTTTTACACGTTTACATTTTAATTTTAGTTTCTTTGTTATCTTTTATCTCTTCACTAAAATAAATAAATAATTAACTCTAAAATATATATATATATATATATATATATATATATATATATATATATATATGAAAAAAAAAATAATAGAATAAAAATAGTTGAACTTTGTGAAAAGAAAACAAAATTAATTTAGCTGCGACAGCTTGTTAATTTTGTCCTTTTAGAATCATCTAAATTGTGACAGTTTGATGATTTGTTTTTCTAAAAAAAAAATTTTTTTCGAGTAAAATTCTGAAATGAAATTAAGTTCTCATAATTTATTTATAAAAGGTGTGAAAATTTCTAAAAAAAATATAATAATAAAATAAAAATAATTGAACTTTGTGAAAAGAAAAGAAAATTAATTGAGCTGCGACAGCTTGTTAATTTTGCCCTTTTAGAATCATCTAATTTATGACAGTCTGATGATTCATTTCTCGAAAAGATTTCGAGTGAAATTTTGGAACAAGGTTCTTTCAAAATTAAATTTTCATAATTTATTTCTTTGTTTAATTTATCTTTTAATAAATGGGTAAAATAAATATTTTTTTAAAGTTATAAAAATTGCACAACTAATTTAAGGTAACCGTCTTAGGGCGGATGTATTACGGGTGCTGTGGGGTTTAGTCTCCACCCTTCCCTGTGCATAATCAGACTCCCGAACCTGAACTTTTTAACGTAGACCATTATTTTTTATTTTCCAATTTTTCCTAATAAAAAATAAAATTGGTGGCGACTCCCTTAACCTTAAAAATTTTGTAATTTAAGTCGTTATCCCGCTGCGATCCCGGTCGCGACAAGGCCTTATGTCCAAATGTCATTGTCTATCCAAATGTCATTGTCTATGCTATGTGTTACAAGAATTTGGAAATGTGGGCAAGTTGTTTGGAAGGTTTGGTATACATTGGAAATTTGGAATTGTTTTCCCACACTTAAAATTCTTTTCTAAACCTGTTATCGAGGCTTTGAGAGGAAAAAGGAGGCTAAGGTGTTGCGAACTTGTGGTCCCTTTAATTTGTAGGCATGTGGTGCATTTGGTTAAAGCAAAATTCTAGAATTTTCAGTCAACAATTGTAATTAGTGAATCTTCTTTGAGATAAGGATATTTCTATATGCATTTAAACACATGAATTTTTTTACGATGTTTTCTATGTTAGGTATGCAGAGGGAATGAAGAGCTCTTTTGAGCCAATCTCTTAACTTTCCTTTTTTTTTTTTTCTTTTGTTGTCAAAAGGACTCTTGATCATTCTTTTATGTAATTTTCTTCTCTATTATAAAATGTCTCTCTAGTCTTCTCATTGTTTATTGACTACATAAAGCTGAAGTATAATTTGGTTTTATAAATTATCTTCTTTATGGAAAATTTTGTGGAACGAATGCCAACTTGTGGCATATATTCTGCAAACCTATCTTATCATGTAGGCTTTGATAACAATTAGTACTACAAATGATTTTCATCATTTTAACAATTGTAAACGACGGCATCCAAGTAAAGCAAAAGGTGTGATTTGAAAAGCTACCTACCTTTATAGGAAGAAAGAATATTTGGAAATTCTTTTGTAGGAAAAATATTTCATCAAAGGCTTATAACTATAATGCTGATGGTAAATTTGTGAAGTGAAATTGTTAAAGAGAAATATTTGGAAGATCATAATGGGCATTTGAAATAGAGGGGGACATAATCCACTTGGTCTTGAAAAATGGAGATGCCTCTTCATTATTGTTAAACCAGCTTTTCCTAATCTAATTCTACAACAGACAACTAATTGACAAGAAGGAGCAACTATTGTGATTTATTATTTGGAAACATTTGATCAAAATAAGCAACATGGAACTGTAGAAATAGTTGTAACCACTTTCAAGTTAAGTTTACTTTGCAAAAATTGGTCTCTGTCAAACTTCCCACCAAAACTATAGGAAATTCCTATGAGTAGGAGTATTAGTAGTACAACTATATGCAACCTAGTAAGCTCAATTACTATTCTATTTCTCCTCACTCTAATTTTCCCATTTATAACTTTCCCTTGATGTTGGGGGTTAGGATTAGCGTGGGACTGTTGTTATATATCATTATATTATTTAGAATACAAACAAACACATGACATAGAAGTATAAAAAGACTACACATACATGAACCATGCATGCATCTCCCTCATTTTATGGGTCTTGGTTACATTAATTGCTTTGCATATCCATATCCATATCCATATTGATGACTTCTAATTAATTCATATATATAAAAATTGATTTGAGGATTAGGGAACGAACACCCAGGTTATGTTTGGGTTATGGGGCTAGGCCTTTGTCCTTCTCAAGTCTTAGGTTCGACCACTCACCAAATGAGAGGAATCTCATTATCCTCGACTAACGAAGCAGCCTTGGTTGAAGAAGTCAAGGATTTATGGGAAGAATTGCGAGCCAGCAATGAGAGGATGCATACTTTAAAAGCTCAAATGGCCCAAATAGCTTCCATGCTTCGAAGAGTTGTGGGTCACATTCCAGTTGATCTTGGCAATATCATAAGTTCACAGGTATTCATTCAAAAAATATTTTATAAATTTCCTTAAGATACATATAATAAGCAACTTTAGCGATCAATTACTTTAAGTATACAAAAAAAATATTTATTTTGAATTAAAAGTATAAGTGTTAGCCAGTTTGGTTATTAATTGTTGCCAACAAGTTTTAGTTTTATTATTAGTTTGGTATTTTCTATTTCAGTATCTTGATCAAGCCAGTGGTGAGGCTTCACTAGTAGGGGGTGTAAGACGTTCTTCATCAGCTAGTCATGAACCACATTCACATCAATAGATGATACCTTTTGTATTTAGCCTATGGACAACTATTTGTTTGTTTAGGGTAGTAGTTTCTACAACTATTTGACAATCTCATGAACATTTGGGTATTTCAATATATGTAATAGTTATTTAGCTACTTAATTTTGTATTGTTTATTTTGCTACTTTGATAGTATTCATTGTGCAACTTAACTTACTAAATTGTCATTTGCTTCTTTTTATATTTAATTTGGTATTTGAAGTATTTGGAGTATATTTTATATGTGTTGTTGAATACTGATTTTGGATAGGTTAAATATTAAATGTAAAAACGAGCTAAATACACAAAATAAATGATTTCTGCCAATATTTTAGTCAAATAGCGGCCATTCAAAACCACTACTAAATTAAATAAAAGTTCATTATTCTTTGCATTTAGTGGCGGTTATGCATTCCCTAATTCGAAATTATAGTGGTGATTTTGAACTGCCACTAATATATTTAATTTTTAGCCCTTGTGAGTCTTTTGCAACAGTTTTAAACCGCCACAAAAAAACAAACTATTTGAAAATACAATGATGGCGATTACAAACAGCCACAAAAATAATAAGGAATAGCCACCACTAAAATAGTCACGTAGCGGCGGTTATTCCCGCGGTTAGTCTTAACCACCACAAAGTGACCTCATGGCAGTATAAATTGTGGCGGTTAACGAACTGCCATGAATAGAATTTAGTGGTAGTTCAAATCACCACTAAGTGCCTATTTAATTACCACAAAATGACCATTTTTTTTGTAGTGCTTAATAAGACTCTTTGTCACCTTAGGTTCCTTGGGCAGCTCGACATCACTACTATCCCCATTCTTTTCCACATCCTCTGAGTTGTTCGTTGTTATGATGTGTAATGACTTACCACTTTGTGTCACAATGACATTCACATCCTTCAAATTCTCTTGCGCCATGTGTTGACCATGGGGTGTGGACTGAGCTTGAGAAAGGAATCACACCTAAGGAGTTCATCAATTTGGACACTTAGCTCTTTATCTCCTTATTTTCTTCAATAACCTACGTAGTCAAAGATTCACACTTTTGGTTAGTCTTACCCTGTGCCTCAATAAAAGCATGTAAAGTGTCTTCTAAAGGACTCTTAAATGGTGAAGGTACATGATATGTTGTAGGATATGATCTAAGGGGTTGTCCAGGCGACTGGTTTTCAGACTTCCAGCTAAAATTAGAGTGATTGTGCCACCCCAGATTATAGGTATCATAGAAAGGTGTAAAAGGCTTCTTGTACATACCTAAGACATTACATTATTCCTCGTACATCCCTTTCATCTCAGCAAATGTGAGACATTCTTGGGAGAGGTGATCTACCATACCACACACAAAACATAGTTTAAAAGATTCTGCATAATTAGCTACAGGTGTTGGCTTTAAGTCTATAGTCTTTAACACTTCTAGCTCCCTAGTGAGCATCTCAACCCTAACATTTAGGTTTTCCTCTTTCCTGAGATGGTAGATTCCACCACCATTTGAGTTTCCTGTAGGTCGTGACCTATTTGTGCTCTCAGTAGCACTAGGTCTAGTCCAAGTGTGAGCTTTTTCAACAAGCTCATTAAGGTATTCTATGGCTTCATCAAGATCTTTCTGTAAGAACTCACCATTACACATCATCTCCACAAATTGGCGCTCTCTAGGTGTAAGTCCCTCATAAAAATAACTAACTAAGCGTCAATTTGTTAAAGAAGGTGGAGATTTTGTGCGAAAGTGGAGATTTACCTTTTTAAAGTGTTGGTCTTATGTTGGGGAAAGTATTTATTAAAGAAGGTCTGAGTTATCTCATTTCATGACCCAATTGATCGTGGTCTTAGTGAGTATAACCAACTCTTAGCTCTATCCTTAAAAGAGAAAGAAAAGAACTTAAGTCTCACAACGTCATTAGTTGTATTTTGACTATGAAAAGTCACAACTACTTCTTCAAACTCCCTAATGTGCAAATATATATTTCCATTTTCAAGCCATGAAAAGTAGGGAGTAACTGTATCATTCCTATTTTAAAATTCAGTTAGGGAGTATTAGTTGGAAACATGATGTATGATGGTGTGGCTGTACGTATAAGGTGGAGGTAATCTTAAAAGGTCTTAGTGGGTTGATCTCCGTATTCACTCATTTCTTCAAAATTAGAAGAATTATAAAAAAAAATGAATAGAAAAATCAAACCCCGACTTTGACTCTGACACAGGTTTATGAGCAAATCGACCCAAAGCGTCTCTATACTTGTTCATGCAAGGTAGAGAAAAAAAAAATGCAACACTAAAAAAAATACAAAAAAGATAAAAAAGTAAAATAAAGATGCATCAAGCTGAAAGAGGAATGAAGTTACCACCTTTACAAACTACAAAAAATAAAAATTATTTAGCAATTCTTCTACCATCTCCCAAGTAATGACGCGAAAATTTTGATTATGCCAAAAGAATAACGCAGTAGTTGTAGCTCACTTTGAGGTGTCAATTCCACAGAGAGACAAATTAAAAGAATAGCTAAAGGAACAAAGAAACTAAAGGAAAATATTAAATGATTAATTGTAAATAAAGATTAATTTTGAATGCAAACTAAAGTAAAACAAAGTAAATAAATTGGATTTTAATTAAATGCAAGATGATTAAGACTCAGAACTAATCAAGATTAATTTTAATATTAACTATGTTAAATTATTATACCTAAATAATTTTACTCATGAACATCTAGCAAGCATATGATCGCAAGATATTTATCAATGAAGAACTAAAAATAATAATCAAGTGTA
Source organism: Ormosia emarginata (assembly GCA_029884605.1). Taxonomy (NCBI): domain Eukaryota; kingdom Viridiplantae; phylum Streptophyta; class Magnoliopsida; order Fabales; family Fabaceae; genus Ormosia; species Ormosia emarginata. The sequence continues at coordinate 3,239,080 of JAQQTP010000084.1, forward strand.
TGATAAAATCTTTTAAGTAATAATGAATTATCAAATCATCAAATATATCTCTAATAAGAAACCACAATTGATATCTAGCAATTACCACTAACATTCAAATAACACAAATAAATTACAAAACATAAAAAAACATAATTAAATTCATCTAAAAATTTATTTATATAATTTGATAAAAAAATAAAATTAATAAACATTAAATCCTAAAATTGAATAAAAATAATTTAACATAATAATATCAAAATAATCAAAATTTTATCATCAACTTAATATAAAAAATTTAACAAAATATAATAAAATTAAAATACAATAAACTTATTTTATTAAAATTCTTCCACGTATATAACTTAAAAGCTGCTGCAATATCTTTTTCTTCTTTTCTCTTTTCTCGGGTGACGTGCTCATCCTTTTCTTCCCCTTCCACATTGTGCTGCACGTTGAAATGCTAATTTGTTTATTTTCTTTTTCCTTTTCTCCTTGAACGACGTGCTTTCCTTCTTTTCTTTTCTTTGTGTTGTGCACAACACACATTGTGCACGGCGCAGTGCTTCACGCTACTGCTCTCATTCTGCTGCTCTTCAATATGTTCCTTTTATCTTCTATATATATACATTCTCCACCGCCTCAGCAATTTAGTTGAAGTTAGGTTTCTCTCTTTTTCCAATCTGATTAGGCTTTACTTGTTAAGCATAATTTGGGCTTTCAATTAGACTGTTATCTTCTTATTTATTCTCTGTTGATATTAATCTATAAAATAAAATAATTAAATAATAAGACTAAATTAATTAAATAAATACAAGAATAAAAATATTATCAAGTTTAATTTATATATATAAAATAATAACAACTCAATTTAAAAATAAACATTAATTCTAATAATTTTTAGTCACATTTTAACATTTTAATCTAATAATAAAATATTTAAAAAACACTTTCATACACTTATCACAATGTTGTAATGGACAACTTGTGTGTCCCCTTCAATACTGAATTAATGCGTTTAGCTAGGCTGGTTGTTATATTACCACTTTTCCTTAGGAATGTTGCTAAACTTCTTTATAAAGTTTTGGGTTGCAATATGTCAAATGCAGTAAATGAAATATGCTTGTGGAGGTTGCCGTCCATTACCATGACATCTGATCGCACCTTTTATGGACTCATGTTGATAGAAAATCAAGCATATTCCAGTTTGTCATGTAACTTGTCTTCGAAAATTAGGGAGAAAAAAATGATCAATCCTCTATCGTCTCACCCTCCACAACAACGAAAGCAATTGGAAGTATGTTGTTATCGCCATCTTGCACATTAGCTAGCAAAAATGTTCCTTTGTATTTTTCATACAACCACATGTCGTCAATCTGATCAAGTGGTTTGTAAAATTGAGACCAGTCAATGCATGGCTTGAGCATCCAAAATAGTCGATAAAATATTCTTTTACCTTCCATCATTCGAGAATCGTCATATGTAGGCAAAGTTTGTGTAAGAGTAACTTAGTTAAGACAAGTTAGTTAAGTTGTTAGTATTATTATGATGACGTTTACATTCAGTTATAGTGGTTACTAGCTCACAGTGTACATAAAGATTACTTTGTAAAGAGACTCTTTCACTTAGTTAGATTCACAAATATTTCTTCCATCATTGTCCCTCAAATTCTCTCTAGTTTCTTATTTTTCACTTTATTATTTTCTTCTTTGATTTGATACCTTTTATGGTAACACAGTTGATTCGGTCCATGGAAAACCATGAGAGTTATTCTTCAGCTTCTACGAGGTTCACACCTCAAACTTTCTCAAATCCAGTGTCTTTCAAGCTGGATGAAGAGAATTGGTTACCATGGAAGCAACAGGTGGTGGCAACAATCAAAGAATTTACGCTTCAAGATTATCTCACGAAATATTTATTTCCAAGAAAGTACGATTCATATATAGATGCTACTCAAGGAAAAATCTACATTGCCTATGCAAATTGGGAGCAATAGGACTAGTTGCTCTTGTCCTGACTGCTTGATTCAATGTTACTGTCTCTCACCACAGTGTCTTTCAAATCTAGTATCTTTCAAGTTGGATGAAGAGAATTGGTTTCCACGGAAGCAGCAAGTGGTGGCAACAATCAAAGAACTTACGCTTCAAGATTATCTCACCAAAGATTTATTTCCAAGAAAGTACGATTCATATATAGATGCTACTCAAGGAAAAATCTGCATCGCCTATGCAAATTGGGAGCAATAGGACTAGTTGTTCTTGTCCTAACTGCTTGATTCAATGTTAGTGTCTCTCACCACATGGATGGTGGGATGTGAACTTTCTCATTAGATTTGGCGCAAGATTGAAGAATCTCTTGCCTCACAAACCTGCACTAAACTCAAACAACTTATCTGTTGCAAATTAAGAAGTTGTTTGATTCACTTGCTATAGTCGGTTCACCTATAACCACTTCTAAGCATATAGAATCTATACTAGATGGTTTACGAGAGAAATATGACCCTTTCATAACCTCTATGATGTCAAGGACTTATTCAAACTTAGTATGTGAGATAGAAGCCTGACTGATGGCACAAGAAAAAAAGGATTGAAAGGCAGGAGAAGTCTAAATTTGGAGTACTATCACTATAAGAAATCACAAATTATCAGCAGCCATATATGTTGGTTATTTCTCAAAATCCGGCAGAAATTTGAATTTTTGGCAGCTTTTTGGTGGATTGTGTTTCTCAAGATTTTGCGGTGGAGTATCCGCTAAAGCTTTTTGCTTGATATTATGATGGAAAAAACCTATTATTGTAATTTTTTTTCTAGCAGAAAATCCACTAGAATCACTTTATAAGTGACTCTGAACATTCCAAAATTTGACTGCTCTACTTATCTTTCATCTTCTACTAATGGTGAGGACGATGACTCCAATAATAATATTTTCATGTGGTTAATATGATTGAAATTTTGCGTAGTGAAAATGATTTCACCTCTTATAATGATGATAAAAATATTAGGAAATAAGATATAAAAAAGGAAAAAAATATTATGGATTATAATAATAAATTTACACGATTTTGTGAAATAAATTTTATGACGAATAGAAGTCCCTTGATGGAGAAGTCTGAGAATAAGAAAGAAATCAAAAGCGAACAAGTTTTTTTTAATCAAGAATGATAATACAAATGAAAATGACATTGTAACAGAGTATCATGGAGAGGAATATCCTAATAATATTATGTGCTCAACATTATTAGAATTATGATAGTTGAGAGGGCATCCCGAAGACTATTACCCTTGCAGGTGGCACAGAAAGCATGTGTCTGCTTATAGTCGTATAACGATTTTAAAGAGTAGCACAAAAATTTTATTCCCAAGGAAATTTGGACGAGAGTGAAATTAGGATTTCGAGAGTAATGATGATGACAAGCGAAAGCATATATATTTCTTTTATCACATATAATACAATATGAAGTTAAAGAAAGACTGTCCAAATTTAACGAATCAATCTAGAAACTAGGAGTATCAATATAAAAAAAACTATTTTTCTTTTGAGCTCTTAAATCAATCGCACTTGTGTTTAAAAAATCTTTGTGTTGGTTACTCTCCTAATGAGTTGGGATATTAATCTTGCTCGATACAATTTGAGAAACACAATTTTTCCAAAAACAATATTTGTTATGAAATATATCAATCATCATCACTGCTTTCAACTATTAAATATATGAATTTTATTAACATTCTTACATATGCTCTTCCAGAGTAGTCGATGATAGCCAAATCTTAGAAAAGTCAACTCATATGTCTTCTCTAATCTAGATATTTGGACTATACAATTTCTCTAATCCAAGGAGATCTCTAGATTGGAGAAGGCATATGGGTTGAACTGTGCGATGTGGCTATCATCAAGCATAAGGGAAAGTGCAATAATGTCAAATAAAATTCAAGTATTTAATTGTTGTAGACAAAGATGATGATTGATGTATTTTGTACGGAACATTACTTAGATAAAACAAAATAATTCTTGAATAGTTGCCAACATTTGTATCCTAGCTCATCAAGAGAGATCCAATATGAAATTTTTTTAACATGAGCGAGAACAATTTATTAAAGATCAAAAGAAATTTTAGTTTTCCTAATACTAACTCTCTCAGTTAAACATACATAGTCTTCCCTTGAGTTCTAACTATATTACATGTAAGAAGAAACATACACCTACTCCACTTGTCATTATTATCGAAACCCTAATCCTAACTTCGACCAAATACCCTTGAAATTATTCTTCTCTCAACTACTTTCCAAATCTCGATAGACGAGTGCAATGAGACATATGCTTCCGGTGTCACTAACAAGGGCAATAGTGTATTTTGTAATAGTTGAACATTACTTAGATAAAACAAAATAATTCTTGAAAACATTTGTAATCCTCATCAAGAGAGATCCAATATGAAATTTTTTTAACATGACGAGAACAATTTATTAAAGATTTTAGTTTTCCTAATACTAACTCTCTCGGTTCTAAACTCACTCATTAAACATACATAGTGAGTATCTAACTATATTACATGTAAGAAGAAACACTTGTCATTTTTCACCCTATCCTTACCCTTGAAATTACTACTTTTAGTGCAATGAGACATATTTATAGTCTTACCCACTTAATTTCCTTAATCCTAACAATGTCAAGCTCATAATTTTATCAGGTATATCATCTCCACGAGACTCTTGTATAACATCATTTTTATTATTTAAATTACTCTTTATATTTATTTTGTTTGCTTTTGATTTTTGTCTTATTCCCCAATTGCTCCACCATGCGTTTTCTGTTCGTTAGAAAATCTACTTCAGAAAAACATGCAAAATTATTTGTTTAATCTGCAATGTTTTTCTTCTTCATTTTCTTGCATCACCCTACCTAGTCTTCTCCTCATCATCATAGGAGGTGAACTTGTGTCACTACTCAAACTATCTATCACATTTACTATATGATAATCTTATCTCTGCAGTTATCATCCTCGCAATTTGTAGATGACAAAAGATAAGTTACTTGAGTAGTCAAATCTCAGACTGCTTAGAGCTACTTAACCTATCAATTCAAAATTAATATCATCTAACTTAAGGTTAAGAGCTTTCTAATTAAGTAGAGTATTAATTATTTAAACAATTCAAATACAACAACATGCAGGCAAATAAGTGTTAATAACAATAACATATGCATTAATTAATTATTTAATTATTGATATAGTTTAAATTTTCACCTCCTATAATTTCATAATATATTATAATTTTTTATTATAATTATAATTATCATTTTTAATATTTTACTAAATTTAAATCTTCAGTTTACGCATTGCCTCATGTCTCTAACCCATATGTATACATCATACGTTTAATAGTTGGGCGCACATTTTTGTAATTTATCATTCTCATGTATTATTTATTTATTTATTTATTTATTTAATTATATAGTTTATATTTTTATTTTATTTTATTTCATATTATATTTTTTATATTTTATATTTTATTAATATTAATTAATAATTATTTTATATTAATTTAATATATAAGTCATTAAATTAAATAATTTATCAACCTCTTTACTTAAAAATTTATATTACTATTTTTGCCGCAATTTTTAATTTTAAAATTAGCACATAATATTGTATTATTCTTATAAAAAAGTAGTATTTGTCTTATACAATGTATTGTTATTATTCAAATCTTATACCATTATAATATTTATCATCTATCATACTAGTACACAAACACTAACAAATAATAATATACCATACATAGAAACATATATTCAAATATACATGTAAACACATATATTGAAAATAAAAACACCATAAACATACATGCATACCTATACATATTATAAACAAATAAACAAATATAACATTCAAAATCAAATAAAAAAATAAACAAAAAAATATATCGATTCTGCGCCATGCACCCACGTCTCCCATGCACCACATCCACACCCATGTTTAAAGATGCAACGACTTGGGGTAAGCTTATCTAGGCTACCAATTTACCACCATGCTGGGAACTGTTAATGAACATGGCAATGTGAAGCAGCAAGAGTGATAGTTGCAGTTTGTGTGATGTTGGAGGTGGAACTGACACAATGGATATGGTGTGGTGGAGGCAATTGTGGTTGTGTTGGTTTGGGATAGGTGGCTGGTATGGGAGGAAGGAGGACGTTCCGATTGCTAGTACTGGAGGAAAGAGGACGTAGTGGTGGCTGGTATGGTCGGAAGAAGGACATCGCAGTGGCTGGTATAGGAAAGAAAATGAAGAAATAGAGAGAAAACGCATAAATGGGAGGGAGGAGGACGTCGCACATCTCTTATAAAAAAATCTTTGGCGGATTAGACTCTGGCGGAAGCTTCTACTAAGGAAATTTACCAGAGTATTCTAGCGGCTTCTTTTGGATGGATTAGCCATTAGAAGTTGGCTGGCGGTCCTCCTTAGAAGTTGGAGAAATTTTTCGATGGAAATAATTTGCCAAAAAACCTTGAGAAAAGAAACCAGTACATTTACTAGTGAATTTGTTATGACGCCCTCTATCCTATATAGTCCACCTTAAGCTCAATAGGAGAACCAGATAGGATAAAGTTCATCACATGTTCATTTATATAGCCCTTTACCAGTTTGGTTAAGTTTTTAACTTGATTAAAACAACTTGTATTTTAGATTTATTTGTTCCCCTTTTAAACAGCTCATCGCCCTGCCTAGTTCTTTGCTTTATTTTAATCTTTAATTAAATTATTTAACTCTCAAGGTGAATTAGGCCGAAAGCCTTTAATCAGTTCTATTGAGCGTGTCTAACATTTCAGACTGAGTTCTAACAAGAAGAACTCTAACTCTTTTCAAACATAATCTACTAAGTTCAATTAACAAAACTATTCATAAGTTAAGCTACCGACCCTCTAGGCCTTCCACTACTCATTATTTTTATCAGTTAAGTACAACCTATCAAAGTAAAAATAAAGGGTATCAACATGACCTATACATATTGTTATCCAGAAAGTAACAAGTCACATCAGTAGAAAGTGATATAAAATTGGACAATTAGACATCTACATATAGATATAACAATTAAGCACAAATGTATATATAACAAAATAAGATCTAGATGTCTATCTCTACCCTACTCCACTTTCGTTATATATTATGAAACCCAAACCAGCTCCTTCCCCTGACAGACTAGAGGTATACATAATATTCACTTTGATGATCCCCAGAAAGGAGTAGGTGTAAGTGTCAACAGAGTACGCCCATTCACCCTCAACAAACTCAAAGTAGACATTAAACAGAGGCATCTTCAGGGTCTAGATATATCATGGAAAAACATAGAAGGGTTAGAATTTTATGAATTCTCAATAAATCTATATGAAATGACTTCATAATAAATATAGCTGCCTCCAACTGAAAAACAGATAATAGGTATAAGTTGAAAAAACTTATAAAGTTATTTTCCAGAGGCAGAGGTTGCTTTTATGCCAGTTTTCTTCTTATAATCATAAAATAAAAAAATATATCATTTATAAAACAGTCTCAATGCAGTATGAATGCAATGCTTGTGTTTTGGTTGTTAGGCATCATTTTTAGCAATTCCCCATATAAGGCAACCTTCGTCCTCTGAGGTGGAATGATCACCCTCTCAAGGGGGAATGGCCTTCCTTCTGAAAGATAGTCTGTTTGTCAGACATGAGCTAACACACTCTAAGTAGCAGCACGTACTACATAGCACATATCCACCAAGTAATGTGAATTCAATTCTTGCACCTTATTGATAAGGACCTTACTCTTGGTAAAATACACTTATCCATCAATTGGTAATGTTTACTCTTTTTAATGAGTCTTTGTATAATGCATCACATAATACATTTCATGTACATACTACTTCCAAGAGCCTTATATTGCATTATCACAATTCTTATATTATAATATCATATTAACAACCATTGCAGGGCGCACATTATGAAATTAAACAATTACCGATACCAAAATATAATCCCAGATACATATTTAAGCCCCATTTCAGATAACTTAGCATTAAAGTAACGCATTATACATAACCCTTATGTATACATATGTTGCGACCATGATCACGGAGAAATAGCAACTTATAAGGTTTTAAAAATGAAAAAGGAGTCGTTATTAATTTTATTTGAATTAGAAAAAATTGAAAAATATTTTTTAGAAAATGGTAGGGAAAGGTGAAAAGTTAATCCCACAACACCTTTAATACACCCATCCTAAGACGGTATCTTAAGTTAGTTGTGCAAAACTTGTTAATCTCGAATATATTTATTTTATTTCTCTTAAAAAGACTTTGTAACTATTTTTTATTTTTATTTTTACTTTTATTTTTAAGAAAAGAACGAAAAGAAATAACCAAATTGTGAAAATTTAATTTTTGACTTAACAAAACATAGATTCTACTTCTACGTATCCTCGGATGCAATGAGAAATTCAAAGTCACGTCGTTCTTTAGAAAATAACTGGGGGTTGTTTAATTTAAATTATGAAAATATTTTTATTTGAAAAAATCATTTGTTATTTTATGTTAAAAAAAATTTGAATCATCAAGTTGTCACAACTAAAATGATTTTAAAAGTTACGAGATTAACTAATTATCATAACTCAATTAATCCTATTTTATTTTTCTTAACAAACTTCAATTATTTTATATTTTTTTAACAAGATCACAAAAGTAACAATTAAGAAAAGACGATATTAGTAACATGATTAAAATAAACATACTGAGAAGTAAGATAAATATAATGCATAATATGATAAACAAAACTTCTACAAAGCCAAAAAGGAAAATTAAGATGATATTTTTTTTTGTTATTATCATTCTTATCATTTTTTATTTTTTTATTTTAAAAGATTTGAATCATTAAGTTGTATAACTAAGATGATTATATAAATTATATGATTAACAATTTGTCACAACTCAATTAATCTCATTTTTTTTATTCTTCTAAAAAATTTCAATTATTTTATTTTTTTTACTTTTACCATTTTTTTTAATTTTTTCATTTTTTTTATCTTCTTTTGGTTTGCAGCCCAATGAGTCTATTATTTTAAGCCCACTTACAAAAAAAAAAAAGAACAAATCAAACAGATAAATCAAGAAAGAGAGTTCTAGTCTCTGCAATGGAAGCAACAAAATAGAGGAGCAGTGGGGGGTTATGGTGGAGCACAGTATGGGTGGCGAGCCGGCGGCGTGCGGTGTGGCTCGCCACCAACGACAAAGGACGACGCCAGTGGCTGTTGGGTCGTGGTTCGTGGATCAGTGCGACGGTCTGGCTTGGACAGTGCATGGTGGGTATCAGTGGTCTCAACTCTAATATTGGTTCGACGGTTCGGGTTTGACGGGTTGGATCTGGGGTGGAGCTGCAGTTTGCGACTGGAGCGGCTCAGCACGATTTGATTTGGGCTGGCGGCGGTTCGCGTTCTGGTCTGGTGCTAGTTGCGAACGGCTCAAATGGGATCAGCGGGTCTGGTACGTGGTTATGGGTTGTGGTGTTTCCCGGTTGGGATGGATGGTGATTCACAGATTCTGGTGTTTGAGTGGCTGTTTAATGGTGATGATGGATGCACAGGGGCTGTGCATGATGAACAAGGTTTCGGGTTGTTGGTGGTTGCGTGATTTGGTGAGTCACGGTTGGTGAAACAATGATGAAGTTGTGGGTGAAAGTAAGTCACGGTTTGGGTGGATGTGGATGGTTTGGCTATTTGGATGGTTTGGGTGTTATTGGTTATGGAGGTGAAGATGGTCACAGTTTGGAAGGCTGTGGAATGATGATAGTGGTGAAACGGTTCAAATGGAGAGGCTGTGGTGGAAGTTTCTGAGTATGAATCTACATCCTCCTTTTTGTTGCAACAAACTCCTCTTTATTTATAGAGGAAGGTAGCTGGTGGTGGTTTCTTGAAGGTGGTTGTGCGTCTTCTCAACTAATAAATTATTTGCCATGGTTTGTTGACATTCTCCCCTTCATGCTGTCCCTTGTTGCCTCTATCTTCCTCTTTTGTCAGCCTCTGAACATGTTGGACTCCCAGTTAAATTTTGGCCTTCAACCCTGGAGTGGTTGCAGCTACTTCGTGTCACCATAATCTCTGTGATGCAGTTGTGGCTCTAGATTGAATGGCTGGAATTTCTACAAGCTATGGTCTAGGGTGCAGTTATGGTATGCAAGTGGGTGGCGAATTGGCAGGCATAGATGGTGAGAAGAAAGTGACGAATAGGGTTTGAAATGTGAGGAGTGGCTCATTGGGAAGCAACCATAAATGAGCTTGTGATCCTTTCCTCTTTTTTTTTTTTTTTTTTAACTTAACAGAAGCAGATTTAACTATTTTTTATTTTATTATTCATCATCATTTTTTTGTTTTTCTATTTTTTTTTTTTTTTTTTTTTTTTTTTTTTAGGGTCTGATCAAAATTGAGTGTTCATAACATACAAGTATTATCTTACATCATTTAATTTCCTTATAAGGATAAGACCTCAGGGATTAACTTAGAACTCAGGGATTACCTTATGGCTGCGCAAGTCGCAGATCTGGCTGGTTTTTGAGTCGCTATTGGTTCATGCGGTGCATGTGGAGGAAAGGTTGTCTGGTGCGACGACGTGAGGTCTTCACGGTCTTAGTGAAACAGAGGACGATAATAACGACCTTGCTGGGCTGTGAAGACAGCAGGCTCATGGTGGTGTTAGGTGACGCGGTGCACGTTGGTGCGGCGTGGCAAAGGTTCACGGTGGTGGCAACAACATGGCTGTTGTTTTTTTTCGTTTACAACGGTTGTGGGTTGGGGCTACGATGTGAACGCTGGGTTTGGTGGAGTGGATGGTGGTTGGGTCGTATGGCAGAGACTATGGGTGATAGGGGCCCTGCGTGGTGGAGTGGTGGCTGGTTTGGGCTACAGTGTGGTGGTTGTTTGATTGATGGGTGGTGGTTGTGTTTGGTGGTTATGGTGGTTCCGTGTGTTATGGGTGAAGAGGTGGAAAGGTGCCTATGAGGCAATGGTGCGTTGTGGGTGAAGGTGGTGGCTAATTCATTGATGGGTGGTGGCTATAGTTATGTTTAGTGGTGATGGTGGTTCACGGTGTGTTATGGGTGAAGAGGTGGAACAGAGACTATAAGGTGATAGTGCGTGGTTGTTGTGTGAGGATTTGTGAGGTGTTTTGGTGGTTATGGAGGCTTGGACGCGGTGGTTATGGTGATTGTGGTTGTGTTGCTTATGTTGGTTGATGAAGGTTGAAGGTGGTTTTAAGAAGGTAGTAAGAGGTTGAAGATGGTGAGGGTTGGACATGGTTGTTGCTTGGTGATGCTAATGGTGGCTTTTGGAGTGAAAGAGATGAAAATGATTTTGAGTTTTTTGGTTGAGTGAAGACTACGTGATGGAGAGAAAAAATGTTGCTAGGGTGTTAGTGTGAATATGAATTCGTGTCTGAATTTTTGTGTGTTCTTTTTGTGTGGGTTATGGGTTTTTATAGGAGGGAATTAGGGTTTGGTGAGTGATGGTAGCTAGGGTTTGAGATGGTGGCTACTAGGGTTTCTTTGGGTGTTTAGCAGTATATAGATCATGGGTTGGATAATAGGTCGATGGGTCAGGTTATGAGACATAAGTTTATGCAAAAAAATTAGGTCATATTTATTTATTATTTCTTTATTTATTATTTTATTATTATTTTTTATGAATGAAAAAGTCTTAATGACCCAGACAAGATTGAGTATTCATAGGCACCTGACCACCACAACAACTCTTCCTCTACCTCCTAGGGTCACTATTGTGACCCATGGAGCCTTTTGGGCTCACATAAAACACTATGAGGTGGTGGCTGCCATGGCCACTGCTAACAACCTTCTTCACTGCCACTAAAAAAAGGGTGGATTCCACCCTTATATCACCACTAGAATAGCGTCTAAATCTTACCCTCACACTTAGAGCCACCATCGTGGCTCCACCACCTTCCATTACTGCAATGGCCACAAACTAGGCCGTGGTCATCCATGGCTTTTCTAGGCCATCTATGGCCTCCAACTTCCACTAAATAGAATCCAACAACATCAATTCAAGTCCAAGTATTAAGAATTATGAATTAATTGAAGAAAACGGAAAAGGATGGCCATGAAAACCCTTACCTTTCTCCGGTGAGGTCGTGGGTTGGAGCTTGGGGTGGTTTCTAGTGAAGCAGCTTGGTCTAAGTGGTGGAAGGATGCTTTAAGACTCTTTTCTTGGTGGTTGATTGGGCATGTATGGTGGTGTAGCTTCTCAGTGGCTCTTCATCTCTCTGGAAGCTCTCCCTTTCTCTAGCTCAAGGAAAATGGTGGAGGAGAAGATAGAATGGGGTTGGGTGGTTTTGGTTTGTTTTTAAAGCCAAAATTATGGCTTTGGGTAGTTTTGAGGGCTAAAGACTATGTGTCTCCTGCCTTGGTAGCCATAGCAGGTTGATTCGATAGCTTAGGCACTAAGTTATTGAAAAAGGATTCTTTTGAGAGCCCAAGTTATCAAGTTCGAAAACGGGTCCTGGGTAGAGTATAACTATCCCAAGGTTCCTAATTTAGCACTTGTAAGTTTCTTGAGTTACATTTGGAACCTCTAACAGTCCCATGCATATGACCTTCATGCACTAACCTTAACTGCTAAAATTATGTTTACTTGTCTTAAAAACACATTATTTCATGTAATTTAATATATTATAATATTAATTAAAATTTAAAACACTTATTATAACTCTAAAAATATGTAAACCAATAAGAATGTAGTTTAGTGGCTTACTTTTCATGCATGAATTGCTATTGGCTTAATACTAATCATTACTTATTTTAATATAATTTATCAAATTTCAACCTTTATTTAATATAATTATATTCTAATTTAATTTATAATTAACATAATTATGTTAATCAACTCATATTTGATATCCTAAAACATATTAATTAATTAAGTTGATCATCTTTTTAATTAATTAGTTAAATACTACTAATTAATATCTAATTATCTTAATTTGTAATTAATTAATACCTCTAATATTCATTAAAAATATAATTTATACCTTAATAATTATAAATAACCCCGTTTATAATTATTTTAGCTAAATTCATATTTAATATTAATTATCTCATATTTTAAATAATTCTCATAATTATTCTTATGAGATAACTTGTTTGCTAAGTTATCTACCTATATGCACATAAAAGGCAAACAGTCAGACAGAAACACAACAATAACTACCAAACAACTCATACTAGCAGTCATGAAGGGAGGATGTTACATTCGTTGTTGGAAATGAAAAAATCAGTGGCGTTTTTATTTTTGGAGGATTATTTTGGTAGAAATTTATTTTATTTTATTTTGTTTCTTTTTACTTGACATTTGGTTTTCCAACAGATTTGTCCGTTGGAAATTACCTAGATTACCGGTGGCTATAAATCCCCTGGAAAAAAATGTCACTAAAACCTAAATTTCTTGTAGTGAAAGATCTCACATTGCTTATCAATTTCCACTTGATTTAGCCTATTTAGACATTTGGGGTCCATCTCCATTCCTACCACCAATGGTGATAGATATTATATAATATTTATAGGTCCTTGCTCAAGATATACTTAGATATATCTCCTCACACACAAATCCCAAGTATTCACAACTTTTCTGAAATTCAAAGCAGTTGCTGAATCATAATATGGAAGAAAGCTTAAGGCTCTTCATATTGACAATGCTAAGGATTATTTGTCTGATTCTTTCACCCAATACCTCTAAGGTAATGGCATTCACCATGGATTAACCTGTCCTTATGTGTAGAAAGAAAACACATGCATCTCACAAACTTGATGCTTTCTCCACAATAACTTGTCTTGTTAATCTTCTTCATACACCCATTCTTAACAATCTATCATCCTTAGAAGCATTGTTTCACCAAAAACCCAATTACTAACTTCTCAAAACCTTTGGCTGTGCATGTTACCTTCTACTTAGATCCTATAATAAACGAAAATGAAACTTCAAATCCACACAAAGTACCTTTATAGGCTATGCACTAGATCATAGAAGCTACATGTGTTTGGCTCTTGATGGAAAGACTTACTTGTCCAAGCATGTTGTACTTGATGAGCATCTTTTCCCATATAAACTAACCTTAGTTGGTTCCTCTCTATTTTAGTCAACACAACCGTCTCTTATATCCTTAGTGTCAATTCCTCTCATTCCACTTACTACATCTTATGCATCATAGAATACCCTAGGTGTTGTTGACCATAACTTATTTACTAAGCAATTGGACATTGTCACTGTTCTTCATAATTTTGATAGGCCGGACAACTCATTGCACACAACTGCTGCAACACCTCACTCTCACCCAAACTCAATCACACCACCATCCCACACATTTGACCAATCTGCACCGATCCTAGCTTAAACCTTACTTCCCTCACCCTCACCTTAACCTACTGTATAGACTAACTTGTAACCACACTTTTAGGTCAACCTGTTACCACATTGCTACCTCCATGCCAACATACTCATGCCATGTCCACTAGATCTAAATCTAGAATTTACAAGCCAAAATATTTGCTGCCACTGTTGAACTCACCTTGGTTAAGGAAGCACTTTACTCATCCTCAATGGCATCAAGCTATGATTGATGAATACACTGCATTGTAGAAAAGCCACACCTGGTCTATAGTGCCTTTACCACCCAATAAGAATTTGATTAGATGCAAATAGGCCTTTCAGGTGAAATAGACTCTAGATGGCATTGTGGACAAATATAAGGCCAAATTGGTGGCCAAAGGGTTCCCCTAAAGGGCTTTGATTTTGATGAGACTTTCATCCTGTGGTTAAACCTACCACTGCTAGAATTTTGCTCATTCTAGCTCTTTCTTCACGTTGACATTAACAATGCCTTCATGACTGAAGACTTAATTGAGGAAGTTTATATGACTTAACGTAAGGGCTTTGCCCAAGACAATGATCAATTGATGTGGAATCTTCATAAAGCTCTTTATGGTATCAAATAGGCCCTAAAAGCCAAGTTTGAGAAGCTTAGCACCACCCTGCACACTTTTGGCTTCCCCTCTACCAACTATGATACCTCCCATTTCATTAAGATCACTCCACACTCCACTATTTATATAGTCGTCTATGTAGAAGATATACTTATCACTAGGAATTCTGCCACTAAGATTACCAACCTGATCATCACTCTCAATTCTGCGTTTGCTCTCAAACACTCAGGTAAATTTCACTACTTCCTTGGCATTGAAACCAAACCCACTACCAATGGTGCAATTCACCTCGCCTAATCCAAATATATCAAAGATATACTCATGAAGGCCAATATGGCAGAATTTGAACCTATGCCGACACCTATGGTTAGTAACCTCAAACTTTCAGCCACTGACAACACTACATTTCCTAATCCCACTCTTTACAGTTCTGTTGTGGGTGCCTTGTAATATGCAACCATAACAAGACTTGAAGTCACATTTTATGTTAATAAAGTATATCAATTTATTCATAATCCATTGGACAGTCATTGGAAACCTGTCAAAAGGAATAGAAGGTATCTTAATGGCATACTTTCCTCTAGAATTCACCTTAGTCCATTTACTAATTTGAAGCTGAGAGCATTTAGTAATGCTAATTGGGGCTCAAATGTAGATGACAAGAATTTAACTTCTTGATATTGTGTCTATCTTGGCTCCAATGATCTAGCCTCCTGGACATCAAAGAAGCAACATGTAGTGTCTAGGTCTAGTACAATGGCAGAGTATATAAGCTTGACAATAGTAGAGGTAGAATTAACTTGGTTCAAGTCACTTTTGGGAGAGCTTAAGGTTCCATAGTCTTATCAACTTGTTGTGTACTGTGACAATTGGGCCAAGAATGAAATGTTGCATTGCGAACAACTATTTAGGTAAATCATTGTATAATTCCTCCTAAGTACTAAACACTCAAACAATTGCTTCTACTTTTCTATCCAAGCTTTCTTATAGGAGGACATGTATTTATAACTACTTCGTATCTGAGCCATCAAAGCTGCAATTGAAATGGATGGATTTGCTTGAACCAAGGGCAAAAAACACATAAAATCATGTTTGAATCTAATTTTTGATGATCTTAAGAAATCATTGCCAATGAGCATGTATGATGATCATTTAGTTTTCTAATTTCCCATATTTACTTTTTCTTCAATAATGTTGCTTTTATGCTCCAATTGCACCCTAGAACATTCAACTTACACTTAGTAGCATACTTGGTTAGTTCCAACCTTATAACTTAGTAATATACCGAATGATGTATATGGTAGTGCTTGATTGCATACATCATGGCCCTCTTTAGTTTGAAATTGCATTCTAATAGATAGATCTCCAATAGATGCACCACATTCGATAAGATTACCTAATGTATGAGCATATTCTAAAAACTCTTTCTTGTGCATTGCCTCTAAATTGAGTATGCATGTGGGATGGGGGCTTGTAAGAAGGAAGACAAATGTTGTCGCCAACAGTTGATGGAGGGTCATTAGCAACATCCCTATCAAAATAATTAGTGTCATATCTAAGCTGCAATTAATCTCCATCTTTATTTTCACTTGAATTGCCAACATATTCTCCATGAAGACTAGTTAGAGAATATGCACTAGCACTCAGTCTAGCACCGAATGAACGAAGTCTTGCTAATATTGTGCATCTTGCTTAGTTAATATTGGCTCCAATTAAATGACCATGTTGGTTCGAAGAGCAAGGTATTCCACAGCCATTGGTTGATCTTGACGATGTGCACAAGGTTGACATATATTATAATCATTACACTAATTGGTCCGAAAAACACGCATAATGGAAGCTATATTAGAGAAATCATCAAGACAGAGTCCTGCAAGGACCAAGCACTAAGTAAGGGTGTAAATGAGTTGAGCTATTTGTGAACTATTCGAGTTTGACTCATTAAATGCTCAATTAAACTCATTTTTTAACTAAAAAAAGGGGTCAAAAGCATGAATTTGAGTTCGATTATATAAATGAGCCAAACTTAAGCTTTAAAAACTTGACATTAAAAGCTTGCGAATAGCTTGTGCTCGTTTATTTAAATAAACAAACAAGGTCAAAAGTATGAATTTGAGCTTGATTATATAAATAAGTCAAGCTTAAGTTTTTAAAACTTGACATAAAAACTCGCAAATAGCTTTTGTGTGTGTGTATTCAATGACAAAATATATAGTGTAATTTTAGATAATAAAAAGTATAGAAAAGAATAATTTATATATTGCTATTACTTAGTAAATTTTAATTATATTTAGAGTCTTTTATTCTCTTTGTAATCTTACCTCATTTTCTAGTATAAAGATGATTACTAAATACTAAATTAATAAATTTAAAATATACTTCAAGGAGAGGTATGATAAAGGGAAAGGAAATTATCAAGCTATAAATGAGCTAAAAAAGTCGAGCTCAAGCTTCATATTTTTAAGCAAGTCAAACTCAAGCTTTAAACTTGGATGGTTTTAATAAAAGAGTCAAGCTTAAACAATATCTTTTTTTTCTTTTTTTTTCACAGGCCAAGCCTGAGTTTCAAGTGCTTGGCTTGACTCGAATCGTTTACACCATTAGCATTGAGGGACAAGCATTGCAAAGCATAGAATATATGACTTGGTTTATGAACAATTCATGTAACATACCTTACCTAGGATACTTATATATATATATATATATATATATATATATATATATATATATATATATATATATCCTCATCAAAACCCAGCATTAATGAATCATTCCAGACATAGACATTATTTGCTTTTCACTTTGATATTTATCTTGTAATACTAACTCATTCAAATCTAATCCTCATAAGAATGAGAATAATGAAGCATTCTGCGACATTATTAATCAACTAAGAATTCAAAAATTCTTTATTAATATTAATATCAAAATCGATGATTTTGTTCTAAACACTGTTGCACTTTTTGATACCGGTGTAGATTCAAACTGTATTTTGGAGGGAATGGTTCCAACAAAGTACTTCGAGAAAACTACTGAGCAGCTCAGTACCGCTAGTGGATCCAAACTAAAAATACAATACAAACTTTCATCTGCAATCATCGAAAACTAGGGTTTCCAGGTTGAAACCTCTTTTCTGCTTGTCAAAAATCTCAAAGGTGAAGTAATTCTTGGAACTCCTTTCATTAGGTCTCTCTTCCCTTTGCAAATTACTGATGAAGGTATTGTTACCCAGCATCTCGGCAAAACTATCTATTTTCTGTTCCTCAAAAAACCTATTCTTAAAACTCTAAATCCAATTGTTAATCTAATTAATAATACACAAAAACAAATTAAATATCTTAAGGAAGAAATTTCTTGTAAGAACATTGAATCTCAGCTTTCTCAACCTCAGGTTCAGAAACGCATACAATCTCTTCATTTTCAAATCCAAGATTCAATCTGTTCTGACCTTCCTAACGCATTTTGGGAACGAAAGAAACATATGGTTGATCTTCCATATGAAAAGGACTTCAACGATCGCTAGATCCCAACCAAAGCTCGTCCTATTCAGATGAGTCATGAAATGCTTGACTACTGCCAAGCAGAAATCAAAGATCTTTTATCCAAAGGTCTTATTCGCAAGAGTAAGTCTCCATGGTCTTGCTCTACATTCTATGTTAACAAACCTGCTGAGATTGAAAAAGGAACTCCACGCCTTGTCATCAACTATAAACCGCTTAATCAAGCTCTTCAATGGATTAGGTATCCTATTCCTAATAAAAATGATCTTCTTAAAAGACTCCACTCTGCTAAAATCTTTTCGAAATTCGACATGAAGTCAGGATTTTAGCAAATCCAACTCAAGGAGGGTGATCGCTACAAGACGACTTTCACTGTACCCTTGGGGCAGTACGAATGGAATGTAATGCTCTTTGGTCTGAAGAATACTCCCTTGGAGTTTCAGAGGATCATGAATGAAATCTTCAATTCATATTCAAACTTTACGATCGTATACATCGATGATGTTCTTGTATACTCCCAATCAATTGATCAACATTTCAAACACATTAATATTTTATTAAGGTAATTAAGAAAAATGGTTTAGCTGTTTCTAAATCAAAGATTCATCTGTTTCAGACTCAAATCCAGTTTCTTGGTCACAATATCTATTAAGGAACTATTAATCCTATCAATAGAGTCATTGAATTTGCTAAAAAATTCCCCAATCAAATTATTAACAAAAATCAGCTATAGAGATTTCTTGGTTGTTTAAGCTATGTCGCTGACTTCTTCCCTCAGCTTAGTAATCTCATTAAACCTCTGCATGATCGTCTGAAAACTAACCCACCTCCATGGTCAGACATCCATACAGGAATTGTCAAACAGATCAAATCGCAGGTGAAGTCTCTTCCATGTCTCTACCTTCCCAATCCTAAAACCTTTAAGATTGTCGAAACTGATGCCTCTGACATTGGTTACGGTGGTATTCTCAAACAGCGTGTCGCAGACAAAGAGCATGTCATTGCATATGCATCAAAACACTGGAATTTTGCCCAACATAATTATTCAACTGTGAAAAAAAAATTGGCAATTGTTTTATGCATTACAAAATTTCAGTCTGACCTTTTAAAGAAAATTTTTTTGATTCGAGTTGACTGTAAATCTACTAAAGACATTTTGTTAAAAGATGTTAAAAATTTAGCCTCAAAACAAATTTTTGCAAGATGGCAAGCCATCCTTTCTGTCTTTAATTTTGATATTGAGTATATTAGAGGAACCTCAAACACTCTTCCTGACTATCTTACTCGTGAATATCTTCAGGGAAAATAACAGTATGCCTCGAGGAGGCTCATCATCCTCATCATTCCCTTCTAGAGGAAGGGGCAAAGGTAAGTTAGTTCCTTCAGAATTAACTAAAAAAACAATCATCTGAGTCATCTACTCTTCCAGAGTCATCTACTCAAGTTCAAACCTCTCAATCTGGCCCATATAAATAAAGAATTGACGACTACTCCATCCAAACACTGCAAGCCTTCCAACAACACGACCTCACCAAACTTCCCAGAGAATCATAGGCTGACATAGCCTCTCAAGATGATCTTGAAACCCTTATCCAGAAACAGAAAAATAAGGAAATTGTCATCAATTCCCCCAGCAAACAGATCGTCATGTTTTAACCTTGCTCGGTTCAGACCCAAACAAGTTATATCACCAAAACTGAATGTGTCATACCGGTCATTCAGATGGAAAGAGATTTCTGGGATGTCAATCTTAGAGTCGCTGCAGATAGGATCTTTCCAAAAGGATTCTTGTTCAAACCAACATCCCTCATCAAAACCCAGCAATTTTATGAATATGTTTTAATTGCTTCTGGGTCTGTTTCTCTAAAACATTTCAAAGAAAATGGAATTATTCATTACTCGACGTGTCAAATTTTGAAGTTCATTTCTCCTACTGACTGGGGACAAGACTTCTACTTGACCAAAAAATTTCCAAAAATTTATAACCTCATTGGTTATGATTATTTTGACTATCTCCAGGCTTGATACTCTATGTTCTGGATCAAAACTGAAGCTGAACATCATTCTTGGCTCATTTATTTCAAGAGAAATGTCAAGTATGACTTCCCAAACTGGTTCGCTCAATAGTGGGCCTTCTTTGGTCCTATCCCTAACATCCTTCCTGCCAATGTTCTTGAAGGATTTAAGTACTTTGAGAAGTGATTTGATTACGATTGAAGTTTCTTGAATTGTTTCAGATTTCTCAGAATCTAAATTAGATTGTATATCACCTAGTTGGGAGATGATAAGCAAATGAAGTTTTTGCTCTTCTTTAAGATTTTTAACTTCAATTTTAAGTTAATTAATCTCAAACTGAAGATCTTGAAGAGTAACGGGGTTTTTAGAAGAAGTTTTTTCAATCTTCTTGATTGTTTCTTTAAGATCATATTTATTTCTTATGATCAGATTCTTCATGGTTTTGGAAGAAGATTCTTCAATGATAGATTTGAACTTTTGTAAGAAGATACTTCGTTCTTCAGAGTTTTCGACAGAATTAAGAACTTCAAATGGAAGATCTTGTTCTTTAGTTAAAACATTAACTACTGGAGAGTTTGAATCTCCATCAGATGATGAGATATCATCATCCTGGATTTGGTTTAAATTTTCAGAAAATTCTTTTTCAGAATCTTCTTTAGATGATTCGATTAGAAGGTTGTTAAGTTGTTCTTCAACAGCTTGATTAAGATTTAAAGCTTTTATCTTTTTCTTAAGCTGACAATATTTGCTAATGTGACCTGGTTTGCCATAATTATAGCAGATTACGGGTTTCTTAGGGACATTGACATTGTCAATTGGAGGTTTCGACTTAAATGCTTGCTTAAGTCTTCTGGGTTTGGTTGAAGATTTATGTTTAAAGTATTTAGATTTTTGATTCTGTGGATGAATTTGTTTTGGTTTAGTCTTCTTCTTTCTAGCACAAGGAAGACCAAATTGCTCGCAGAAGTTTCTAAGCTCCCGCTTTGTTTGAGCCTTTTCTCTGGCAAGTTGAGATTGAATTTTATTGTCTTGACAGATTTTTAGGGCTACTTTCTGGATGAAAGCAATGAGTTGACCATAGCTCAGCTGCTCATAAGGGATTTCACCATTAAGAAACTGACCACATATTTTATCTCTAACTTTATCACCTAGAGATTTAGGAAGACCTGCAAGGAATTTCTCCTTCCAGAAAGGTTGTTGACAGTCTTCATGAGTATAAACCTTAGTAAGGAAGGTATCGCGATACCACCTAAAGTCAGCTAAGGTTTTACATTTGAGATTGGATAGAAGCTCAGCAGATCTATCACGCTAGATAGTTGTATCACCAATGAAATGTTGAACAATGGTGAATATTAATGCATTTACTGCATCAAGAATTGGTTTGCCGTCGCTAAGGATAGGATAGCCTTCTGGGTCGAGTTTAACGGCATTCTGAATGTCGTTCCATTGGTTATCAGTGAGATAATGATCCCACCAACCTTTGAGTTGACCAGTGAAGCCAGCAATAAGGACTTCACAGATAACTTGATCACTACAGTCGTAGGAAGTTTGATAAGCTGTAGAGACCATCATCATTTCTTGAAGAGTATTAAGGATTTGATACTCAGTTTTACCATCTATATCCCAGACATAGACATTGTTGGCGCAAAAAGATTTAAACGTTGGGTCATGTTCTTCAAGCAACAAATCAGGAGGAGTTACTCTCTGATAATAAAGTTTAGAAGGATTTTTCTAGTTAAGAACCTTGCTAATAACTAGATTAACTTTGGTAACAGAACTTTGTTTAGATTGGCAATCTGGTTCAGATTGGGAACCAGATTGTTTGAGTGTGTTGATGATCAAAGGTTTAGAAACCCTAGAAGTTTCAGATTGAGGTGTATCCGGGATGACTGCGTCGGAATACGATTCAGTTTTGAAATAATTTCACTGACTAAATCACTATTAGGATTGGAATTAGGATTACCTAAATTCCTATTTTTTAAAAGTTTGATAGACTCTTTTACTTGTTTAGAAACTCTAAACGGTTTAAAGATGGGTTTTTCGATTGCAGTTTTCTCAGTTTTGACTCAAGAAATTGAAGGTTTATCTTCTAATTGTTTTTCTTTTTTCATAAGTTCTTTGTTCAAGATTTTTTCACCTAAGACCTGGAGATATTTGTTTGTATAATTATTTTGTTCCATAAGACTTTTAATATATTGAGATCCTATGGGTTCATCGTCAGCTCTACATTTGAAAGGAGAGGCGACGACAGGTTTATTGTTTTTATCTTTCTTATCAAGAAAATAAGAACTTTAAGGAGGAAGAACAGATTTAAGAAGGGTTTCATCCTTGCGATGCCAGACTGTTAAGACATTAACAAGCAGATCCTCTATTAGACCAATGCTCCAAGGATAGGCAATTTCATTCCTAGTTAGATAGGCATGAAACCAGTCAAAGAAAGGAACATTGGTTTTAACGTTTTCCTTAAATGTATACCATTTATTCTGGATTTCAGTTTTCTTTTCACCCTTATAATTTTCAAAAAATCATTTCCGTTGAGGCATCCATACCTCAGAAAAGAAGTCTTTTTTAAGGGTTGGTTTATCTATTACGAATGGTGTAATAATCATGGACATCATTCATATTTGAGAAAGTTGGAGAGAGAATAGATCTCTGGTCATTATTATCTTCCTGTCGGTAGATAGGTTTGGGAAGGGTCGATGATGTGTCTAAACCCTGCAGATTAATTGTAGAAGAAAATCCTACAGTTGAAAATGATTTTCTAGACAGAGCAAATCTAAAATTATCAAATTTAGATGAATTAGACCTAAAAGATCTAGATGAACTGAATGAGTTTCTTCGATCAAACGTTAGTTCAACTTTTCCAGATTGATGCTGGACAATTTCTTGAATCTCAGGGGATTCTCTGGGCAAAGCTGGTGCAGCTTCATCTATTGTCCATTTTTGAGGAAGAACAACATCCTCCCATCTGATCATTTTTGGGACAACTACGTTGGCCTTAGATGTGTCAATTAAAAATAAGGTTGTTACCTCATTTCTTTAGATTTTAAGGCGTTAGACATAGAAGAATTCATTACTTTATACTGAATCCTATAGATTAAAGACAAAGGGACAGATTCGGGCTTCATGTCTAAGCCATAGACTTTCATGTTTAAGAAGAGACAATCTAAGATGTTTTTGTCTAGGAGACTAACCGTTCGATTAGGATAACAGTTGAAGTAGATTGGACCATGACCTAGGCTTGTTTCTACGATTCCAAGCAAAGAATCGTGGAATTGATCGTGACAAACATATCTAAGACAGAGAAGAACCGATGCGTTTAATTCTTCACGGATCAAGGGTTTGACAGCAACCTGCACACAAGCAACATACATAAAGTTATATTTTGATTTATGTTTTTTAATTGATTCTTCAGACAACAAGTGAAACTCCTCGTCATTGGATTTAATTATGATTGTTTTTTCTACAGTCCTAATAATATAATCAGAACTCCTAAAGAATTTACCTTCAGGTTTATAGAGTTTGTTTGTAAAAATTTTTGGAATTTCCCAGTTGTCAAAGTCTTGATTAATGTCTTCAAAATGAATTTCTTCGTTAAAGACGTCTTTTTTTAGTTTGTTTAATTTGTTCTTCAGAAAGAGAAGAAGATGATGGTTGAGATGATTTGATTGAAAGTTTGGAAAAGGCATAAGACAAAAATCGTAACATAGTTACAGAAGAGAGAAAAGCAAAGCAGATATAAGAACAAATATAAGAACAAAAATATAAACGCAGAAGAATAAAGATCAGAAACAAATACGATGTATAGACCCCCGATATCATAGCCATCATTTAGACCCATAGAAGCATAAATGAGAAAATTTAAGTTAATTTTATCTTCTGAACTAGATCTTAAGATTACCAGATTATTTTATACTTTGATTTAGATCTGAGATGTTTATCAATTATTAAATCATATTTTAACCTTTTAAGTCCTTAATTATGTCTAGATCTATAGCCACCGTAAACATTTACCAAATCTTGGTCCAAGGTCACCACCGTACCCAAACTCTCATTATTTGTGGAAGCATCGACGAATTAGACTTACTGCCCTTCACCTCCGGGTCTTACTGCTACAACCCCACAACATAGATCCAACACGGGTATTATGTACCGTCCAGTCCAAGATAGGGTAACATAAACTACGTACTTTCCAGATCCAGTTATAATTTCCAGTTTTAACAGGTTATAACATGATTCAACAGAAAAATAAGCAGATCAGATAAATATCAAAGCATTATAACATAACAACGTTAGTATCCAGTTCAATAAGATAAAAGCAACTTC
Source organism: Ormosia emarginata (assembly GCA_029884605.1). NCBI lineage: Eukaryota > Viridiplantae > Streptophyta > Magnoliopsida > Fabales > Fabaceae > Ormosia > Ormosia emarginata. Next base: position 3,263,908 of record JAQQTP010000084.1, read on the forward strand.
AACTTTGTTCATTTACTTTCCTACTTCCCCATCAGGCTTTAATACCAGAGTTATAAGGTGAAGATCACGGGAAAACAGAGGGGGAGAAGATGGTAGGATAAAGAGAAGTAGGATGCCGACGGACTGCTTATATGAATATAAAATGCAGAAAATAAAGTAAATAAATTTAAAACATTAAAGTGAAAACCAGAAGTGCGTCAAAGACGGCGAGATCTGGCGAACGGATGAGAAGAAAAGAATAAGTTACATATGCATCTGAGTTATCTACTCTTCTAGAGTCATCTACTCAGGTTCAAACCTCTCAATCTGGCACATATAGACAAACAATTGACGACTACTCCATCCAAACACTGCAAGCCTTCCAACAACAAGGCCTTACCAAACTTCCCAGAGAATCATGGGCTGACATAGCCTCTCAAGATGATCTTAAAACCCTCATCCAGAAACAGAAAAACAAGGAAATTGTCATCAATTCCGCCAGCAAACAGATCGTCATGTCTCAACCTTGCCCGGTTCAGACCCAAACAAGTTATATCACCAAAACTGAATGTGTCCTACCGGTCATTTAGATGGAAAGAGATTTCTGGGATGTCAATCCTAGAGTCGCTGTAGAAAGGATCTTTCCAAAAGGATTCTTATTCAAACCAATATCCCTCATCAAACAATGTATATATATATATATATATATATATATATATATATATATATATATATATATATATATATATATATATATATTGTTTAGTAGTGGATATTAAGATATACTTGGATAAGCACATTTTGGTGTTTTCCTTTTTGCGCAACAACGGAGCATGTTGAAATGGGGGTGGGGGCTGATACTTACAAAGACACTCTAATGCTCAAGTCAAGCTATGCGCAAATTAGGATTTATGCTAAAGAACAATTAATACCTGTTAGAGGTGTTTGAACCTGATATTTATAGAGGTTAGATTGAGAGATACGTCTCCTTAATAATTGAAGAAGATCCCTATAAGATCGAAATATTGATACTACAATTATAGGCAGAGTAAGGTGGTTGTGGGTGTTATTATTACGCAAAATCATGATTGATAATTACAGATGCCCGTAGGATTTATCCACTGCGCAAATCTCATGGTAATGTTACTGTTACCCAATGTCGTGGTTTAATATTTGTTGTGGAGGGATCTCAATAGTGTACTATGAATACCTACTAAGGTGTCAATGACGGACTCCAGCTAGATGCGTGTTGGGTTGACCCATGGGATAGGATCCTGATCATGGTCCAAAACAGTTGCCCCTAACTTGATGCTTAGATGGGACAACTAAGTGTCAAGGTATCCAAGTTTAATAACAACACACGACATATGGTGGAAAAAGGGATCCAAGTTAGTGTTAACGCCGGATCTCGCAATATTTTTTCCAAAGGGTCGAGGTTAATCATTGTATGCCTCTAAGATTAATGTGTAAGGTTGGGATCCGAGTCGGATCGCTCTGCTTACATCGTCACTCCATCATTCGAGGTATGTCATACATTGCCCCTATGTGTAGTTCACGGGGTATTTATTGTCCTTTGTTGTAACCTTTATCCTGCAGTTTGTAGCAGTCTAAGCTTGCTTGGGGAACCATCGCTTCGACTTTATTGAGAATTAAAAACCCTTTTAAAGAGGATAGCAGTTTCAAGCTATTTCCCAATTGCCCACTACTCTTGTCTCCAATCACAGAGAAGGAGCATTAAAACGTGGCTTTGAAAGTGCAATCAGTTTTGCCTTCTCAGGAGCCAATTAGAATACTTTATTCCCCCTATAAATAAGGGATACTTGCAGTAGGGTTGTCATTTGTGGAGATATATGTTTCTTTATGAGATCTTCTTGTTCTTTCCAAAATTCTTGAAGATGTTTCCTTTTCCCCAACATCATCCTATGATTGAGGCCTTTCTTACATGGCATAATGGTTCTATGAGGGCCAAGTAGCTGCCCTACGTGGGTTGGTCAACATGTATCTAGGCAGCATAAGCCTTTCTTTCCAGGCATACGCAAGAGTGTGTAACCTTTCTGTGCTTACTAGGAGGATTTGTCATTTCTACTGTAATTCTTGTCAGGCATAGAGATGCTCCACACTTTGTCCTCCTCTTTTCTCGACTGTTCTAGAGGCACTAGCCAAGTGCATTGGTTTAGTAGAAAACCTTACGAGCTACTTAGAGCTTACAAAGGACGGAAGGAAGAACCATGAGTACCAGATCTCGTCTCCATAGCAGGGTGAGAGGGTGTGTTCAACTCGAACAAGGGCAAACATTTCATTTTTTTGTACGAAGACGTCTTCATCCGACTTGGGCTTCGGATCCCATTCATTGGGTTTCAAACCGCGACCCTCTGCACTCTCCACGTGGTTCCGTTCCACCTTCAACCCAACAGTTGGAGAAACATTCTTGTCTTCGAAAGAATTTGTTAAGTAGTTGGATTGCGGTACTTGGAGAAGGCATTTTTCTATTTCTTCACACGGTGGTCAATGCAAAAGAACTGACTCACACTCTAGTTAAGGCCCGATAGGAAGGTCTTCGGAGTCTTCCAAGATAACTTTAAGAACCTCAAGACAAAGTTTTTTAAGTTAATGGTAGCATTGAGGACCCATCCGTTCTTCCTGGAGGCCAGTGGGGACTCGGTGTTCGACTTGTACTAGACCACCAGGGCATGGGACACTCCCCTTGAATTGAATGAAAAGGAGAAGCCCGTTCTTGATTAGGATGACACTAAATGTTTGACTTCATGAGTATGTTGGGTCAGGAAGTTAACCTTATTTCCTACAAGAATATGTGGGCTGCAGTCCATATTTACTTCTTGTATGTAGCATTTTCCTTTGAATATTTTTCCTACTATTTGACTTTTGTTGTCTGTTTTGCAAAAAGCATGGCATGCAAAAATGCTCTTCCTGCCTTCCAGGCCCTGAAAGCAAGGAATGAGGATGCTGGACCTTCCAATTTTCTAGCGGATAATGTTCCGACCCCTTCTGTCTAGGACTTGGTAATCGAGGTGGGTCTAGTCCAACGAGAGGAGTCTCCAACTCAGCCTCTTTAGAGGCGGAAGAGGAAGGCTATTGAAGGTAGTAGGGCGGATGATCGAAGGAAGAGGACGACCAATGTGGTGGATGACGAGGGTTTAATTTCTTTGTTTAGGGATGACTCGGAGCCCGGGTTATTAATCGTCTGACAACTTTTGGACGACAAAGCCATGGATCATATGACTTAGAATAGCCTATCAGAGATCTTGTCAATGATTCAGGCCTATGGTCTCTGCCTTATTGTTGTAGCCCGTTGTCTTGAGAGGTGCATAGGGGAATATGGCAAGCAAATGATAGTGATGTTGAGGGCGACTAAGGAGGAAGGAACCCAAAAACTTAACCTTGCCCTCAATGCCAAAGAGGAAGTTGAGACTACAAAGGAATGCTGAAGCCAAGGTCAATGAGCCGAAGGGGAAGCTAGCAAACTCGAAGGATAGTCTAAAGAAAGAGAAGGCTTACTTCGCGCAGGACAGGAAGGAAGTCACCGGCCTTTGTGCTAAGAATGAAAGCCTCCAGATCAAAAATTAGTGCCTTCAATCCCATGTGGTATGGTTGCAAGAGGATACTCGATAGCTGATAACAATCTGCACAAAGATCAGTGGGGAGCAATTTCAAAATGCAGTCGACTAAATCTAGCTTTTCAACCCAGGAGTGGCTCTAACATTAGTTGCATTGGACTCTAAGAAGGTGATCTGAGACGACTATCTTTGCTTTCGGAGGACACTCAACAGGTCAACCAAGATGTTACCGAGATCCCAGTCGCTGCTATCCTAGATCTGGCCATTATTGAAGGAAATGACAGAGGATTGTGTGCAAGCCACCAAAATGCTAAGGGCGATGATGGTGAAACTTAGGTTGCTTTATCTTTTTCTCTTTATTTATTACATTTATTTGCCCCCTGCGTGGGGCATTTATATTTTTTTTGTAAAGACAATTTCCCCAGTTGTCGGGCTCGAATTAAATGCCTTTGCTTGTATTTATTTATTCTTTTTCCATGGTCTGTATTGGGTCCAACGCTAATTATAAATGATCACTTGGTAACCGTTTAAGGACTTAGGAGAACCTTGGTCCGGGGTGCAATGCCCAAAATATTTAAGCACTCGAAATTCCACTTAGGACTTAGGCAAAATAAAGGTGATCCATAACCAGAGCCTTTAGTGTTAACAATTTAGTTCAGGAAATCGAATAACAGGAATTTTCAATTTCAGAACTAATTTAACATAGGCATCCATGGTAGGTACCTAATGGCGGACCATGGATGTCGTAATCTGTGTTGCCAATTAATTTCATAACCACAAAATGGTTATGGCCAAGTGTTGAGGATTTGGGTATAGGCCCATAAATTGCGACCAAAACACTCAAATGAGTTTTGTGGGTTATTCCTCTTAACCTGGAATCTAAGAGACCTCGGATCTTATTAGGAATGGACTCTAGACATTCTCAAGGCATTTTCTGGCTTGAGGGTCTTTAAATCGTTGATAAAAATTTTAGATCCAATAAGGAACGAGTTCTGAAGACATTCTCAAGACGGAGTCTGAGTTGAGGGTCTTTTAAGACTTTAGAGTGCAAGTAGATGTATGAAAACATTTGATTGACTGAATAAAGGCTGAAGTCCATGTAATGTATATGCTCACCAAATTTGGGACAGGTCAAACATAAAAGAAAACTAAGAGACTAAGCCTTAAAAGGCACTTAGCTATACTACTTTATCACTTTGTCCGCATTCCAATAGTTTTTGATAGGCTATCCTATTAGTGTCTCCAAGGTGTAAGCTCCCTTGCTAGTGCTGATCACAATATGGTAGGGACCTTCCTAATTAAGGGCTAACTTCCCTTAGGAGGCATTCCTACCACTAATGTCTGCTCTTCGGAGTACCAAGTCTCTTGGCTGGAATTTCCTTGGGACAACCTTCAAGTTATAACAAGTCACCGTCTTTTGTTTGATGGAGCCGTCACGCCTATGAGTGATGTGCCTTCTTTTTTCTAAAAGATCCAAGTCTTCTCTGATCAATTCAGGGTTGGTGTCGGGCAAGAACTATTAGAGACGTCAACTAGGTTCCTCTATCTCCACCGGGATCATAGTCTCACACCCATAAGTGAGTTTAAAGGGAGTTTCACCTATTGTGGAATAAGGCGTAGTCCGGTAGGCCCAGAGGACATGGTCAAGTTGCTTGGCTCAGTTTTCCTTAGCTTTGTCCAACCTCCTATTAATTCCTCAAACGATAACTTGGTTGGTAGATTTAGCTTGTTCATTTGTCTTGGGATTCTGAACGGAACTGTAATGATGCTTGATTTTTAACTTAGCAAGCAACTCTTCAAAACCCTTATCTTTGAACTAGGTCCCGTTGTCCATCACAATGGACTATGGAATCCCAAACCTGGTGGTGATGTGACGCCAAGTGAACTTTTGGATTTTGATAAAGGAGATTGTGGCTACGGGCTATGCTTCGATCCATTTGGTAAAATAATACACGCCACCACCAAGTATCGTATTTGTCCAGGTGCTTGAGGGAAAGGATCTAAGATATTCTTACCCTATCTATAGAACGAACAATGTACGAACATCGTTGATAGTTTTTCATGGGGAGCTTGATAATGATCCAAATGTCGTTGACATTTGTCACAAACTCGGACATGCGCTAGAGAATCAGCTTCCATTGGTGGCCAATAGTACCCGACCCTGAGTGCTTTTAGAGCTAAGGCTTTGCCCCCCAAGTGATGTCTACAACTCCCCTCGTAAACCTTGGCCAAAACTTATTTTGCTTCTTTTGGTATGAGGCACTTGAGGGGAGGTTAAGAGAAACCACAGTGGTATAACTGCCCATCGTAAATGGTGTTCCTAATTGCGGTTCTGATCAATTTGGAGGCTTCCTTTGGATCGTCGGACCTGGCTTTAGACTATAGATACTCTATGATTTGGGTGATCCAAGTATGCTCTTCTTCCACCCGAAAAATGGCTGCGACCGTGATGGACAACTAAGAGAGGGTCTCTTAGACCACATAGTGGTTATTGCTTGAGCTTTTAGTGTTGGCCAGTTTGGACAGGAGGTCCACCCTGGAGTTCTGTTTCCTAAGAATATGCTCTATCTTAGCGGCCTAGAAATGTTTGAGGAGCCTTTGGACTTTAGCCAAATATCTCTGAACGAGGGGCTCCTTAACTTGATAATCACCTTGGATCAGGGAAGTCACAAATTGGGAGTCGCTACAAAGTGTAATCTTAGCTGCTCCCATGTCCTTGGCAATTACTAGTCCGACGATGCATGCTTTGTACTTCGCTTGGTTGTTGGAGGTAGGAAACTCGAACTTCAGGGAATTCTCAATTTTTGCCTCTTTAGAAATTTTCAAAATCACCATGGCACAACTTCCCTTAGAGTTTGAGGAGTCATTGACAAATATAGTCCAAGAAATTCCCTCGGGGTCGCCGGGGTCCATGTGAGTTCTGCCAGGAAATTCAAAAGTGCTTGAGCCTTTATTGTTAACTGGGGCTCATATATTATTCCAAACTCAGAAAGCTCAGTAGACCAAACGATCATTATTTTTGCTAGGTCTAGCTTGTGCAGTATCTGACAGATAGGTTGGTCTGTCGTTACCACCATGGGATGACACTAAAAGCACTGTCTGAGTGTTCTGGCTATGGTGATAAGTGTGAAGGCAACCTTTTCAATTTTATAATAGCGGAGCTCTAGGCCCTGCAACACCTTGCTCATGAAGTAGACTGGCTTATGGCCCTCCGTCGTCTCCCGGATCAACATTGAACTTACAGCCTCTTTGTGAACTTAAAGGTACAAGTAAAGTGTCTCACCAGGAACTGGTCTTGTCAGTATGGGGGGAGAGGACAAAACATTCTTCAATGATATAAAAGCATCCACACACTCCTGAATCCACTCAAAATCTTTTTCCTTTTTGAGCAGTTTGAAGAAGTGAAGAGATTTATGAGAAACTTTAGTAAGGAAGCGTGTGTAGGCCGTAATTCGGCCTGTCAACTGCTACACTTCCTTGAAACTTTATGGGCTATGCATCTTGAGCACCGCTTGGCATTTGTCTGGGTTCGCCTTGATCCCACGGTGAGTCAACATGAAGCCCAATAATTTTCCTACTTGGACCTCGAAAGCACACTTCTCTAGGTTAAGCCTCATGTTATATTTTCAGAGTTATGTAAACACTTCTTCGAGGTCTGTAATGTGTGATTTGGCCTGGGGAGTCTTCACTATCATGTCATCAATGTAAACTTCCAGCATTTTCCCCACTTGGCCTTCAAAGACCTTATTCATGATTCTATGGTAGGTGGCTCCTGCATTTTTCAATCCAAATGACATCACCTTGTAGAAGTAGCTGACTATGTCAGTGATGAAAGTAGTTTTATCTTCATCTCTGCGGTACATTAGGATCTAATTGTATTCGGAATATGCATCCATAAAAGATAGCAAACGAAATTTGGAGGAATTATCAACCAATTTGTCTACATTAGGAAGTGGGTACATGTCTTCGGGGCAGGATTTGTTTAGGTCTGTGTAGTCCAAGCACATCTTTCACTTCCCGTTTGGTTTCTTCACTAGGAAAACGTTAGATAACCACGTGGTGTAGGCCACTTCCCTAATGAAGCAGGCACTGAAATGCTCATTAACCTGTTATTCAATGACCTACTCCCTTTATGGGCCAAGTTTTCTTTTCTTTTGGGAGATCAGCCTCGCATCCTTCCTTATAGATAGACAATGACAGATGAACGCAGGGTCAAGCCCAGGTATGTTAGAGGACGTCCAGGCAAATCGATCTTTGTTTAGCTTCAGGAGCTTAATCAGTTGGCGTATCTCTTCTTCTTCTAAATTTGCTCCAATCTTGGTGACTAGATCTGACTTGTTACTAAGTTGGAGTAGCTGTAGCTCACTCTCTGGCTAGGGTCTGGTACCCCAGATCTATTCTCACATATGTAACTCGGTCAAAAGGATGTTGACTTGGTCCATAACTAGGCTAGATGTTTGTCTTTTGCTTTCTTGGGTGTCTGACAGATCTTGAGGCTCTCATTGTAGCATTTATACATCATTATCTGGTCCACCTTGGCCATGACTACCTCATTATTCTTGCTTAGGAATTTCATGGCCAAGTGGGTAGTAGATACCATGGCGCCAAGGGCATTTAGAGCAGGGCGAGCCAAGATGATGTTATGCGTTAAGGGGCAATCCATGACCAGAAACTTGACCTTGACAGTCTTGAAAAGCTTAGTGCTCCCCAGGGTCAGGTGAGTCTCAAAATACCCTACCTGAGTGATCTTATCACTAATAAATTTGATAAGTTTGCCATCATAAGGAGTCGATGCTGAGCATACAACTTCTAGCTTTTGGTACAGGTTCATGGACATAATATACACTGCACTTCCTTGATCAACAAAGATACACCAGAACTCGGTATTAGAGATTATTCTTTAGATAACTAATGTTTCATCATGATCTGGAATAATTCCACTGTAATCCTCTTTTGAAAAGGTAATGGGGGCGTCTTCCGATCTCCGACCCATGATTTGGGTGCAGAGTGGGAGACACATAATACATCCATCCTGAGCGCTTTCTTCTGGACACCATTGGACGATCAACCGCTGGCGAACCCTCCCGCAATAGTGTTGATGGTTTGGTTGGGCTGAGCACGACGATCGTCATTGTCATCAGATGGAGCGTCCTAGTTTTGATCTTGTTGGTTATTAGTTTTGCGGCAAGATGAACTTTGAGATCTTCTCCTAGGACTCCGAGTCCTCCTTCTTTGCCGTGGAGATGGGCATCGCTGAGAGTTGTCTTTTCTTTCTCTCTATCCTCTCCTGTGTCTATCATTTTATACATGGCTGATATACTGATCCAGTCGTTCTGCCCTAATTAGGGATTCAATAGCGTCACAGAGTTAGAATTAATCTTCAGTGTCATGGCTGTAGCTCTTGTGCCATGAACAATTGTTTGGTACGATCCTTCTGCGCATATTTCTTCAGACAGGGCAACTATTTGATACCACAAAACTCGATTTGCAACACTTCCCTCAAAATATAAAGTATGTAAGTTTTAAATTATGTTTTTCCCTGAAATAGTTAGAAATATTACGATGAAACTATTTTAAATTATATTATTGAGAATTCTTAGAACTCTTACCCCTTTTTGTTTGTATTTCCATAATATTTCCAGGTATGTGTACTTCAGTTGACAGTCAAAGAAAGATTACCTAGAATAAGTTTTGATATTCTCATGTATTTATGAGGTATATTAAGTATGCTGTAACAAAAAATGTAATTAATAAGTGTTGTAATGCAAATTATATACTGTTCTTATTATGGTATGTATGACATGTTAACCTTTAAAGGCTCATATTTATGTATAATTATATAAATTTTATTTATAAGTTATTTGATTAGTTTACGTGACATATTTAATCTTAATTACTAATATGTAATTCTGGATACATATATGATGATGAAATTATGTATGTTACATTTTTGTATCAGAGTAATTTATCCTGTTGAGCAAGGAAATGGACTAGTTATGCTTTGTTATGCATTTTTCTTGTCTTAATGATGAGATGTATAAATAGAATTGTATAACTGTCTTGAGTTTGTATGTTTATGATTTACTGTCACATTGTTACATAATATTGAGTCTGATCAACTCAATATATAATATGTTGTGTGTGCAGGAAGTTATGGCATCAATTAGGTGTACCCGATGCCAAGGTAGGAGAGCTCCTGCTGGTGACAGAAACAATGCACTAGATATGACTGATGCTTTTAGGAACATAGTCGATACAATGCGGGATATGACTACTAGAATAATGGAGGAGATAAGAAACAATGCATAACCAGCACCAGTACAACTAGCATAACTAGCACTAGTGCAATCGGCCCCCAGTAGATAATGCAACCCCATTGGAGACTTTAGATTTTTATATTTTATTAGTATTCAGGAAGGCGAATCCCCCATCCTTTAGAGGGGAGTATGATCCGACAATGGCAGCTGAACGAATAATGGAACTAGAAAATTTTTTACTGTAATGAGGTGCACTAACAATCAGAAGGTGTCGTTTGGAATTTTTATGCTACAAGGAGAAGCTAAATTCTGGTGGGATGGTGTTAGAAAATTAAAGGAAGCTATCGGAATCCAGATAACTTGGGAAGTGTTCAAAATAGCTTTCCTGGATAAATATTTTCCCAAGAAGTTGGAAGAAGAAAAAGAAATGGAATTTCTGGAGTTAAAACAGTGAAATATGATAATGGGCCAATATGAAGCAAAGTTTGAAGTGCTGTCTAAATTTTTTTCATATTTCAGATATAATCTAGATGAAAATTGAAAATATGTATGGTGAGGCATCTAGAAATAAGAGATTTTCCTACCTTAGTGAATAAATGCAGCATTGTGGAAGCAAAAAATTAAGGTTACAACAGGAATATAAGCAAGGAGGTTTTCAGAAAAGAAAAAAAGAAGATAAGAAATTTAAAAAGAATATTCCACGGCCCAAGACTCAACAAGATAAAGGAAAATAGATACAAACATAATCATTTGGACCTAGATGCCCTAAATATGGAAGGAATCATGGGAACAAACCCTATCTAGCATATCAGGCCATGTGTTGTACATGTGGCAAGACAGACCACTATGCCAGGAGCTGCCCGCAGAAGCAAGAAGCAGTACCTCATCCCAGACCTCAAACCAGAGGACGTATTTTTAATTTGAGGGGTAAATAAGCTGCTTAATCTTCAGATCTGATACAGGGTAAGTGCGTGGTTAAAGGCATACTTTTAACTGTATTATATGATTCTGGATTATCACATTTTTTTATTTCTTATGATTGTGTAATGATACTAGATTTACCTATTTCAAACCTTCCTTATGACCTAACAGTTTCCACTCTAACAGGAAAACTAGTATCAACTTCCAAAGTATGTCTAAACTGTTGTATAACCATTGAAAACAGAGATTTCCTTGTAAACCTTATATGTCTACCCTTATTGACATAGATATTATTTTAGGCATAGACTGGCTATCAACAAACCATATTGTTCCGAATAGTTCAGATAAAACTCTAGTGCTCTTGTCTGACACTTGTTCTATAAATTCTGCTTCTGAATCCATATACTTGAATGTTAGTCAAGTTATCAACTACCTAGTAGAAGGTGTTCAAGGCTATATTCTCCTCTGTTTTTTTTTGAATTTTGATAGAAAGCAAAGTTTAGAGGACATACCTGTAGTGAGGGAATACCCAGAAGTGTTCCCAGATGAGATTAGTGAATTACCACCTGAGAGGGAGATATAATTTATAATAGATTTAATGCCAAGAACAGGACCTATTTCTATAGTACCTTATAGAATGCCCCCTCTATAATTGGCTAAACTAAAGAAACAAATAGAAGAGTTATTGAATAAGAAGTTCATTAGATCCAGTGTTTCACCTTGGGGAGCTCTAGTGCTCCTGGTGAAAAAAAAAATGGTAGTATGAGGTTATGTGTGGATTATAGGCAGTTAAATAAGGTAACTATTAAGAATAAATAATCATTGCCTAGAATTGATGATTTAATGGACAAGTTAAGAGGTGCTACTATATTTTCAAAGATTAACTTAAGGTCAGGTTACCATCAAATCAAAGTTAGAGAAGAAGATATTCCTAAGACTGCCTTTAGGACCAGATATGAGCATTATGAATATTTTGTAATGTCCTTTGGTCTAACAAATGCACCTGTAGCATTTATGGATTATATGAACAAGATTTTTAGACTCTACCTGGATAAATTTATTATTGTCTTTATAGATGATATCCTCATCTATTCAAAGACAAATGAAGAACATCTTAAGTTAGTTCTAGAAATCCTGAAAGAAAAGAAATTGTATGTTAAATTGTCAAAATGCAAATTTTGGATGAAAGAGGTACAATTTCTAAGACATGTGATATCCGGTGAAGGGATTTCTATAGATCTTAGTAAAGTGGAGGTAGTATTGCTATGGGAACAACCTACCACTGTAATAGAAATTAAAAGCTTTTTGGGTCTAGCGGGGTATTACAGATGATTTATAAAAGGTTTTTTTTTTTATCAAATAGCTCTACGTTTGACTAGACTAACCAGAAAGGGTAGTGCCTTTGAATGGACACACGAGTGTGAGAACAGTTTTTAAAAATTGAAAGAGAAATTGACACCACACGTGTCCTAGTAATACCAGATCCCCAGGAGAACTCTGAGGTATATTGTGATGCCTCGAGGAAAGGGTTATGATGTGTTTTGATGCAAAATGGAAGAGTAGTTACTTATGCTTCTAGGCAACTAAGACCATATGAAGAAAACTATCCAACCCATGATCTAGAAGTAGCAACAGTGGTATTTGCATTAAAGATTTGGAGACATTTCTTGTATGGTGTTAAGTTTGAGGTCTTTAGTGATCATAAAAGTTTAAAATACTTGTTTGATAAAAAAGAATTAAATATGAGACAGAGAAGGTGGATGGAATTCCTAATGGATTATGATTTTAAACTGAGGTATCATCCGGGTAAGGCCAACGTAGTGGCCAATGCACTTAGCAAAAAACTTTTACATGTGTCACATATGATGATACAAGAAACGAAACTTATAGAGAGCTTTAGGAATTTAAGTCTGGCAATGACTGTGTTGCCAAACAGTCTCTATTTGAATAGGTTACAAATCCATAATGACCTAACAACTGAAATAAAAGAAGCCCAAGAAGAAGATGAAGACCTAAAAGAAATAGGTAAACAAATCCTACTAGGAAAAAGAAAAGAATTTAGAAGGGCTTATGATGGGACAATTATGTTCAAAGATAGACTCTGTGTTTCAAGAAAAGTCGAAATCAAGGAAAAGATTTTAGAACAAGCTCATAAAAGCAATTTTACCATTCACCTTGGTGCAATAAAAATGTATCAAGACCTCAAAATGATATTTTGGTGGCTAAGCATGAAAAAGGAAATAGTAGAATATGTGTCCAAATGCTTAGTATGTCAAAAGGTTAAGATAGAGTATCAAAAACCTTCATGACCTCTGCAACCCCTATAAATTCTGAAATGGAAATGAGAGTGCATAACCATGGATTTTGTAACAAGATTACCAAAGACCCAAATAGGACATGATGTCATTTGGGTTATAGTGGAGAGGTTGAAAAAATCAACACACTTTTTGGCCATAAGAGCTAATTAGTCATTGGATAAGTTAGCTCAATCGTACATTCAAGAAATATTAAGACTGCATGGTATCCTTTCGAGTATAATATCAGATAGAGATACTAGGTTTACTTCTAGGTTTTGGGAAGCCCTACAAAAAGCTTTTAGAACTAGGTTGAACTTTAGTACTGTCTATCATCCACAAATAGATGGTCAAACAGAAAGAACTATCCAAACCCTTGAAAACATGCTTAGAGCTTGCATGTTAGAACAACATGGTAGTTGGGATAGGTTCTTGCCCTTAGCAGAATTTACCTACAATAACAGTTATCATACCAGCATTGGAATGAGCCCTTATAAAGCTTTGTATGGTAAAAAATATAGGTCACCCTTATGTTAGTATGAAACGGAAGAACAAATTATCCTAGGTTCGGAATTAGTGCAAGAAACTATTGAGCAAGTCAGAAAGATCAAGGATAGGTTGTTAGTAGCCCAGAGTAGGCAAAAGAGTTATGCAGATAAGAAAAGAAGGCTATTGGAATTTAAAGATAGAGAATATGTGTTCCTTAGAGTCACTCCTACTACGGTAGTTGGTAGGTCCATCAAAACTAAAAAGTTAAACCCTAGATTCATTGGTCCTTTCCAGATTTTTAAAAAAGTCAGACTAGTTGCTTACCAGATTTCCCTACCACCCAGTCTCTCAAACCTTCATGATGTCTTCTATGTTTCCCAACTTAGAAAATATAATCTGGATCCTTCACATATCATAGAAAATGAAAGAATACAGTTAAAAGATGATTTAACTTATGTAGTTAAACTTGTAAGGATCTTGGATAGAACAGTGAAAGAGCTCAAAGGGAAACAAATTCCTCTGGTGAAGGTGTTATGGGATGGTGGTGATTTAGAGGAAGGCACATTGGAACTAATATGACACAAAACTATCCAGAGCTTTTTATATAAGGTAAACAAATTTTGAGGACAACATTTATAAAAAAGGGGGAAAATTATAACATCCTCCTTAATCTGATAGTCCTAATCTGAGTTATAGAATCTTAGTAACTCTGGTATGAGTTACTTGTTAAATCAAGTAATTTTTTGAATTAGTTTGAGCGTAATTCTATAACACCGAATGCAAGAAAATAACTAAAGTTTCTACATAAATATTTGATATGATGGAAACAGACATAGAAAACTTATTTTCTAGTTATAAATGATTGATAAGAGTTATAGAAAATTTTAGAGGATCAATTGACACAATTTGGTATTTTTAAGGATACTGAAGAAGAATTAATGAAATAGTTATAGAATAACTAAGTAATTCAGAAAATTATGAAATTTCATGGAGATGACAAGTAAGATATAGGAAATATTTTGGTATAAAATACCAACCAAGATAAGTATCAATAAGCTTATTACTTTATCCCTCGGTTTAATTTAACTTGGGACCGAGTAATGAAACCTAACTGATAAATAATAGTATATGGAGAATTATGAAAAAATGGATCCAATGACTAGGTTGAGTCCTAAAATTTTTCATAACACATTTGGTAACTTGAAAACTCAACCTTGAAAGATTAAAATGTACGTAGCAAATATAAAAGTTCCAGCATAAAAACTTTTGTTATAAAGTTTGACCACCACCACCTTAGAGAATCTAGATTTCTCTACACAATTTACCTATCACTTTCATCTCATTCTCTCCTTATTTCAATGTAAAATAAACACCAAAACAAGGCCAATAAAATCTCTTACAACAATCACCATTCTTACACTCCATTTCTCCTCTTTCATCATTCTATTATCAACCATAATTAACCTTCTACTTCCTTGTTTTTTCTTCATTGTTTTTCATGGTGAAACAACACCATATAGGGTGGAGAACAAAGGTCAAGACAACAAGCAAAAAGGGAGAAAAGAAGGACGAAAAAAGAAGGAAAAAATGAAAAAAAGTGAAGACTAAACTTGGTAAACTAGAGGAAACAAGGTAGGGGTTCTATATCTTCATTTTGTTTTTCCTTTATCATGGATTCTAGCCTAGTTTTCTGTTGAAGTCACGACCAAACAACCTTGGAGGGCTTTAGCTTGATCTTTTCTTTTATTGACTCTTAGAAATGAGTTGGTGATAATAGTTAAATGAATTGAAATGTTGATTTTGTGTTATGGAGCCTTTTGATGACTTACACGACTATAGCATTCTTAATAAGGAATTGATGTTGAACCTATGTTTTTTTAATCTTTCCATTATGGTTCTTTGTGAATGATATGAAATGAATTTGACATGTGTAGATAAAAAGAAAATGCTTGTTGTTGCACTTTGTGAAGGTTACGACCATACATTAGCGAAAAATAGTTGTTGCTAATTTTTCATGACTCTTGATTCTTTAAGCATTTCTTTAGCTTATAAATAGACTTATGGCCATGACATATCTTGAGTATTTGTACAATGACTTTTATGATCAAGCCACCATTGTTGACTTGAATTTAGTTAGTTTTGTACCTTGTGCTTCACGGCCATGATAGTTTGTGTCACCTTTGTTGACTTAAGTTGTTGTTTATACTTGGTTACATATGTTTGGAATTGGATTATAATTATTAATTAGTTTGTGAATATGGAGAAGCACAAGAACCGTGTGCTTCACATTTTGTGGTCAAGTGTTCATACCTTGACTTTTGTGTTCCAATCATGTGCTTCAAATTTTGTGGCCAAGAGTTATTTATGTCACTTTTATTGACTTTTGTGTCTTGATGTTTATGACTATACCAAAGCTTTCTTCCTTATTTTCTCATGCAGTTGCACGACTAAGAGAAGTTTTGTTCATTCTTCATTGACTTTGAATTTGTTTTAGTTTAAATGAAGAAAGTTGTGAGTGTGTGCAATTCAAGTGTTCACCCTATAATTTCCTATGTGATACACGGTCACACCCAAAACAAATATTGAGAATTTTGTGAAAGAGAATTATTTTAGTATGCTACTCCTAATGTATGAGTTTCCTTTTGTATTTGAATTTGTTTAGGCATTAGTGATTTATGGAGTTAATCTTCTGTGTGGGAAGGGTATCCAAATTTCTATTAAAATTATGGAGATGATCCTCCGTAAGGAAGGGGATTCTTGTTTTCTTAAAAATTCCTCACCAGTTTCCTCCCTAGCTCTAGTTTCCCTCATGCATATAATGATATTTGGAATATTTCTATATGACATATATAATAGCGAAGTGTCATAAATTGGTTGGAATGTACAAATATGAAAGAAGACTATTACCAACCTAGAATTTAGAATATGTGAGATGACCTGATTTTGTGGGAATTAACACATGAATAAATGAGTACTGTAATGAATTTTTGTATTTAAAGTCATGATATTACTTTACTGTATTATGAGAACCGTTATGTGAACTTAAGATCATGGTTATTGTTTGATAACTACTTTCTGAAAACTACTATAAATGAAATATGTGCTGTTTGATAATAAATATTTTTGGAAACTGTTAATAAATGAAATTCTATTTCGGAAAGAGAAAAGACCTGATTTGGCATTTTGCCACCTTTCTAATATTTAAAGTATCTAAGTTTTAAATTGTGTTTTTCCTGGAAATAATTGGAAATATTTTGATGGCACTATTTTTAATTGTATTACTGAGAATTCTTAGAATTCTCATCCATTTTTGTTTGTATTTTCAAAGTATTTCCTGGTACGTGTACTTCAGCTGGCAGTTAAAGAAAGAAAACCTAGAACAAGTTTTGATATTCTTATGTATTTATGATGTATATTAAGTATGTTGTAACAAAATGTGTAATTACTGAGTACTGTAATGTAAACTAAATATTGTTCTTATTATGGTATGTATGACATGTTAACCTTCAAAGGCTCATATTTAAGAACACCTCTGAGCACCTCCCAATCAGGGATGATTTTCCTGGTGAACATTTATTTGCTATTACTTCTTTACCATGGTTTGCTCATATTATGAATTATTTGGCTGCAAGTAAGATACTGATGCATTGGAGTGCTTAGGACATAAGGAAGTTAATTTGCTCGGATCGGAGCACATTCCCCATGGAGGCCCCATTTCCATGGAATCCCCTTATGTTATGTTATGTTATGTTATTTTATGAATGAAAAGGAAAGTCAGCTTATCAGGCCGCATTTTTCAACCTCTTTCTTCGATCTGGGATGACCCGAATGAGTTTCAGTTAAAAGCAAAGCACAGTCCGAGAATCCTGCTTCTAGGCAAGGTTAGAGGGTGTGGTCGAGTCACGATAGCGAATGATGGGGCGAAATCCACGACGATTGGAGGAGATAAATTTAGAAATCGCAGGTAAAAATAGCTCAAACGGAGGGAGTACATAGCCGCAGGGTTAGTCCTGCACGGGGGCTAACCCGCCCCCGCCTACCCGGAAAGACCCCTTCCAGAAGGCATTCTTACGGCTCGTCTGGCGATGGCTAATCCAATAGTCCCTATCATCCAGTCATGGATGCCTAAGATAAAAAAATGCATCATTGACCGAGCGGGTCACACAGGAAAGGGAGCAATTCAGTCATTTATTGAATCTTACACCCGACTTGGATGGGAAGACTGACATCTTACATCTTAGCAGGACATGACTCATTATTAAGTTAAGATTAAGGCCCAAGGCCCACATAGGGATGGATAGGAGAGGTATGTAATAAAATCTTGCCCATATCTTTCATCATGCTGGGCCTAGTTCAGCCCATCACTGGGTAAAAGATTTAAATTTGAGATAGTTCATCAGTGCAGAGTTCCCCAATTCTTCAAGCACCCCTTTATCTTACAAGTTTCACAAAGGAGACGAGAATGTAGTTTCTTGTAAGCGTCTTGTAGTGACACAAGAAGAAGATGGGGTTTTCATTGCCATGTGGCTATAGAAGCTCGGCATCTTCAAAGACGTGTACACGTCAGATTGGGAAGCTAAAGCTTTCCTGAGTTCGATGGGGAAGGATGTGATGTACGCTTTCACAAGAGCCGGCGCTCAATGGGCTTGGGCGCCTAAAGAATGAGCAATTTTTAAGTAAAATACATTCTCTTTGAGGTTCAAGGATGCTCGACAAATAGGGAGAGGAGGAAATTTGTCTTTTTTTACCAAGCTTTTTCTGAGTTTAGGTAGCTTCGGATGTATGAGGAGATGCGTCGAAATCGGGAGAAGACCCCGGTGTTATGTTAGTTCGTGTGTCGGGGTAGAAGAACATAGTAATCAAAACATCTTTTGAATCGGAATTTCAATCTCAGTAAAAAATGTTACGTTGGTTGGCCGGTGAACTCCAGTTCGTCCCTTAAGGTTTAGAAGGAATGGGTTCATCTCGTTGAGTTTCCAATTACAAGGACTACCTAGCGGTTTCATGTCATCTTGATGATGATTTTTTAAAAAACCATTGTTTATGGATCTGGTCAATCTCATGGCTAGTGCTGAACCAGTCTAGTCTATTGGTTCAAACCTAGTTACTAGCTCCTCCTTTTTTCGACCCAGAAAGAGATCAATTTTGATGCGCGAGTTTTGTCTCTTTTGCCCAATTCAGATTTTTTGACGAGAAAGTGAATTAATTAACATGAAAAAAGTAGGATCCCCAATCTTAACGAAGTGGAAGGAATGGAACCGGGCCAGGGAGCTCGTTCTACTCTCTTACTCGTAGTATGCTTGCAAAGATCGATCTTTATCCAACCAACCACAGAAGCTGACCCATTTCCAGTGGCCGGCTTAATCCCGCATAGACATAGGTTAGGCGGACAGAGACATTATCTAGATCAAGAAGCAGATGTGCCGGCAGTTTGAGTTGACCTTGTACTTGTAAAAGAGCTTAATCAGCAGCAGCTAGAGTAGAAGTAGCATCCTACATTATAGGGAAGAGAGACATGAGGATATGTTATTGTTATAAGCATAGGTAGGAAGCAAAAAAATGAGACCAGAACCAAAAAAAGTGAGAGATAGTCAAAAAACAGCCCAAAATGCGAGAAGTTTAGGCTTGACTCTGGTCTCTGGTGCTTTTTTGCTTATGTGTCATAGAAGGAAACCATCATTAGAGTGTAGGAACAAAAGGAATGCTAGCTGGCTGGAATAGGAATAGATACTGAACGGGATGGTGGCTAAGGAGATGGAAAAGGAAGGAATGCTGTGAAAATCTTCAATTTGTTTGTGAACTGCATCGCATCTTCTAGAACTAGCTAAGGTGCTCCCTATGCTTTTGCTTCTCTCGCGGGCGAACCTGCACCCTTTCATTGAACAAGAAAAAAAAGTTCCTATCTTTTTCCTTAGTCTTGCAACTAAGCTCTTCAAACCAAAGAAGAAAAGAACAAAAAAAGCGCGGATGGCCAGGCTTCTACAAAAAGGGGCTCATCTTAGTGTTCAGAGCGCAGGCTCTTTCTCTTGGTTTTATACGTTCTATTGATCGAAGGCTTGTGTTGTGCCATCAGCATCAAAGCCAACAACAGTAGAAGGGGTGGGGGCACCATAAGTGACAAGGGGCAGGCAGATCCGAGATAGCTGGCAGAGAACCAGCAGGTGATTCAGTACTCCCAGTCGTAGAAAAGGTGAATCAGGAGCTCGTACAGGTCACTCGTACGCCGGGAAGAAGAATTGGAAACATCGCACACATTTTTAATGAAAGCTTTCTTCCGACATACCTCGCATACGATAAGCATCCGAGCCCATTCGGGAGCCATAAATAGCAAAGACAAGGGGGAGGGTAGCGGTTTCCGTTTACCCGAAACAACCACCATAAGCAGGGGGAGAGCCAGCTAGAGCGTATCCCATTTAACTTGACTCAGCTTACCCACCACTAGTGAAAGTCCCAGCTTAGCTTCACTCAGTTCAAAATCAAGTTACATAGCTGGCCATCCCTTTCAAGTGAAGTGCCTAGGTTGCTACCCGACCCGATGTTTTGCCCTTTATCCCCCCAAAAAGGCCCGGATCCCCTATTTATTTATAGGAAAATCTGCCCGCCCCGAGGAAAAATATGTGAATAGGGTCTTTAAGCCCTCACCCAGCATCTATTAGTTCAATCAACATACGTTTCAAAAAGAATTTGGAAGCCTTATATTTCAGCCTTACTCCCTATTCTCTCTTAAATAAAGCTATGATAAAACTTGAGTAATGTGGAATTACTGTTACCATTCCTGTGAGCTGTAGAGTTAGTTATCCCTTATCATCCCAGGTATTCCTCCTCTCTATGAGATGTGGGATCGACCCCGCGAGCCCTTCCTGTTTCTACATCCTTTTGGATGATAAGGCATGCCTATCCATTTTTATCCAGCCTTTGTTCCACTATCAACCACCGGAATGGTTATTTTGCTTGCCCCACAATCCTCTCCCGTTGGTCGAGCTCAACCCTTACTCTAACAAGTAAGCAAGCTTCACTTCCTCTCCTTACAGTCGAGTGGCATTAGCTCCTCTCGCACGGCAAGAGTTCATTCGCCAAGTTCAAATTCCCACTTTATCGTTGATAGGAAAATGGATTGCTAATTGAATTAAGGAAAGTTGATTAACTACCTAGATGGAAGGGCCAATATGGATAGGTATTCTGGTACTAACTAAATAATAAAGTAATATGATAGACCGTATTTTGAGATCAGATTGAATGTCTTTCCAAAAAGAGTTCCGAGTTCACAACCGAAAGAGGATCAATATCCGGATTAGGGGAAGACATACTTGCTTCTGAATAAAGATCAGGTTTAGTGGGAATGGCCTAAACCAAACTCTTAGAAAATGGAGTAGGTTCTTCACCAGACTAAGAAGTTGGGACAAGTTCGACTAGACTACACTGAACTAGAAAGAAGTTGGGACAAGTTCGACTGGCCTTGTAATTCCGATAAGAGAACCAGCGCATCAACCAGATAATCCACTGAAACTGGAGAAGGTTTAGAAGAAAAGGCATACCTAGAGTTTCAGTTTATGAGTGAAGCCAATCTCAGAGTTTCAAACATAGAACCAACCGAAAGAAAGATAAAATCCACCTTGAAGACCTTCTGGAAAGTCGCCTATGGAAAGAGCATACCCAACCAATATGAGCCTGTCCGAGACTTGCCATTCCCATGGAAGAAAGTTTCCCTGCGTATTGATTCATTACCGACTGAACGGAAAATGCTTGCTTCTATTCCCTCCCTCCGAGCGATGAACCGTGATTGTATAGCTGTACGGAATCCCTGGGGAGTGAAGGGATAGGTGAAAAAGGAGGGGGTGGAAGAACTACGGAAAGTAATCCATAAGATTCCATACCTTTCTGGCTATACGGAAGGGCGGAATGGATCATCAGAGGGTGGAAATTGACTCCAATTGGAAGACTTGCTTTTCCATAGGGATTGCATGCCCATTTTAGGGATTAATCACTTCACGGGAGAGAACACGAGGGATGAGCGACGATCGGCCTACCTAAGTTTTGACTAGTCATCATCGGTTTACCCGCTTGCTGAAACCACCCTCCATAGCCGATTTGATGGTTGGATAGCCACTCAACTCTTCACTAGACTTCCTTTATCCCACTCCCCTCTCTATCTCTCTCGACCCATTCACCGGAGTATGTTGGGCTGGAATGCCTCCATTCCCATCTCTTTATGATCTGTGGGCCTTCCCGCTATGAGAGATTCCCGGCGCAGAAGCATATTAATGCAGAATACTAGAATATTCATTTCCCCTCTCCATATATATATATATAGGGGTAGGAATCCCTAGAAGAGGATAGAAGGTCATTTTTTCATAAGTGGAAAAGCATGCGTGATAAGGATACTCCTCTATGCGAATGTTCTGGCTTTCAAAGGACGGGTAAGGGACGGGGAGGAGGAAGGGAGTTTCGGGAACAAAGCCCCCGGATTTTAAAGTTCAGCCCTACCCTAGTGTATAATCTCTTTTCCCTATCTAAGCTATATCAACATAGCCAACTATAAAACTCATGCGCTTGTCAATTAATTCTTGGTGTAATACTTAAATGATTGGTGTCATAATTTTTCACTGATCAGGCGTGATCAGTCTTATTCGTGTAAGAATTAGGAATTCTTCTTCCAACTCATCCCGGAATGGGCGTTATGGCAAGGAACAAGAAGAAAACAAAAGGAAGAATTTGTCTAATAGTAACAAATGGTGCCTCCATAAGTTGACATCCGATTCAACCTAGTAGTAAGCGATCCACCAAAAGCAACCAAAAGCAACCAAAAAATTCCTTGGTGAATAGGGCGAAAACTTGAACTACGCACATACATACTTTTAAAAAAAGGTAAAGCCAACAGACATATAAAAACTGGTGCTATTGCGGCTACACCTCCCGATTTGTCAGGTATACTACGAAGAATGGCATGGATCGGTAGGAAATACCATTCCGGCACAATATGAGGCGGGGTGGGCATCGGATTAGCAGGTATATAATTGTCGGGATGCCCCAAAACATTAGGAGCATAAAAAATCCAAATGGAAAAAAAGATAGCAAAAGCTACCCAACCTACTAGATCCTTTACATAAAAATAAGGGTACAAAGAATTTTGATCCATTTCTGAATGTACACCTAATAGATTATTTGATCCATATTGATGCAATGTGGCTAGATGAAGAAGACTGGCGCCTACTAAAATAAAGGGGAGTAAATGATAAAACTAAAAAAAATGATTTAAGGTGGCATTGTCCATAGAGAAATCACCCCAAAGCCAAGTCACTACGGTATCACCTACTATAGGTATTATGCTAGCTAAGGTTGTAATTACTATAGCTCCCCAAAAGCTCATCTGACCCCAAGGTGGTACATATCTTGTAAAAGCTGTCACAATCATTAATAGGAAGATTAAAACTCCGAGACACCGAACAAATTCCCTAGGACTGCTATAACTCGCATGATATAGACCACGAAAAATATGAAGGTGAACCACAATGAGAAACATACTTGCCCCATTAGCATGCATATAACGGAGCAACCAACCTCTTTCAACATCTTTCATAACGTGTTCTATGTTGTTGAAAGCTAGATCCACATGAGGTGTGTAATGCATAGCTAAAAAAACGCCAGTCACTATCTGAATGACTAAACAAATACCAGCTAACGAACCGAAGCCCCACCAATAACTAAGATTGCTCGGGGTTGGATAATCTATCAAATGTTGATTAAGTGTGGAGGATATAGGGTTGTTTAAGAAGAGAGAATCATTGGTTCCTTATAGTTATTTTTTTCTCTTTCCTATCGTGACAACTCTGGTTCCCCCACATTGTTTTCATTCTGGGGCCCTATTTACTCTTATAAATAATTCATTTTTTATAGTACCTTTTCTTTCTTCCACCTCCAAAGGATGGAGGGGGTATACAGAAAAAAAAAACGAGCATCGAAGGGGTCATCTTGGGTTACTGAAGAGTCATCCGACTGCTCAGTAACCGAATCAGAGGGGTTTTTACCGCTTTCTCTTCTCTCCAGCACTCTCGGACTAATCATCTTACTACAACAAAGCAAGCTTAGGAATGAATCTAATGGAAATTTAGGTCTCTGTCTACTTGGAAGATTCTTCTTTCCTCTTCAGTGAAAGAGGGTAGAGGTGTGTGGGACAAATAATTCTAAAAGGAGAGAATATTTCGTCCACCAAGCGGGATAGAGTGTGACCCCTAAGCAATTGCAGGTTCTCGTTCATCTCTTAGGGGTCCATATCATCTGAAAACTTTTCCTGTTTGATTAGCATAGCTAAATTTGAATAGGATGACTCAGCATCAGGAAAAGTTAAGTAAGCCCCCCTTTTTGCCTTGAAAGAATTTGGTTTCGCTGCGCCCTAAATCAATTAAAATGCTTCTTTCTTTTTGTTTATTTAATTCATCCCATTTAATTTATTTGGGTGAGAAGGAGATTGTGAGTCACGTGGGCTACGGATTTGTCGATTGGTTGATTCTCGAAATCACCTCTTGAGAAGAAAAAGGCCCTCGGGTGGGGCAGGCGAGGGTCTTTCATTAAAATGGGAAAAAAATGGTGGGACTTTGTTCTGGGGATAGGGCCGCCTTGGGCATCTTTAGAAGGGAGAGAATTTCAAAAAGTCATTATCTCCAACCTTTTCTATCTATCCTTAAAAGTTGGACGAGATAAAGTCAATATGATATTTGCATTGGTTTTTCCAATGAAACTAAGCACTTTTTTTTCTTTATCATTCAGGGATGGCTCAGTCCCACACTCTGACTTCGATGATGGGAACAACCTCTGCACTCCAGTGCTCCAATGAACAACAGTTCTCCGCTTGACTTTATTTAGAATAGTGGTCGATCCCTCGGGAGTTACATTCGTAACTGAATGTTATGTTCACGTTCATGCGAAGATATGATATCCAAGAGTACCACCCTGTACATAGTCTATGTCTGGGGAACATACTTGACAGGAGATAGACACAAGTAGAAAATAGGTCCCTCACTTCGATTCCTACCCTGTTAGCATCTTCAGTCCGAGATAAGGGATTACTCCGTTAGGTTAGGTCTTTTCGATCTGGAGCCGACCGGTAATGGATCTACTTACCTTGCTTGTGGACTAGCTGTAGAGCTAGCACTTGTTCTATTAGTTTGGAGGTTGCTACCAAGACAATTTCTTTTTGCCCATCAAAGGACCTCGAGATGCTAATCCACGAAAAACAATACGAGAAATTAGAAAGAACTCATATACGAAACGAGGGCGACCCATGGAAATACATCGGTTTCTTACTCGTGCAAAGGAACTCTTTCTTAGCAACTTGGAGAACTTATAATGAAGTTTGTCCCGCATCTTACTAGGAAGATTGTAATTTTACAAAAGACTTTATAAAGCTTTCATCTCAATTCATATTTAGCCGTGAGCAATCTACGTTTGTGGTCTTGTATGTTTTGCTTCTATGATATCTCTTACTAAGTTTCTCCCTTATCTTTTTGCAAAAAGCCGCTCCACGGTAGTAAAGTCTTATCTTGTGTGTAGGCCGCAGTGACAATAGTCATATTGAACTCTCGAATAAGTTTGAAGGTCTCGAAATGATCTTCTAGTTCTAGGGAGAATTCACAAAACTCAGTTGCCATCGAGAATTGAATGGAGTTTTCTTATATTTTGATCGGAGAATCTAAAAGAGAAATTACTGTTGAGATTCCGATCGAAAAATTAGACATTCCATGCCCTTAA
Source organism: Ormosia emarginata (assembly GCA_029884605.1). Lineage (NCBI taxonomy): Eukaryota > Viridiplantae > Streptophyta > Magnoliopsida > Fabales > Fabaceae > Ormosia > Ormosia emarginata. The sequence continues at coordinate 3,289,168 of JAQQTP010000084.1, forward strand.
AGAATGCTTTGTCGTGCTAGGTCACTGACAGAGGTCACCCTTTTTCTTCTTTCTTTGCCAAGCTTTTCCATTTTTGGAGTGAACCAGAGTCTAATAAATCTTTTTTTTTTTGGAAAGAAAACCAGTTTGGTTGTTCAAGTGAGCAGCTAGTTAACCACTATTGAATAGTAGGAAATTTACTTAAAAAAAGGGAAAAGCTCATTAGTCCATCCTTACCTTGACCTTGTCTCCCTACTTTCTAAGTAAGGGGATCAGTTAGCAAATCGCCTGGCATTGAGTGAAGAACTTGAGGAAGGAACTCTTTTCTCCAATCTCAAAACATAAAGAGGACTATTTTGATCTTGGCTATTTTCTTAGCGACTCTTCCTAGCTCTGAGTTGAATCTGAGAGCCCTTCTGTATTCCAATTGCAAAACTTACACTAGTTTTAAGCCAACATTGAGTGCCTCATGACTAAAGGATGATTGTAGCTTTCTTTATATTCTTGTAAGCACAACTACACTATTCCCATTCCTCAAGCTCACCAGCATACCACTTAAATAGTGAAAAACGATTCGTTAAGCATCTTTATAAAGAAAAAACACTTGATCAACTTCTCTTCTGGTAGAGGGGCCCCACAGACAACGACAAAGAGGCCTTCGAACGCATAACAATTTCAAATCAAAGAATGTATCTATATTCTCATGATGCCATCAGTAGAAAGAGAAAGAACCTTATCGGGCATTTGCCCGATATCCATACTTGGTCTCGTCTTAGTGTTTATTAAATACTTCGATTGGCCACTCTTCACCTTCACTCACGAAACCCAACAACATTGATGTAACACCCTCCCTAAGGTATCACATTTATGACTAAAATTTAAAAAAAAATAAAAATTAATAAAACGTGCAAAAAGGTTTAACATAGTAAAATACGAATTTAAATTTTTCTTCGAAAAAACATAAGCTTAAACAACACATAGACAACACAAGAAGTTAGTACTGAATAATTACATATAAAAAAGAATATATATAAAAGATGGCATGGATCATAGTCCACCCAAAATACATAAGACTTGCACTCCAAAAAGATACATATAAATATATACAAACGGTTCTCAAAACACAACTAGCCTAAGTCTAAAGAAAACCTAGGGAGTAGGGTCCTTCATTGGATCCTCCTCTTCGGAGTCTCCATCGGACAAAACCCTCAACCGAGGAGAGATCTCTGGGGCAGGTGTTCCAGCAGATGACATCGCAGGGTCCGGATCCTCCCTCGGCGTGTAATACAAATCACCCTACAGCTCCTTGATAGGCATAATAAATTCTAAATGCACTGTGACGTCAAGCGTAAAGAAAGGATCTCCATCATGGGTCCTACATACAGACAGAGTTATATCTCCTATATATCTAACACGTTCTATCGCCCAGTCAATACGCCAAGCACTTGTACCGCCATTGAACTGAACTCTTACAAAACCAGTGAAATCTCTCCTAGCCGCCATCACAGAAAACAAAACAACAAAAAATTCGATCTCCTTCGTCTTCCCCATATTCTTTATCAACCATATACATAGAATAGAATCAAATAACAAAGATGTGAGATTTCCTACATCAATACTAAAATGGCAGCACAGAAACAATAAAGAGTAGTAATATCATTCATATACAATAAACACAATTTCAATTAGAGCAACAAATATCAAATATAAAATAACACAGTGATATGTAGACAGATTATGCATGTGCACAATGAACTAATTTCTTACTCCATGGAGTTAAACATAAATTCGGAGAGAATGATCTAGAAGACATTGTCTGTATCTCGTCAGCCTCAAGTCAAGTGCTATAATTTCTCAATTTGCATATCATGGCTTTATACAAGACAGTCTACACCAGATCGTGAATAAGAATAGTGTCTCGATCCGGATCGTCAGTGCGTTGTATCGGTCTGACCCATGATACGGTGGAGCTACCAACTGACCATTGTGGGAAACTCGCGCCTTGATGCCCCCAAGGTCAATAAATGGCCTACACTATGCCCATTACACCCGCACTAAGGTGTAATTCATCTCCTAGGCATACAGTCTCAACCAACACCGCCGATAAAATGCATGTTCAATGACTTAATGCATACACATATATTAGTATTATAATTTTCCATAAACATAGGTTACTCAAGAGCCGAACCAACCATTAACCTTTCCCGATCCCATTTGAGGGCCGACAGCACACTGCTATTATTCTTCACCTCGAAGCATTAGTATTGCATAATTCAGAAATCATCATTCTTTTTCGATCACGTAAAACTTTTTATTACACTCTTAGCGTACTTTTGAAACTTCCAAATATTAATAAAGAATCTAACTTTAGTTCCAATGTTCTTCTAACTAGGTTCCTCTAGGTAATACTTTCTTAACAATTTTCCACAAAGGATACAAAAAGGAAATCCACTTTATATTAATTTGGTAAATTCTTTTTCCTTTGCCATTAGTAAAATACCTTAAGTTTCCAATTTCTCTTTACCTAAGCATCTAAGTTCCACATTAATACCAAAAATTTGTCTTGGATACCCAAATTATGGCCACTTGGTCGTGATCCCTAGGGTCCTTGGACCTCAAAATTCTCTTTCTTATCAACAAGATTCCAATATGCTTCAATAATCAAAATTTCTACTCAACCAGGATCATACATAATATTAACCCATAAAATCATATAAGGCAAAAACCACAAAAATCACCAAAAATACATACAACCAATCTCATAAAAAATACATACAATCAAGTGAATAACCCACACATGGATTCTTCCCTACAACAAGCAAATTTCGTTTCTCACCACCATTATAGGTTGATGAGAGTAATCTCCCTCTTACCTTGGATGATGACTAACAACTTCTTGGGTGTTTTTGTTGAATTAACTTCCTCTTCCAAGATGCTCTTAAAAAGTGAAAACAACACACAAAGAGAATCAACAACCAAGGCTTGGAAAGAGAATGACCATGGATTAAAATCTTAGTCTTAGAAATTGAAAATGAAAAGAGAAGATGAAGATGGAGAAATTTCACCTTAAAGCTTCCAAAACCCTAACTTGAAAAAGTACTTGAAGATGGAGGAACTAGATCAAGAGTGCAACAACAAAGTGTCTTCAAATGAGATTTGGATTCAAGAAATGTGGTTAGTTGAAATTAAAGAAGAGTGGAGGGTAGGTTTATGGATGGTGGCCATGAGCTAGGTGGAGAGAAAATGAGAGGAAAAAGTGAGAGAAAAGTATGTAGCTTTTTGGTTGAAAGGTGAAAAGGCAAAGTAAAGATGAAAGATAGAAAACTTACTCTAGAAGCCTCTTGGAGCTCCTTGACCGTGGACTTCACTAGGAGAGAGGGAGACAAGCTTCTTCAACAAGTTTGTCAAGGAAGCTTGTTTCCTATTGGTCCAAAAAGAGGGGTGGGCCATGGTGATGTCACAAAAGATGAGGTCACATAGGTGATGTTATCGAGAAAAATCTTTAGGAAAAAGTGATTAGACTTATATCTAGAACCATCCACTAAAAGCTATTATCCAGTGGACAAAAGCTATAGTTAACAAAATCAGTATTTATTGTCCAATGGGTAATTGAACGTACCTCGATTTTATTTGTCAGATAAAATCTCAGATAATAAAAACATAAAAAACTGTTTCTAGTTTTGAGTTTAGTAAGCTTCCCCGACGTCGATTCAACAGTTCAAAATTTTCTAAAAATAATACTAAAATAATCAAAACAAGCCAAATAATTCACAAAAATTACTGATAACCAGAAATAAGAAAATTAGGGTATTACAATTGACATATCCTATTCCTATAAGCATGAAATGAAATGGCTTCACCTTTCCAAGTCGGAAGAAGGAGTTTTCGAGAAAAGGCACATCTTTTTGTAAAAGAAAGGATTGAGAGTATAGTCTTACCTATTGGATTTTAGAAAAAAAAAATTGGCTTTTTCTTTTTATGTTTTATGGTGAAAACTAGGTTTTTTGAGCTCTTGATGAATTAGCTATTCATGCTACCGATTCCTATCCCTAACTTGAAATCTCCTACAAGAAGTCTTCAATAGATAAAAGAGAAGAAACGAGTGAAGAAAGCAAAATTGATTCAAACTTTTCTCCCGAAGCACTTTAGGCTCCAGTCCTACAGTTGGTGAAATGGATCAAAAGCCCATCTTTGTCTTTCTTGGGTTAAGCTAGTAGTCCATTGGGTGGTGGGATCTCCTCCTTTTTATTTACCTTGGCTGGGAACTGAAATCAAAGCCTAAGCTAGTCACCAAGTAGTTTAAGAGAAACTTTGATTACTATTGAATATTGAAGAAGAAAGAATTGATTCTAAGCATAACAACTGGATACTTTAATTTCAATAGCGTAAAAAAAGAGATGAACATCTTCTTGTATGTCTCTAGTTTTCTTTTCTATAGTTCTATAAGTAGAGGAAGGTCTATAAGGCCAAATGAGGGCTCTTCTATTTATTATATATAAGCCCTAAAGTAAGGGGAGTTTAATGTAATCGTTAGCCATCCCACAGGTTTCAAACGACCATGATGGCACGATTGGATGCAATAACAATAGTTCTAGGGCCTGGTGGATGTAGTCACCATGAAACCGGTGGGCATAGTCGATGCAATCCTTGATCATAAAGGGAAAATAGTAACTAATCTTCATATTTTGTCTTAAAATTTAGGTCCTTGGCTGATAAGCACAAAAAATGCCATTATGGGTCTTTTGAATGACCTTCTCTACATCATGGTCCGACAGACACCGCAGGAGCAATCCATCATAAGATTTCCGATACAATGTTTTCGTTTGAGGATCGTAAGCGAACCTAGGAACACGTATTCGGATACTAACCTTTTCGTTCAGGCGATTTGGTGGATCTTGCTTGATGTTCCAAACCAACCCATCTAGCTAAATTAGATATGAGTTAATGAGCTAAGCTGCTTATCCAAATAGCTACCTGAAAGGACAAAAGATTTTATCGAGTTGAAGGAGGAAAAAAGATTCATTCGAACTGAAGACATTAATATCCTAGTGTTCTTGTTGATACCCCCTAGGGGAATTGGAGTAAGGTCAGACCACCTTCTTTAAGAACCAGTTGATGTTGGAATCGAGTGAAGGCAGGAATGAGGGGGAAGAGAAGCTAACATCCTAACAGAAAGTTCCGGGGAAAGTGACACTCCAACCTCCGATCTAATGATCTTTTAAGTAAGATCTAACTGAACTCAAAGTCTCCCCTCAATGATAGATTAGCCATCAAAATGCATTCTTATATATATATATATATATATATATATATATATATATATATATATTTGATCCTCCTCTACCAACCCTTCTCCTTTTGAACTGGTTAACGAATGATGGATATAACCGATTGCTAACACTCAATCAAGCACTTCAGTTAACTCCGCTACGCACCTTGATCCATGAAACATTATAGTAGCTGCTAGCCAGAGAGAGTGGATTATGTAGCTACCCTCAGGTCTTAGATAAGGTTAGGTTCATAAGCTATAGATAAAAAAGCAAAACTAACAGGTTTAGAAAGAGAAAGCAATCAGTTTGAATCCCTCCTTTCGTAAGCATCTTTCATCATCAATATACATTATTAACACATTAAATATTATTTTTTCCTAGCTAATTCTTCCCTCCCCGAGTTTAGCTCCCGATTAGAGGGAGAGGGGCAAGGCATTAGGGATAGCTGTTTTCGTCTCCAGTAATGGATGGATAAGGTGGTAGTGCCAAATTTCGTAGTAGCCATAATGGAATGGAAGAACTTTTTGCTTGGTTGTACGACCCTCTTCACTGATCTCCTAGCCATGCGAATCAAACATCTTTGGGGGTTTAAGTGATCATTATTTGTTAATAAAATTCAACAGTAAAACAAGAAAAAAGTAAAACAATAAAAAATCCCTCCTGAAGTCGTGCTTACATTTTTCATTGCGCACGACTTTCCTTTTGTATACATCTAAACCTGAGTTACTTCGCCAGAACAAGACTCTAAGAAAGTGAAATACTCATCCTGAATCCCCACTCTTGCTACATGAACATTTCATAATCCTATAAATATAGAATACTAATAGAAATGAATGAATTTTTTTTATTATCTTCATTTTTGAATGGAATGAAATAAGGTAAAATAAAAAGCGAATTCGAATAAGTCTAGATGAATAAGAGCATACTATGGTGGATATTGGTATTGGTTGACACCGGTATAGAAGTCATGTTATACTGTTGAATAACAAGCCCTCAATTATCTAGTTATAGAGAATTCGTGTGCTTGGGAGTCCCTGATGATTAAATAAACCAAGATTTTACCATGACTGCAATTTTAGAGAGACGCGAGAGCGAAAGCCTATGTCTAGGGTCACTTCTGTAACTGGATAACCAGCACTGAAAATCATCCTTACATTGGATGGTTTGGTGTTTTGATGATCCCTACCTTATTGACTACAACTTTCATATTTATTATCGCTTTTATTGTTGTCTCTCCAGTAGATATTGCTGCCTCTCCAGTAAATATTGATGGTATCCGTGAGCCCATTTCTGGATCTCTACTTTATGGAAACAATATTATTTTTGGTGCCATTATTCCTACTTCTGCGACTATCGGTTTGCACTTTTACCCAATATAGGAAGTGACGTTCGTTGATGAATGGTTATACAATGATGGTCCATGTAAACTAATTGTTCTACAGTTCTTACTTGGTGTAGCATGTTACATGGATCGTGAGTGGGAACTTAGTTTTCATCTAGGTATGTGCCCTTGGATTGCTCTTGCATATGATGCTCCTCTTGCAGTTGCTACTGCTGTTTTCTTAATCTATCCAATTGGTCAAGGAAGCTTTTCGGATGGTATGCCTCTAGGAATCTCTGGTACTTTCAACTTTATGATTGTATTTCAGGCTGAGCACAATATTCTTATGCATCCATTTCACATGTTAGGCGTAGCTGGTGTATTCGGCGGCTCCCTATTCAGTGCTATGCACAGTTTCTTGGTAACTTCTAGTTTGATTAGGGAAACCATAGAAAATGAATCTTCTAATGAAGGTCACAGATTCAGTCAAGAGGAAGAAACCTATAATATTATAGCTGCTCATGGTTATTTTGGCCGATTGATCTTCCAATATGCTAGTTTCAACAATTCTCGTTCTTTACATTTCTTCCTAGCTGCTTGGCCTGTAGTAGGTAACTGGTTTATTGCCTTAGGTATCAGCATTATGGCTTTCAGTTTAAATGGTTTCAGTTTTAACCAATCAATATTGATTTGAAAAGGCTGACAAAAAGTACTTATACATTGAGTGCTTTTTATAAATGATAGCTCTTTCACTTCTTTGCTTGGTACCTCAGTCTTATAGAATATGCTATAGATTATCAATGTTACCCAAATGGCTTCTTTACTCAAGAGGGGGGTGAATTGAGTAGTTTAAAAATTCTCTGAAAACTTTTTACAAATACGTTAAGAACAAAATTTCATTGAAGCTACTTGTTACGGGAAATGAACGAACCAAGAAGATAGAAGGATTCAAGTAAATTAGCAAGCCAAAAAAAATATTTAATCAATATTATAATATTTAAAAGCAAATATAAAGAGTAAGGGTTCAGAAAAGCAAACACTGGAGTTTATCTTGGATCAGCCACCAACCACTTGTGACCTATGTCCAGTCCTCGAGAAACCAGTTGAGATTTTTTCACTATCAATACTAGCTTCAATAGGTGTTTGCTACCATTACAAACCTGAGCACTCTTCACATATTGGGATACCTCACCCTTGTGTTTAAGCCTCGACAGCAGGGATACCACACCCTTGCAATTTAACTAAGGGATACCTCACCCTTACAAATTTCCTGAGTGATACCTCACCCTCACAAAATTACTTGAGGGATACCTCACCCTCGTTACAACCAATCAAGAATGAAACAGAAGGAAACTCTCTCAAAGAGTATGTATTACAAATTGAAGAACTAATAATCTCTCTTAAGATATCTCAAATATTTCAAAAAATAGAGCAAGGAGACGAGAAAGATGAAACTCAGATTAAAACAATGATAAGATGTTTCTGATAATCACATATTTGATTCATTAATAAACCCTCATGTTTAGTCATTTGCACTCTCCATTTTCTTAATTAATTGAGTTTGGTCATGATTTGTGAGTTTGGGCTCAATTTGGGCCTAATTGAATTTTTCTAGCATTATTGGGCTTTGACACCATTTCTATATTTTGGACATAACTTGAGTTCTAGATACCTGATAATCATGAATTTTACCTTGTAGGAAAGGTAAGAGGAAGCTCTACAACTTTGATGAAGAGCTCAAAGTCTCATTCATATGTCTAGTAGGGCTAATTTTGCATGGAAGTCAGAATACGAGTTTAGAGACCCTTTGATGTTGTTTTGGTCATAACTTGAGTTATACACTTCCAAATTGCATGGGGTTTGAGCCCAAATATTCATAACTGACCCAACTTTGTAATCAATGGGTTTTTAATTATGTAAAGCCAAAATAGGGGGTAGTTTAGGGGGTGGCAAGGCAGAAACCGATGCACCTCCTATTTGACATTTTTCTTTCTTCTCTCTAGAACTCTCTTCCTACTCCTTCTCTCTAATTTTTGTTTTTTTCTTCCTTCTTCTATTTTTCTGAGTTCTCCCCTTCTCATGGAAGGGTAGGGCCTTTAGATCAATCCAAGAGATTGAACATGCTTGGTTGTTAATCTTGAGATTCTGTTCTTACTGTTTAAGTTCATTTATTAATCAAGTTTCTCTTCTTCTTCTTCTCTTTGTTAATTCTGGTTGCTTAATTAGAATTTTCATATGTTAATTGCTTAATTACCATGTGCAAGGAGATGAACTCAGAAATTAAACAAGGCATTAAAGGTGTTTGATGAAATATTTAACTTGGTTGGATCTTGGTTTTTAAGTTGATTTCAGTTTTGATGAGTACTTAACTTGTCTAATCTTAATTAATTTAAATCTAGAAGCATTTCTAGTAGAAGATCCATGATCATTGAGAGGCTTCTTGATGTGGTCTAAGACCAAGGACTTGATTAATAATTGAATGGACCTTCAAAAATCAAGGATAGATTAAAATCAAGTTTGGACAATTTTCTTGGATTGGTTGCTTTCTTAATTCTGATTAATTCGAATTCTGTTTGCTTAATTTTGTTTGTTAATTCTACTTCTTAATCTTGCCTAACCCTCCTATTTTAACTTGAGTTGATTAAATTATGTTATATAATTCTTAAGAGACGATCTGGTGTTGCTTCCTATGCTACAAGCCATAGGCGTAACTTAGTTATAATTTTGGTGAGTTCGACGCTCGTCAGAATTTTGGCGTTGTTGCCGGGGATTGTGATATGCAATCTGATCATGTAGAGCGCCTCTGCTGCTACTACATTTTGGTATATTCTAACTTAACCACTGTTGCTGCATTCTGGTATATTCTGACATGTTCTGTTCTGTTCTGCTGTATTCTGCTACAATTCTTTGTAATTGGCTTGCTGACATGGAAAATAGTTTTGATGATAACAAACATGATGAAGATGATGTATAGTTCAAGTACCAAGAGTAGAAGGTTTTGATAACAACAAAATCATGTCGAAGACCAAGTCCAAAGGAAGATTAAATGGTATAGCTTATAGGACTTAAGGTCTTTTTGTAAGAAGCCCTCTAGATATCTCAAATATGTTTTCAAATATTTAAAAATGGTTTTCACATATTAAAATACCCAACAAACAAGTTTTGAAGGTTTAGTTATGATGGTAGTTCAAATTTATGAAAAATAGCAAAGTTTGAGTTTTGAAAATCTGACCTTTGGTTACTCTTTTGATCATAACTTTTAAAATAATTTGATTTTTGTTTTGAAACTTATTTCATTTGAAAATAGACTTAAATATCTTTCCAATGACTGGTCATTTGCTTTAAACGGATAAGAAATGAAGAAGTTATGACCATTTAAAGTTGGATTTCAAAATCGAGTGGTGTATTCGAATACACCATATAGGTATTCGAATACCACACCCCGAAATGTCTCGAACGTGTTTTTAAGGATCTATTCGAATACCACACAAGGTATTCGAATACCACAACATAGAAAACGTTCCAAAACACATTTTTGAAGGATCTATTCGAATACCACAAGAGGTATTCGAATACACAACCCATAAATCACGTAACGCTATTTTCTCGGAGCTTTTAATGAATGAAATTAATACCCAACGGCTCTTTTTCTTGGAACACTATAAATACATGGTTTTGGTCATCTTTTACACCAGCCCCATGATCTGAACTATTTTTGCTTGTGCCAAAAACGTGATTCTCTATTTTCTCATATTTTTACGTGCTCTTTTCGCCAAAACCTTGAGATATCATAAGAGAGCTTCCTAGTGCTTCAATTTGTAACATTTGCTCTTTGTGAGAGTTTCTCTTCATCTATATTCTATTTCTTTGTAAAAGGGTGAGGTATCCCTTAGTGAAATTGTGAGGATGAGGTATCCCTTGTTGTAAAGAAGATGAGGTATCCTTCAAAGGGGGTGAGGTATCCCTCTAAAGTTTGTGTAAGGGTGAGGTATCCCTGCAGGCTGAGGCTTTAGCACAAGGGTAGAGTTTCCCTGTGTGTGAAAAGTGCTCTATTGTGTAAAGGTTGCAAGCACCTGTTGTTAAGCTTGTATTGAATAGTGAAAAGTCTCGAACTGTGTTTCGGGGACTAGACGTAAGCCACAAGTGGTTGGTGGTCGAACCAGGATAAATATCGTGTCTGCTTTTCTACCCTTAATCTTTTATCTTTATGCACTTTATTTATTCTTGCAATTTAATTATTAATTGTTCTTCTTATCTTCATCTCATTCACGACTTTTAATAATTAAATTCAGTATAATTTATTTGTTTAAGGCTTTTGCGAAAAATTTTTAAATACTCAATTCACCCCCCCTCTTGAGTACTGAAGCCACTTGGGTAACAAGTGGTATCAGAGCTAGACTCTTGTATAAAGAGCTTAGCCGCTTCAAGAGTACATGGCTTCATCAAATGTTTTATCGAAGCAACTTCCATAATCGACCACCCTTTTTCAATGGGGATGGTTATGCATATTGGAAGGAAAGAATGAAAATTTTTATCGAGGCTATTGATCTAGATGTGTGGGATCTTTGTCGAAAATGGCGCATTTATACCTACACGCGTTGTTAATGGTGTAAAAATCGAGACACCTAGAAATGATTGGTCTAAAGATGATAAAAGAAAAGTTCAAAATAACTTAGTAGCCAAAAACATCATTACCTCAGCTTTAGGACATGATGAATTTTTTAGAATTTCAAATTGCAAAACTGCTAAAGAAATGTGGGACACTTTACAAGTTACCCATGAGGGTACTAGTGAAGTTAAGAGGTCGAGAATCAATTCTCTAACTCGTGAATATGAATTATTTACAATGAACCAAGGAGAAAGCATTCAAGAAATGCAAAAGAGGTTCACTCACATTGTTAATCATCTTGCATCATTAGGAAAGAATTTTACTAACGAAGATTTGATTAACAAAGTATTGAGATGTCTTAGCAGGATTTGACAACCAAAAGTAACAAAGCAATTTCAGAATCAAGGGACTTGACAACTATGTCATTAGCAACTCTTTTTGGAAAACTTCACGAGCATGAATTAGAACTCAACAGGCTTGACCAAAGTGAGGAAAACGATAAAAGAAAAAGGGGATAGCGCTTAAAGCCACCACCTCCACTATCAATAATGAAGAAGAAGACGATGGAGATGACGTGGACAACATTGAGCTAAATGAACAAAATCTCAATCTTACGGTAAGAAAATTTGGTAAGTTCCTAAAGAAAAAGAGAACTCAAAGAAGATCGCCATTTCCCCCCCCAAAGAAAGTTGAAAAGAAACCCTCTAAAGAAAGAAGAGCCTACATAGCATGGGATGACAACGACATGGACTCCACTGATAGCTCAGATAGCGAAGAAGCTCAACTTTGTCTCATGGCCAAAGGAGAAGAAAAAGAAGAAGAAAGCGACAACGAGGTAAATTCTGACTTATCTCCTTCTTATGATGAATTACAAGATGCCTTTGAAGAATTGCATGACGAATCAATAAGGCTCACTAAATTAATTTCTTCATCTAAGAAAACTATCTCTTCTTTGGAAAATCAAATTCTAATTTTAAATAAAGAGATTGAAGAATTAAAAATTGAAAATGAAACTTTGGGAATTATTGATGCATGCTCATCTCATTCCTCACATGCTTCTACTTGTTTACCTTGTTCTTCATGTCATTTGCTTGAAAATGAAATTGAAGATTTAAAGAACACCCTTGCCAAATTCACATGTGGAAGAGATAATTTAAATATTTTTTTAGGAAAACAAATGGTTGTTTTTCAAAAGGTGGAATAGGATATAACTTAGAATAATCAACACAAATCCTATAAAAATTATTTTGTTAATTCTAGCATCTCATGTAGCCCATTTGTTAAATGTTTCTATTGTGGGAAGAAGGGTCATAGTGCTTTAACATGCAATGTAAGAAAAAATATCAATACAAAAATTAGAACCAAAATGGTATGGGTTCCTAAGGGCACTATACCCAAAACTGACAATCAAGGACCCAAGAAAATTTGGGTACCAAAAACCAAAAATTGAATTGTGTTGCAGGTGTGCTTGATAGCCAAGAGCTAACTTCGGCATTTTTGAAAGTGGTTGCTGCAAGCACAAGACTATAATAAATTCCAAGCTCTCCTTCTTGTCTCTATCAAGCTTGGACTTGCATTTATTTTATATAGGAGTATCTCCATCAAAAGGTAAGTTTTCATATCTCAAATATACATTCTGGACGTAAAATATATGTTTTTATGTTTGAGTTATTCGAATACCTCCCTGTGGTATTCGAATACCATTGCATCTGTACGTGAAAATCCATGTTTTTCTGATAGGTCTATTCGAATACCCTCCCATGGTATTCGAATACCATACATCAGTACAGAGTTCTTGTGGTTTTATTAGCTGGGGCATTCGAATACCCAAATGTGTATTCGAATAACCTGAAAAATCTTCATCAGTACTTGTTACATGCTATCTGGAGTATTCGAATACCTTACAAGGCATTCGAATACTTGCTCCTTCTGGAGTTTATAAAATGTGATGGGTATTCGAATACAGCAAGAGGTATTCGAATACCACACATAGCTGAAAGCAAGTTTTTCATTGTCCTCTCTATTTCGTTTATGCTTCTATTCTTTTTTCTTGCATATGCAATACAAATAACATGCTTTTAATCTTATTTCATCAAGCCTTCATTTATGCCTTATATGAAAATCACATGATGTTCTTAAATGCATATTTCTTGGCTTGTTCTTGCCCTTTTATTTTTTTCTAAAATATGCTCAATGTAATTGGCTATTGTTTTGATATACGAACAAGTGCAATAAGTGGTATATGAAATATTTAATATCTATGTTTTTATTGACATATGTCAGATTTATAAGAATTTGTTAACAAGTGGTAAATGCTTAGAACATCTTGACAAGTGATATCAAACAAGTGGTAAATGCTTTACATTTTGACAACAAGTGATATCAAAGTGGTATGAACATAATAACAAGTAATAACAAATGATAACAAATGATATCAAACAAGTGATTTCTTGCCAAATTAATCGATAAATATATTTTTTTTTTTTGCCCTTGAAAATCATTTGCTGCTTTTGCCTCATTGTTTTAAATGCTTATTGGCTTATGAGTTTGACTAACCCCTATGGATCCAACATTAATGGATACCAATGAAAGCACTCTGAATTTTGTTGTAGGGGGAACACTACCTCAAGCACAAATTTAAATGGACAAAATTCATTCAACTTGAGGACATGCATATATTATTTTAATATGATAAAAGGGAGAGAAAAATACTTGCCCCATCTTTTTGATCATGACAAAAGGGGGAGAAAAAGTTTGAATTATTTGTTTGAGAAAAGTCAGGGGGAGAAAAAGTAAAAGTTCGGTAAGACAAAAATGGATATTGGATTCCAAAAGTAAGGGGGAGTACATTACGCATATCTCTGATGTAAATCACCTCTTATGAAAAAGAGGGGAGTAAGTATCTCTAAACAATCTTTGTGAATTCCAATTTCTATGAACTAATGCTTTTCTCAATGATAGTTTATCATCATCAAAAAGGGAGAATGTAATTGGCTAGCTGACATGGAAAATAATTTTGATGATAACAAACATGATGAAGATGATGTATAGTTCAAGTACCAAGAGTAAGCATTGCAACAAGAAAGCAAAAATCTGATTTATGCTTAACTCACAGAGAAGAAGGTTTTGATAACAACAAAATCATGTCGAAGACCAAGTCCAAAGGAAGATTAAATGGTATAGCTTATAGGACTTAAGGTCTTTTTGTAAGAAGCCCTCTAGATATCTCAAATATGTTTTCAAATATTTAAAAATAGTTTTCACATATTAAAATACCCAACAAACAAGTTTTAAAGGTTTAGTTATGATGGTAGTTCAAATTTATGAAAAATAGCAAAGTTTGAGTTTTGAAAATTTGACCTTTGGTTACTCTTTTGATCATAACTTTCAAAATAATTTGACTTTTGTTTTGAAACTTATTTCATTTGAAAATAGACTTAAATATCTTTCCAATGACTGGTCATTTGCTTTAAACGGATAAGAAATGAAGAAGTTATGACCATTTAAAGTTAGATTTCAAAATCAGAGTGGTGTATTCGAATACACCATATAGGTATTCGAATACCACACCCCAGAAATGTCTCCAGAACGTGTTTTTAAGGATCTATTCGAATACTACACAAGGTATTCGAATACCACAACATAGAAAACGTTCCAAAACACATTTTTGAAGGATCTATTCGAATACCACAAGAGGTATTCGAATACCACAACCCAGAAATCACGTAACGGCTATTTTCTGGAGCTTTTAATGAATGAAATTAATACCCAACGGCTCTTTTTCTTGGAACACTATAAATGCATGGTTTTGGTCATCTTTTACACCAGCCCCATGATTTGAACTATTTTTGCTTGTGCCAAAAACGTGATTCTCTATTTTCTCATATTTTCTGTGCTCTTTTCGCCAAAACCTTGAGATATCATAAGAGAGCTTCCTAGTGCTTCAATTTGTAACATTTGCTCTTTGTGAGAGTTTCTCTTCATCTTTATTCTATTTCTTTGTAAAAGGGTGAGGTATCCCTTAGTGAAATTGTGAGGGTGAGGTATCCCTTGTTGTAAAGAAGGTGAGGTATCCTTCAAAGGGGGTGAGGTATCCCTCTAAAGTTTGTGTAAGGGTGAGGTATCCCTGCAGGCTGAGGCTTTAGCACAAGGGTAGAGTTTCCCTGTGTGTGAAAAGTGCTCTATTGTGTAAAGGTTGCAAGCACCTGTTGTTAAGCTTGTATTGAATAGTGAAAAATCTCGAACTGTGTTTCGGGGACTGGACGTAGGCCACAAGTGGTTGGTGGTCGAACCAGGATAAATATCGTGCCTGCTTTTCTACCCTTAATCTTTTATCTTTATGCACTTTATTTATTCTTGCAATTTAATTATTAATTGTTCTTCTTATCTTCATCTCATTCACGACTTTTAATAATTAAATTCAGTATAATTTATTTGTTTAAGGCTTTTGCGAAAAATTTTTAAATACTCAATTCACCCCCCCTCTTGAGTACTGAAGCCACTTGGGTAACATTCTTTTGGTTTCTACTGCATTTTGCTGGTTACTGTGGTTACTATTGCATTGAATTCTGCTGCTGTGCATTGCATTCTGCTCCTCTGTATGGTATGATTTCATGCAACTGCTTTGCATAATATCACACAACTGATCATTTTACTGCAACACTCACACAATTGTCTAATTACTTGCTGCATTGCAATTCTACTGGTTAGTTACTGTTCCATTGGATTTTGCTGCTGTTAGCCACCTTTTTGCTGACCTTATTGCCAATTGCATTGCAAGACCTCATTATGAGTGTAATTCACTCATTTTGGATGTGTTTGAAACTGCCTACCACTGTTTCATACCCTGCTAGCTCTCTTTCCCCATTTTCTGATTTTTTCTGGGGCAGGGGAAATTAGTTCAATATTGGCTGTGGAGTTTTGAGCTGAGACTTGGTCTCCATGGTTAAACCACCATTCTGAGCAGGGTGATCTCCTGAGGGTCATCCACTCAGATTTTAGCCAAATTCCATCATCTGATAGGAGTTTTGAGAAAAGTGGGGATATAATGGTAATTCCAGGCAACCTTGGCTATGCTCTATTTCGCCAAATTCCATCGTTTAGACCACTTTTTCAATTTTTAAATATTTTCTTTCCATGGAAATTTTCTAAAAAATCATAGTTTTCATTCTGTGGTGGTCCCATATTTTTTAAAAATCATTTGATATATTTTTTATTTTTTCTAGTCATTTTTGTAGTGTTGAATTGCATGATTTTTGAGATTTTGGCTTTCTGACACTTTTAGCCCTGATTGGTTGCATGACTAGGTCTGCCTCTGATAATTTGTTTGATTTTAATCCTAAAATTGATATGACTTTGCATTCATTGATAAGAGCTTGTAGGCTTTGTCAAGTAATTGATTGCTCATTTCATTCTGATACTTCATCTGTCATTGAATCTGTCACTGCATTTGAGAATTTAAGTGATATTGTAACCATGGCTGATAACATGCATAGTAGGACTCTTAAGAGCTTGCTGCCCCTGATGTTACTTATCAACCATTATGCATTCACTATCTTGAGATTGATGCTGACTTTGAGCTAAAGTCTGGACTAATCCATTTGCTGCCTAAGTTTCATGGACTTACAGGTGAGGATCCTCATAAGCATCTCAAGGAATTCCATGTTGTGTGCTCAACCATATGACCTCAAGGCATCCATGAAGAACACATCAAGCTGAGTGCATTTCCCTTCTCCCTTGCTGATGCAGCCAAGGACTGGCTTTACTATCTCTCACCTAGTTTTGTGACTTCCTGGAATGATATGAAGAGGCTGTTTTTAGAGAAATTTTTTCCTGGCTCTAGAGCTGTGGCAATTCGGAAGGACATTTGTGGCATCAGGCAGATTTCTGGTGAAACCTTGCATGAATACTGAGAGAGGTTCAAGAAGTTATGTTCAAGTTGTCTACATCACCAAATCAATGATCAATTGTTGATTCAATAATTTTATGAAGGACTGATGCTAATGGAGAGAAGCATGATTGATGCTGCCAGTGAAGGGGCTTTGGTGGATAAGACCCCTGCTGCTGCCAAAGACTTGATTGCAAACATGGCAGCCAACACTTCGCAGTTTGGAACTCGAATGATCACCTTAACCAGAGGAGTCAATGAGCTTTAAGTGTCTCATGTAGACCAACAGAGAATGGAACACAGATTGGATGAGTTTACATCTTTGGTGAGGCAGCTAGCGGTGGCACAACAACCACCAATGCAAATGGCTGCCACTGCTTGTGGAATTTGTTCTTGTCCATCCCATCCTACTGAGGCTTGTCCAACCCTTCAAGAAGACAATTTTGGCAACCAAGCATATCCTATTCCTGCAATAGACATTTTTCCTAGTAGACCCCAATACCAGCAGCCCCAACAGCCAAGATATGATGCATTTTCGAGTACTTATAATCTTGGCTGGAGAGACCATCCCAACTTCAGATATGGGAATTCTAGGCAGCAACAACAGCCCCACCAACAGTAGTAGCAACAACAGTTTAGATATCAAGCCGCAAGCCCTAGCAACAAGTACCAACCACCTGCATTTAGGCAAGCACAACCTGTGCTGCCACCCATGCAGCAGACCCTCAAGTTACCTAGTCCAGTAGCCACTCCAACCAAGCCATCCATGAAAGACTTGATGAAACAGATGGCTTCAACCAACATTCAATTCCAACAGAATATCAATGCCACAATTCAGAACCTGTAAACTCAGATTAGACAGTTGGCAACCACTGTTAATGAACTGAAAAGTCAAGGGTCAAGTCATTCACAAACAGTCAATAACGCAAGAGGCAATGTAAGTGCCATTACCTTGAGAAGTGGCAGAGAAGTTGATGGTCCTATGCAACCCGAGGTGCAAACTGAGATGCAATCTAAGCAACAACCAGTTCAGCATCTAGTTCCACAACATGAGCAGCACCTTGAGCAAAAAAATAAGTGGCTCAGACCAAAAATCTGTGGCATAAAAGAATTGTGCCGAAAAATCAAATTTGATCATTCCTCTACCCTTCCCAAATAAGGTCACATAGACTAAGCAAGCAGTGCAATCTGACATGGAAAGAGAAGTCATGGAGATATTTAGGAAGCTGGAAATCAATATCCCCCTTGTAGATGCAATCAAGTAGATTCCAAAGTATTCCAAATTTCTCAAGGAGTTGAGCACTCACAAGAAAAGACTTAAGGGTACAGAGAAGATTAATATGGGCAGAAATGTGTCTGCAATGATTCAACCAAGTATGCCACAGAAATGCAAGGATCCTGGAACATTCACCATTCCTTGCATCATAGGCAGCCAACACTTCACTTATGTAATGCTGGATTTGGGAGCCTCCATTAATGTTATGCCCAAGTCTAATTTTGAATCCTTGCACATTGGAGAGTTGAAGCACACTAGAATCATCATTCAGCTAGCAAATCGGAGCACAACTCATCCAATGGGAGTGCTTGAGGATGTTTTGGTAAGGGTAAATGAGCTAATCTTTCTAATAGATTTTTACATTCTGAATATGGAAGATGAATTTGCATCTAGCCGACCACCATTAATTTTAGGTTGACCTTTCTTGAAAACTGCTAAGACTAAGATTGATGTGCATGCTGGTACCTTTTCCATGGAATTTGGTGATAACATTGTTTCAATTCAATATCTTTGATGTGATGAAACATCCATTAGAGGAGCATTCTGTCTTTCATTTAGATGTCATTGATATGTTAGTTGATGATGTGCATTTTCACATGCTTGTTGATTTTCCTGGGATTGTGGGATTTCTAGATGGTGTTGCTGTTTCTGCTAAATATGCATGTGTTATTTCTAAAATGTGTAATTTTGCTATTGACAATTCTGTTGTTACAATTCTGTTATTGACAATTTTGCTGTTTACAATTCTGCAGTGAATAATTTTGTTGTTAATAATTTTGCTGTTAATAATTTTGCTATAGATAATTCTGCTATTGATGATTCTGCTGTTGATATCTCTGTTATTTACAATTCTGCTATTAATAATTTTGCTGTTGACAATTTTGCTGTTGACAATTCTGCTATTTGTAATTCTGTTGTTAATAATTTTGCTATTAATAATTCTATTATTTATAATTTTGCTATTTGCAATTCTGCTGTTTACAATTCTGCTATTGATAATTCTGTTGTACATAATTTTTCTATTCATGATTTTGCTGTACATAATTCTACTGCTCTTGATTTTGATGTTCTTGATTTTGCTGATTTTCGTAAATCTGAATTTTCTGCTTCTGATCTTGTTAAATTTGTTTATGCTATTTCTGCATGTGCTTTTGCTGTCCATTCTGATCCATATACTGATCTTGCTGTTTCTGATTCTGTTTGTGATAAATCATCTGCTGTTGCTATTATTGTCCCTGATTGTATTTTCTCTGGTTGTTCTGAATTTGGTAATTCTGGTTGTTTTGAAAATAATAACTTTGCATGTTCCCCTGGGAGACATGATCCTGCTGTTTTGGAAATTTCTGCAACCAGTTTGATACCTTCCATCCAAAAACCACCCACCCTTGACCTTAAGCCTTTGCTTGAGCATCTAAAGTATACATATTTGGAGGATGATGAACAGCTTCTGGTGATTGTAGCCAAGAACCTCCTTGCTGAATAGGAAGCAAGATTGCTGCAAGTTATGAGAGAAAATAAGAGGGCCATCGAATAGACATTGGTAGATATTCCTGGCATTAGCCCTTCCACCTGTATGCACAGAATTTTCCTTGAGGATGGAGCTAAATCAGTGTGCCAACCCCAGAGGAGACTGAACCCTCTGATTCTGGATGTGGTCAAGATAGAGGTCACCAAGCTACTGCAAGTTAGTATTATTTACCCCATCTCTGACAGCACTTGGGTGAGTCCAGTATAGGTCATCCCCAAGAAGTCTGCAGTGACGGTTGTGGCTAACCAGAAGAATGAGCTGATCCCGACCAGAGTACAAAATAGTTAGTGAGTCTGCATTGATTATAGGCGGCTCAACCAGGCCACTCGAAAAGACCATTACCCTTTGCCCTTCATTGATCAGATGCTAGATCATTTGGTTAGGAAATCCCATTATTGCTACTTGGATGGATACACTGGTAACTTTCAGATTCACATTGCACTTGAGGACTAGGAGAAAACCTTATTCACCTGCCCCTTCGGCACCTTTTCTTACAGGCGGATGCCTTTCGGCCTCTGCAATGCCCCTGGTATCTTCTAGTGGTGCATGGTAAGTATTTTCTCGGACTTTCTAGAGGAGTGCATGGAGATGTTTATGGATGATTTCACTGTCTATGGTTCTTCTTTTGATTTCGGTTTGGATAGTTTGTCTAGAGTACTGCATCGATGCATTGAAACTAACCTTGTCCTGAATTTTGTGAAATGTCACTTCATGGTAGAACAAGGTGTAGTTTTGGGTCATGTAGTGTCTAGTGAGGGTATTGTTGTTGACCCCGCAAAAATATATGTGATTACCTGTTTATCTTACCCCATTTGCGTGCAGGAAGTTCGTTCTTTTCTTGGACATGCAGGTTTCTATAGGCATTTTATCAGAGATTTCAGTCAAATAGCCCTTCCGCTTTCCAACCTGTTGCAGAAAGATGTGAAGTTCTTGTTTGACCAGAAATGCATACAGGCCATTGATCACTTGAAGCGAGCTTTAACCAGTAACCCTCTCATTCAGTCACCTGATTGGACACTCCCATTCGAGCTTATGTGTGATGCATCTAACTATGCTGTGGGAGCGGTCTTGGCATAGAGAGTGGACAGAGCTTCCCATGTGATCTACTATGCTTCATGCACTTTGGATGCTGCTCAAGCAAATTACACAACTACAGAAAAAAAAACTTTTGGCAATTGTGTTTGCATTGGGCAAGTTTCGATCTTATTTACTTGGTTCTAAGGTTGTGGTATTTTCTGATCATGCAGCTTTGAAATTTCTTTTGAAGAAGCCTGAGGCTAAGCCACGATTGATTAGGTAGATGCTGCTACTCCAGGAATTTGATGTTGAGATTCGAGATAAGAGTGGAGCAGTGAACCTAGTGGTTGATCACTTGAGCAGAATTGAGAGAGCCTCAGATCCCCTTCCCATTGATGATTCATTTCTTGATGAGCAGCTTTTACAGCTGTAAGGTAAGGTCATTTCGCCTTGGTTTGCAGATATGGTCAATTTCCTGGTTGCTAGTGTTTTCCCTGCATGTTTTACTAGGGCTCAAATTGATAAGTTAAAGAATGAGTCTAAGTATTATGTGTGGGATGATCCTTATCTTTGGAGATTTTGTAGTGACCAGTTAATTAGGAGATGCATTCCTGATCATGAGTTTGATTCTGTTCTTAGCTTTTGTCATACATTTGTATATGGTGGCCATTTTGGACCTACTTGTACAGCTAGGAAAGTTTTGGACTCTGGTTTATATTGGCCTACCTTATTCCATGATGCATATGTGTTTTGTAAGTCTTGTGAACAGTGCCAGAGAATAGGTAATATTTCTCGCAGGAATGAAATGCCCCAACAACCTTTACTGTTTTGTGAGATTTTTGATGTCTAGGGTATTGATTTTATGGGACCCTTTCCTGTTTCTTTTGGCTTTGTTTATATTTTGCTGGCTGTTGATTATGTCTCCAAGTGGGTGGAGGCGAGAGGCACTCGGACTGATGACTCCAAGGTTGTTGTCGATTTTGTTAGATCATATATTTTTTGCAGATTTGGAGTCTCGAGGGCTATCATTAATGATCAAGGTTCGCATTTTTTAATCGGAGCATGGAGGCTTTGATGAAAAAGTATGGGGTTTTGCACAGGGTTTCTACGCCTTATCACCCCTAGACCAATGGACAAGCCAAGGTTTCCAACAGGGAGATCAAGCAGATACTCAAGAAGACAATTCAACCTAACAGAAAGGACTGGAGCAAAAGGCTTGAGGATGCTTTATGGGCTTACCGGACTGCTTATAAGACACCGATCAGGATGTCACCGTATCTGATTATTTTTGGCAAAGCATGCCATCTACCGGTGGAAATTGAGCATCGCGCATTCTGGGTGGTGAAGAAGTGCAACTTGGACCTATATTAAGTAGGCATGGAGAAGAAGCTACAACTGCAACAATTGGAGGAGATTCGCTTGGAGGCTTATGAAAGTTCCAAACTCTATAAAGAGAAGACTAAAGCCTTTCATGATCAGATGATTCTGAGGAAAACATTTGAAATTGGCCAAAAAGTTCTCCTCTACAACTCCTGGCTCAAGCTCATGCCCGGGAAGCTCCGATCTAAATGGTTGGGTCCATTTGTTGTCACTAACATTCTTCTGTCTAGTGTTGTGCAGATCACAAGTGAGGCCACTGTGAAAGCTTTCACAATAAACGACCA
The DNA here is from genome assembly GCA_029884605.1 of Ormosia emarginata. NCBI lineage: Eukaryota > Viridiplantae > Streptophyta > Magnoliopsida > Fabales > Fabaceae > Ormosia > Ormosia emarginata. Next base: position 3,311,719 of record JAQQTP010000084.1, read on the forward strand.
CCGCCTCAAGTCATTTTATGAGAGAACTCAAGTTCAAGCAGACGATGTGGAGGCAGTCGCCTTGCAAGAAGCCGTCTACCCCACTTGATCAGGTTGTTTCTTTATCCTTTATCTTATTTTGCTTGTCTCATATTTGTTGATGCTATTGCTGGTTTGAGCTTTACGTTGAGGGCAATGCAAATTTTAAGTGTGGGGGAGAGATTTAGTATGTTGTTTGCTATTTTTTCTGTTTTCTTTATTTTTGTTTTGCTAGATTTTTGTTGTTTTTAATTTTTGTTTTCTGTAAATAAAAAAAATAATTTTTGATGATGTTTTGAGATTTGTGATATTTATGAGTTTGAAGCAATTGAAATTCAAGGTCATTGCATGATTGAATAAATTTTCTTCCTTCTTGAAACTGATTTGCTTAGTAGTGGATGCTTGAATTGGTGGATTGAGTTTGAAAGATGCATAACTTGTGAGATTTTGAGCCTATTGATAGATGGATTTAACATTGCACCATTCCTTTCTTTCTTGTGTGATTTTCACTCATGTTAATGTTCACTCTAGAACTTGCTTTGATTCTTTTTTAGGCTATATTTCACTTGCATGCATGAACATGATTGAGGCCTTCTTTCTTGTTTAACTACTTTGGCCAAATAACCAACCTTGTATCATTTCCCTTTGATTAACCCCCTTGAGCTTATTTTCCTATTCTTTGTCTTATCTCAATTTATGCCTTTGTAAAAAATCATGATTTTACCTTACCTTAGGGAATGGGAGAGCATTGATTTATTTTCATTTGAGGAGCTCTTTTGCTTGTGGGCAATTAATAGTTCAAGTGTGGGAGTTGTGCCAATTGATGTGTAATATGCAAGGTGATTGAAAAAATATATATAAAAAAAATACGAAAATAAAAAAAATGAAATGAAAAATGAAAAGAAAAAAAATGAATGCAAGAAAAGTTGTAAAAGCAAAAGGAAAGGAATATGTAAGAGAATGTGCATTACATGAATGTTGGGGGGCAAAAATTTTATGCTTGTTACTTATCAATTGAGTTCATCCTCATTGCTCTTTTATTCTCTTAGGTGCTTAACTTGTCATATCCATATTGTTTCATTCCCTTACCTTGACCCCATTACAAACTTGAATAAAGTCATCTTGATTTTTGTGTGCATGTGTTTGGTAGTGGAGAAGTAGAAGATAAGTAAGCTTATAGTAGTGCAATTTTCATGGGTTGAATTGAGTGAAATACTTACCTTGTAAACACTTGAAGGTTGAGAGTGCATATTGTGAGGGTCTATCATTCTTGATTCATGCTTTTCAATTTGAAGCTATCTTGCTTGTTGGTTTGAGTTGTGAAGAAATGTTAACTCATAAATGTTTTCATCCCTTGAACCTTTGGTTGTTCTTCTTACTTGTAAACTTTTGCATTCTTGAATGTCATTAGAATTTGAGTTCTTTTTGTTAATCCCTTTTGCCCTTGTTTTGGTCTTTTGTGTTTAGCCAAGGAGTGCAAAAAGCTAAATGTGGGAGAATTTGATAATCACATATTTGATTCATTAATAAACCCTCATGTTTAGTCATTTGCACTCTTCATTTTCTTAATTGATCGAGTTTGGTCATAATTTGTGAGATTGGGCTTAATTTGGGCCAAATTGAATTTTTCCAACATTATTGGGCTTTCACACTGTTTCTGTATTTTGGACATAACTTGAGTTCTAGATATCTGATAATCATGAATTTTACCTTATAGGAAAGCTAAGAGGAAGCTCTACAACTTTGATGAAGAGCTTGAAGTCTCATTCAAATGTCTATTAGGCCTAATTTTGCATGGAAGTCAGAATACGAGTTCATAGATTCTTTGATGTTATTTTGGTCATAACTTGAGTTATAGGCCTCCAAATTGCATGGGGTTTGGGCCCAAATGTTCATAACTGACCCACCTTTGTAATTAATGGGTTTTTAATTATGTAAAGCCAAAATAGGGGATAGTTTAGAGGGTGGCAAGGCAGAAACCGAGGCACCTCCCATTTGACATTTTTCTTTATTCTCTCTAGAACTCTCTTCCTCCTCCTTCTCTCTAATTTTCGTTTTCTTCTTCCTTCTTCTATTTTTCTGAGTTCTCCCCTTCTCATGGAGGGGTAGAGCCTTTAGATCAATCCAAGAGATTGAATATGCTTAGTTGTTAATCTTGAGATTTTGTTCTTAATGTTTAAGTTCATCTATTAATCAAGTTTCTCTTCTTCTTCTCTTTGTTAATTTTGGTTGCTTAATTAGAATTTTCATATGTTAATTGCTTAATTACCATGTGCAAGGAGATGAACTCAGAAATTAAACAAGGCATTGAAGGTGTTTGATGAAATGTTTAACTTGGTTGGATCTTGGTTTTTAAGTTGATTTCGGTTTTGATAAGTGTTTAACTTATCTAATCTTAATTAATTGAAATCTAGAAGCATTTCTAGTAGAAGATCCATGATCATTGAGAGGCTTCTTGATGTGGTCTAAGACCAAGGACTTGATTAATAATTGAATGGACCTTTAGTAATCAAGGATGGATTAAAATCAAGTTTGGACAATTTTCTTGGATTGGTTGTTTTCTTAATTCTGATTAATTCGAATTATGTTTGCTTAATTCTAGCAAGGTCATCTTCGGACTCGAGAAGCTCCTCCTCATCATCAAGGACATCTGCTAGAGCACTGGAAGGGCTAACATCTGATATCGGAGTAGAAGGTATAGCAAGAGGAGTAGCTGACTAAGGCTGAGAACTCAGAGTACTCTCTAGTAAGGCTCGAATAATGGAAACCTCCTCATCCGTGTAAGAAACTCACTCCTCAAGACAGTGAACTGAGGTGCGTAGCTCACTGAATTGGTCATCAATGTGAGTGCGGAGGCTACGGAGCTCCTGAAGCAGAAGATCCATAGATGATGGAGCTGGAGTAGCTGTAGGTGTATCATTCTCAATATCCTCATCACCTCCTCGGGGTATGTGACCATCCACCCCGTGATGAAGGCAATACCAGCGATCATCAATTTTCTTCATCTAGAGCTTAGTCAGAATGTGCACACTAATACACTCCTGTCCGTCGGAGGTCTCGTCCTTTGCCTCTCCAGACAAAGGAATATAGAAGTGCTCAAGGATCAGTGTGATAAGCATAGCGTAGGGTAGAGGATGAGGATCCTTCTTCGCACGTAGCATGTGCTGAATGACATAGTTAGCCCAGTTAATTGAGCGGTCTGTGTTCGTTGCCCATAGAGCTAGGACATCATCTTTCAGACTTGAGAATAATTGCCCCCTCTGGCAATTAAACCTTTGGCTATAAGGTAGTGAAGCACTCTGTTTTCCATCGTAAGGCAAGTCGCCTTAACCCGTGGGCTAGGGTAGAAGCCTGTTCTAAGCACAGAGTTCAAAGTAGATTTCTAATCATAGTCATCACCCCATTGATTTGACCTAGTAAAGTTTGCACCATCAGAGCTCAACCCAGTTAATTGGTACCAGAGACTAGAGTTGATAACTATAGGTTTCGTCTTAACTTTAGACATCAGGCAAGCATTCTCAAATTTTAAATTTGCATAAAATACGCGAACTAAATCAGGGTAAACATCTCGCTTAATACTCAGAAATTTAATCAAGTCCAGTCTCTCAAGCAATCGAAAGCATTCTAAGGGCTCACTAGAACAGAACTCAACAATAAGATACCTGGGCTGTATGATTCTCCGAAAATGATACTATTGGCGAAAGACTTCAGCCTGTTTGGAGGTCCTAAAGTGAGTAGAACAGTCCAAGCCAGGAATGGTGAGAGGTGGAGCCTGGGAAGACGAAGCACTAGCTGCCCCTGTTGTGGGTTTTTTTAGTTTTGCGGGAGGATTCAGTCATTTGGGTGAAATGAAGTGAAAAGGATCGAGGGAAGGGGAAATGAAGGTGTTTACGTGGGTTTTGGTGATGAGAGAAGGAATAAATTTGTAGGAAAAATGGAGGATTTTGGGATTTGGGTGTATAAATGAGGAGAAAAAAGCTCGTGAACTAGTGAGGGATTAATTGAAGGATTTATGGTGTCTTTGAGAGAGATTTGATCAAGGGGTTTTGATGGGATGGTGTTTTCGAGTGATTTGGGAGTAAAAAGGAGAAGTTTGGTGGAGAAAAAAGGGGGTAATGAGGGATGTTAGGATGTGGTGGCTGCGGCTAGAAGAGAGAGAGCTCGAAGAACAGGGCAAAATGGCTACTGCGCGCGTCCAAATTTCCTTTTAAAACACTAGGTAATCGATTACGTAGTTTCTATAATCGATTACATTTCTGGGAAATTTAGTAATCGATTACGTTGTTTATGTAATCGATTACGTGCTCTCTGACTTTTCATCTGCACATTCCAGGACCTACTTAATCAATTATGTAGGATGTGTAATCGATTACGAGCCTTCTAACTTTGCTTATTTTGCCTGGCAGAACCTTCGTAATCGATTATAGGGGGTTTGTAATCGATTACAAGCCTTCTAAACTTGTGTTTTTCACTGCAAACAACAGAGGGTTTGCCCATTTCACTTCAGAACAATGTCATAGCCTCTTGAAATGATTCCAAACCATTATGAACCAAGAAATCTATCCAACTTGCATTCATCACTTGATTTTTCCAATAAAACTTGTATTAAAGATCAAATTAACGATTGTCTCCATACTCCAAGGATTTTGGCTAAGGCAAGGAACAGAGAGACTTTTGAATGATGGGAGGACTTAGTCATGATGGGGTTCCTGCAAAACAACTTTAGGGGAGCCTCTGACGCTTAAGTCAGTGTTTGTTTAAAAAAAAGTAATTAATATATGATTATGCAGAAAAATTTGAATTATGCAGCACAAATTAATGTGAATTATGCAGCAAAAATAGATTTATGTGGCAAGATTAAATACAAGATTGATCAAGAATTCAAGTTCTCTTCTTATATAAAAGAAGACATCTTTAGGTAAACAAAGATCATGTTAGGCAAGTAATGTTAAGTAAGAACTTTTTAGTATGCACATTTGTTTTAAGTTTCATGCAATGAAGTTCAGAGACAAGTTCAGGGTATAAGATGAAACATGAACATATCAAACAATATCAATCAAGAGATCATCTAATCCTTACGAACATATAAATTTCAGTAAAAGATGTATGGTCAAGAATAAGGATATTATCTTAAAATAGGTTATTCCAAGTAAGATATGTACTCATCTAGCATAATGAAGACATGTAGAGAAATTTTCAAATTTTAAGTTTAGAAAAGCATAAAACAAGTATACACTTATCCAAAGATTGCAAGTCCAAGCTTCATGGAGACAAGGAAGAGAGCTTGGAAATATTTCTGGTCTTGTGCTTGCAGTAGCCACTTTTAAAATGCCACAATCAACTATTGGACTTCAAGCACACCTACAACACGCTTCAAATTTTAACTTTTGGTATCCAAATTTTCTTGGATCCTTGTGAGTTAGTTTGTGACATTGTGCTTTTGGGAACCCAAACCATTTTAGTTCCTGCCTTAGTGTTAATGTTTTTCCTTGCATTACATGTTGAGACACTATGTCCTTTCTTTCTACAATAAAAACATTTAATAAACAGACTACTAGAAGTACTTGAATAGACAAAGAAATTTTTATAAAATTTTTGTTGATTTTTGGGATTATATCCTATCCCTGATTTATGAAAAGTAACCCTTTGTTTTCCAAGCAAAATATTTAAATTATCTCTGCCAAAAGTGAATTTTGAAAGGGTGTTCTTTGAATCTTCAATTTCTTTTTCAAGCATATAACATGATGAACAAGATGAAGATGTAGAAGCATGTGAAGTGTAGGCTGAGCATGCATCAATTAATCCTAATATTTCATTTTTAATTTTTAATTCTTCAATTTCTTTATTTAAAATAAGAATTTGTTTTTCTAAAGAAGAAATTATTTTCTTGGATGAAGAAATTAATTTTGTGAGCTTTATTGATTCTTCATGTAATTCTTCAAAGGCATCTTGTAGTTCATCATAAGAAGGAGATAAGTCAAACTTAGAAATTACCTCATTGTCGTTTTCTTCTTCTTCTTCTCCTTTGACCATAAGACATAGATGAGCTTCTTCGCTATCGGAACTATCTGTGGAAACCATGTCATCATCGTCTCATGTTATGTAGGCTTTGCTTCCTTTCTTCTCCTTGGAAGATCTTTTCTCAAATTTTTCTACCTTCATTTGATAAATCGGATATTCCATCTTCATGTGTCCTGATTTTTCGCATTCGTAACACAGGTACGAATGAATTTCTTTCCCCTTTGTGATAAGTCTTCTTTGGTGGGAAAGGAAGTCTTCTTTAATTTCCTTTCTTTCTAAGAAATCTTCCAAATTTCTTTACTAGAAGACTAAAGTTTTCTTCATTTAATTCTAAGTTCTCTATGTCACCTCCATCATCTTCATCATCATTGTTAGTGGTTGAGGATGTGGCTTTAAGTGCAATCCCCTTCTTCTTCTTGTCATGTTATTCACTTTGATCAAGTCTGTTAAGCTCCAATTCGTGCTCCTAAAGTTTCCCAAAAAAAGTCGCAAGAGTCATGGTCACCAAATTTCTTGATTCTGAAATAGCGGTCACTTTAGGCTGTCAAATCCTGCTCAAATACCATAAAACCTTGTTAATTAGATCCTCATTGGAAAAAGTTTTACCTAATGAAGCAAGATGATTAACAATATGAGTGAACCTCTTTTGCATTTCTTGAATGCTTTCCCCTGGGTTCATTCTAAATAGTTCATATTCACGGGTGAGAGTGTTTATTCTCGACATTTTTACTTCACTAGTACCCTCATGGGTAACTTATAAAGTGTCCTATATTTCTTAAGCAATTTTACAATTTGATATTCTGAAAAATTCATCATACCCCAAAGCTGTGGTAATGATGTTCTTGGCTCTTAGATTATGCTGAACCTTTTTTCTTGTCATCGTTAATCCATTCATTTCTAGGTGTTTCAACTTTAACACCATCAACAACACGTGTGGGAATAAAAGAGTCGTTTTCAACAGCATCCCATACATCGAGATCAATAACTTTAATGAAAATTTTTATACACTCTTTCCAATAAGCATACCCATCCCCATTGAAGAAGGGTGGTCTGTTTATTGAAGATCCTTCTAAAGAAAAACCATTTGAAGAAGCCATTTTCTCTTGAAGTTACTAAACTCTTTACATAAGAGCCTAGCTCTGATACCACTTGTTACCCAAGTGGCTTTTTTACTCAAAAGGGGGGTGAGTTAAGTAGTTTAAAAATTCTTTGAAAACTTTTTACAAATATGTTAAGAACAAAATTTCGTTGAAGCTATTTATTAAGGGAAATGAACGAACCAAGAAGATAGAAGGATTCAAGTAAATTAGCAAGCCAAAAAAATATATTTAATCAATATTATAATATTTAAAAGCAAATATAAAGAGTAAGGGTTCAGAAAAGCAAACACTGGAGTTTATCCTAGTTCAGCTACTAACTACTTGTGACTTACGTCCAATCCTTGAGAACCACCCAAGATTTTTCCACTATCAATACGAGCTTGAATAGGTGTTTGCTACCGTTACAAACCTGAGCACTCTTCACACCTTGGAATACCTCACCCTTGTGTTTGAGCCTCGACAGTAGAGATACCTCACCCTTGCAATTTCACTGAGGGATACCTCACCCTTACAAATTTCCTGAGGGATACCTCTCCCTCACAAAATTACTTGAGGGATACCTCACCCTCACAAAATTACTTGAGGGATACCTCACCCTCAATACAATCAATCAGGAATGAAACAGAAGGAAACTCTCTCAAAGAGTATGTATTACAAATTGAAGAACTAACAAGCTCTCTTAAGATATCTCAAATATTTAGAAAAACAAAACAAGAAGATGAGAAAGATGAAACTCGGATTAAAACAATGATAAGATGTTTCTCAATCTGTGTTCTATGTAAAAGATGACCTAGGAAGGTCCATATATAACCTTTTAATGAAAAAGAGCCATTAGGGTATTTAATAAAAACATTAAATGCTATGGAAAACACGTTTCACACTTACAGCCCTGTTGTAATCGATTACAATAACAATGTAATCAATTACATTGTTCTTAAAACGTATTCTAGGCTTTCTAGGCTGTGTGTAATCAATTACATATTTAATGTAATCAATTACATGGTCTCTGTCAGATATGTAATCGATTACAAGCCTTACGTAATCGATTACAAAGCCTCTGGAAGCAATGTGATCGATTACAAACCTCATGTAATCAATTACGAAGCTACTTTGCACTGAAAGTTGGCTAGCCTTAAATCTCTACTTAAACTACTGAAATGGGATCTAGCCTTTGGGCTTAGTTCAGAGTTCTTCTGGGCTTCTTTCTTAATTAGGAACAGCCCTTTACGCTTTAAGCCGAGTATGAATCAAATAAAAAAAATGAATCTGGATCCTTTGCCACCTTCTCTCCTTGGTTATGAGATTGTAAGGATTTCTGCCCTCCTTTCTCTTCAAATGAAATCGGCATATTGAAATCGATTGCACTAAGGGGCTTTGATTTTGCTGAAAGAAGGACTTCGTTGAAAAAAAGAAAGATCTTAGTTACATCTCGCATACTTACCCATATTACTTATATGTATAGGGTGACCCACTTCTAATTACACTGATTCCAATGTTACTCCCATTCCTCAAAGCCTGACAACAAAGTCAACTCCTCCTTCAGTCAGTTCATAAGCTACCGAAAGCTAACTCTACGCTCGGTAGCTACCAGAAGTTTCACTCCTCAACTCGTTTAAGTCAATTGATGCTCCATTTATAAAGGTTATTCCCTTATTTACGAAACTGGGCTATGAAAAGCATTAAGAAAGAGGAGTGTAAAAACTACCTTCCCAATCTATCGGGACTCTACCTATACTCCATTCCTTCTAGGTGAGTAAGGGCATAAACTTCTATTAAAAAATATATAAATAAAAACTCATGAAGAAAGCATTGGTAAGGCTGCGAGCTACCGAATCTAATGCACTATTCTTCGACCTATTATGGACAGTTTCGATGTACCAGACCGTCTTGTGTTTATCAATCTTCAGCAAAAGTTTGATTTGGGGATTCCCAGCTGTAGTGGGCATCACCTTATACTTAGCGAAAGAACTTGATTTTGCCTTTCCTTGATCAATCACTTTCAAGCTGTTACTTTTTGCTCTTCCACGATATAGACTCCAATGACAATGAAATCTTTATTTCCAGTGATGGATTCCCTATCCAGCGCATCTCTTGCCCAATCTGCATCGGAGTCTCTTGTCATCTGAAGGGAACTGGAAGATGGGAAAAGAATACCTTTTCCAGGTGAACCCTTCAGATGTATGAGGATTCTGTATGCAACTTCTAGATGTATCAATCTTGGTTTCTACATGAATTGACTCATGACTCCAACAACATAGGCAATGTTAGTTCGATCATGTTTATATTGGCAGGAAGAGGTAAAGCATGAATGGGTATGGGATTGGTAGTGACATTGGAGTGATTTACCCTTGGTGGCTTCCTTTACTTTGAATTAAGAAGGTCTTGGATGTTATGTTTTAGCCTTAAACATCAGTCAGTCTTTTGGCCATTTGTCTAAAGGTACTTGCAGTAGGCATGGGCTTTCTACCTAGGAGGAAAGGATCAGGTGATAAAGATGGGGGAAGAGGCGTGAGTACATGATGCTTTTGAAGCCGTTCCAAGGTGCGACTGAGACTAATGCCTAACGGACTGAAAGTTCTGAGTGTCTTTGGCTTTTCGTCAAACAAGACATTGACTTCATTGTTCTTGCTTCTTCCTCCTAGGGCTATCTTCTTTCCTTTGGATTTGCCCTTTTGACCTGTGATCCATGAGTCCCATTGTAGATTTCAATACGGGTGGTTCAATCAAAGAGTCATAAGTTGTCATCGCTTCGAAATCAAAATAGTCATGATTGAGGTACATAATTTCTATTGGGATTACCCTTTTCTTTTCAAATAATGCCCGGACAAATTTTAGTGTGTTGCATCCCTGATGGAGAGATTGCTAGCGTCTTGGAATTTTGTCACTCTCAAGCTTGTGGGGGTCACTTTTCAATGAAGCAAACTGCTGTAAAAATTCTATAGTGTGGATTTTATTAGTCCACCTTGTCTAAGGATACAAACATTTATTATCGCTCATGTGAAAATTGTGAAAAGTTAGGAGTTATGTCACGTTGTGATATGATGCTCTTAAGCCTAATTTTAGTGATTGAAATTTTTTATTATTGGGGCATTGATTTTATGGGACCATTTCATCTTTCTTTTGGATATCAATATATTGTTGTGGTAGTAAATTATGTGTCAAAATAGGTAGAGGCAGCAACTTACAGGAGCAATGGTAATAGGATAATAATTAAATTTCTCAAAGAGAATGTGTTATCTCGATTTGGTATACCATGTGCTATCATTAGTGAGCGGGGTACACTTTTTTACAACCATTCTTTTGAGGCTTTGATGAAAAATTATAGGGTAGAACATAAGATCTCTACTGCCTACCACCCCTAAACAAGTGGATAAGTAGAACTTGCAAATAGGAAAATTAAGCAAAATTTAGAAAAAATGGTCAACCCAGATCGCAAAGATTGGTCTTTGAAACTAGTAGACAAGTGGATAAGTAGAACTTGCAAATAGGAAAATTAAGCAAAATTTAGAAAAAAAAAATAGTCAACTCAGATCGCAAAGATTGGTCTGAGACTAGTTGATGCACTTTGGGCCTACCAAACAATTTTCAAAACTCCCTTAGGCATGTCACCTTATAGGCTTGTTTTTGGAAAGCATTGTCACTTACTTGTGGAGCTTGAGCATCGAGCTTATTGAGCCATCAAGCATTTCAATTTTAACATGGAAAAAACAGGTAAGCTTAGAAAATCTTAGTTGACCGAGTTAAAGGAATTGAGAAATGATGCTTATGAGAACTATAACATTCTCTCCAACTTAATAGAATTAATCAGGTTATAAAAGCCCAATAATTTTGATATAAGATATCTGATAATTTTGAAAGTGATTTGGATCAAATTGAGCATAAATCTATTGCACTATATGTGAGAAATAGCTCTTTTAAGCTTGGAATATTGTTAAATAAGCTGAGAAAAGAATACTAAAGCCTAAGAGCCTGATAATGCAATATAAGAAAAGTGGAGGAATGGTAATATTGAAATTTGAAGGAAATCCTAGAAGTTTCTACGATACTTATGAAAATTAGAAAATTCATTTCTGAGAAAAATAAAGTGTCTTTAACAGATATAAGATTATCAGTTGAATTTCAATTTTGAAACTCAAAAATCCTATTTCTCCCTACTGTTTCATGATGCTCCATATTCCCAACTAACCCAAGATATTTTGTTTTTCCTTTACTTTTCCCATCCATTCACTTTGCCACTTCCCCATCCTCTCACTCTCATATTTCTATTTCTAATTTTCACTCATTCTCTCCATTCTCTCTCTTAGTTTGCTGTCAGCCAAGGAGAAAAAGAAGCACAAGAAGGAATCAAGTGAAGGGGAAGGAAGAAACAACCAAGAAGGGAGGAAAGAAAAAGGAAAGAGGAAGGTGACAAGTTGAGGTAGGAGTTTTCAAAACTTTGTTCATCTTTTTCCATTTTGGGTAAAACTGATGGGTTGATGATTTTGGTTGAAATCTTGAGTTGATAATGAAAGAGATGTGTTTTGATGTTTGATTATGAGTTAAAGCTTCAAGCTTTGTTCTTGGCTCTTGATGAATCTTGAGATTGGAAAATGGGTATCAAAACCATGTTTGTTTGGTGATTTTGAAACTGTTTTGATGCTTGCTTATGGATGATCTGATGACATTGTTGATGATTTTGAATTGAGTTTATGACATTGTTGATAATTTTGGAATTGGTTTGTGGAATGGTTGGAAATTTGGTCTCAAATGGAACTAAGAAACCCAGAATCACGTTTTTGGATACGCGCCCAGTGCCCAGGCACTGGAAGGTTGGTGCTCGGGCCAAAAAATGAATTTGATGTTTTCATCACTTGAAAACTTAATTTTAACGCAATATAATGCTATTTTGTGATATGTTTGATGAAGATAAGCTCAAGTAATGCTATATAAAGTATGATTATGCATAAGTTTATTTATGAATAATAAGATTTGTGAAATGATTATTTATTGAACATCGATATGAAATGGAATGGATAATGCTTGGATGTATGATTGATGAGATTGATCAATGAGATATCAATGCATTGTGCTGTGATTTGAGAAATGCATTATGCTATGATTTGAGAGATGCATTATGCTATGATTTGAGATTGATTGATGAGTTGTTAATGCATCATGCCATAGTATGAGATGATATATTGAGATGAATTATTATATACATGATTGAGAATGATGATTGATGAATGATTGATTTTTATGAGTAACCCATTACCTAGGATATCCTTGGACCTAAGAGGTGACTTGAAAATAGTGGTTGAGGATGGATATTCTCTTGCCACCTTAGTATTGAGGTTGATTCTCTTGCCACCTTAGTATTGAGGTTGAGGATGGACATTTCATCCCTCTTTACCTGAGTTCTCCATGGTTAATGTCTAGCTGAGGATGAACATTCCCTCTCTACACTTAAGGCATTCCTAGTTTGAGGATAGTGTGAGGAAGGATGATATCTTCCCTATCAACAGTAGTTAAGGATGGACATTCCCTCTTTGTTGTGGTTGAATTGGCTTACTCGGAGTAGTTATGTGTAACGATAATTATGAATGGGTTGAAGTGTACTAACTCGAAAGTAAACTGCTACCAAGTGTTGGTATTGTGAGGATGGACATCTCCTCCATACCATTGATTTTAAGATGACACATGTGTCTTGATAATTTGATGACATGAGATATGATGATATGATTTCTGATTTGACAATTTGAGTTTTGATGACTTAAATGATTTTCGTAATGATAGAATGAATTGTCTATTTCGGGAAGAAGAATGACATGGATTTGGCTTTCTGCTACCTTCCTAGAATGATATTGAATGTTTTAAAATAGATTTTTCCTGAAATAGCTTGAATGATTATGATGACATGTTTTAATAACTGATACTGAGAATTGTAAGATTCTCACCCCATTTATTTATTTTCCATAATGATTCCATGATGTCCTCGTGCAGTTCTCAGAGGCGATAAAGGAGATAATTTTTTTTAACACTTTTAATTTGTTTTATGTTAATATTTTGTATATGGTTGTATACAATTATTTTGTGTCATTGAGGCCTATAATGTATCTAATGTACCTGATGTACTCTTTGTATATGACTCAATTCTATAACTATGTATTACGTTCTTCTGCTTCAGGCTCATATTTTGTATATTATATATGCATCTTTTTAAGAAAAATTTGATATTGATCTAAGTGACATACTCTAATATGACTGTTAATGCATAATTTCGGATATGTCCTATAAGGATAAAATGAAAGCATTTCATGATCAAAATATTTTGAGAAGAATGTTTAAGCCTAATGATCGAGTGTTCTTATATGATTCTAGACTCCATAAGCATCCAGGAAAACTTTGGTCTAGGTGGATCGACCCTTTTGTAGTGAAGACTATTTTTGGCAGAAATAAAGGATCCTAAGGATGGTTGGATTTTTAAAGTAAATGGTCAATGCCTTAAAGTTTTAATCGATAGGCAAGTTCAAGAAGTGGAAGACATTCCACTTGTGGATCCGGTCTATCAACCTTGACCACACTATACAGGTATTCTTTTTATTTGTTTTGTTTTATTTTTTGTTTTCTCTTATTTTCTTTCTTTTCCTTTTTGTTTGTTGTTTTTTTTTTTTTTTGTAGGTTAGTTTCATTTTGTCATTTTAAGTTACCATATTTGATACTTAGCGAGCTACCCGCGTCACTCATTAGGTGTATTCTATCCTTTTTGGCTACTCCTCATTCAATTTTGAGTCTTAAACATTGAGGGCAATGTTTCATTTCAGTTGGGGGGTGTTGGTGGTGCAAATTCAGTATTTAAAATGTTTGTTGGAACTCTATGCCTTATTTTCATGTGTCAGTTGTTTTAAAAAAAACATTGCATCACATGTGCATCCTTATCACATGTGTACTTATTTTCATTCATGGTCATCTTCGTGAGTTCACCAAACCCATCATAGTCATTTTGCTGAAGCATCCATAGAACCCCTAATGCACTCATCCAAGCTTTGAGGTAAGATGGTGGTTTAACACATGTAGCTAGAAAACTCTTTTGCTTAAGTATTCATGTGAGTTTTTGAGAGGATTGAGAGCCTATAAATGCAACAAATTGTCATAAATGTTCATTGATCAGTTGAACTTGGCATTTCTTTTGAGAACATTATTATATGATTTGTGGTAAAATGGTAGACATACTTGGGATATGACGAAGATCACCTTAGGATCAATGCTTGAGCCTTTCAAGCTAACTTTTTCTACCATAGACCCCTAGTAGCCAATTTTTAGCCAATAAATGCATCTAACTTTTTCTTTTCATATGCCCACATCATCTATGCCTTTCCACATTACAGTATAGCCTATACATTGATTTTTCTACCCTTTTTACTTCTAAGTGTATACTAAGTATAGAATTTGCATTTTCTTTCTTTTGAGTTTAGTTAAAAAAAAATGAAATGTCAAAAATACCCAAGTGGCGTGCATTTGTTCATCAAATTGTTAAAAAGAAAAAAGAAAAAAAAAAGAGGAAGAAGAAGAAAAAACATTATTATTCAATGATTTGAAAAGTTGGAGAGTATATCAAGTGAGAAGTGTGGTCTACTGAGATATTTAATAAGATTCCCTTTGCATGTACTTAGAAGTTTTTGAATCCTTTTTAAATTTTTTTATTTAGCCCCAAACCCAAGCCACGTTATAACCTTGTGTTGACTCTTTTGATTCTAAGTAAGCTTCTGGAAAGAGTGGTGGAAGTCATATTTGTTAGTGTTGCAATCATATGATCAATGTTTGTTTGTTGCTTATACATAATTATCTAATTCTCTATAAGAATGTGTGTATACCCATTGTCAACTCCATAGAGAGAATCTTCACACAAAACACTTTTATATTTATGAGTTATGGAGTTTAACCTTTCACTTGAGATGTTCTTGATGTTGTATGTGTTAGGGCTTTTGGTTAGATGGATATAGTTTGGAACACACACACACACACACACTGCGGATTGCTTGTGATAAGGTTATTGAATTCCTAAGATTGTCTTGATATGTGAATCTAGAAAATGTGAATTGATGGACTATTTTATTATTTTATTAGTCTTTTTCATCTCTTTTACATAAAAATTGCTAAGGACAAGTAATAAGCAAGTTAGGGGGAGTGTGATGAGTGTACGAAAGTACTCTCTAAATACCCTATTATTGGACTAAAATGTTAAAAGATGAATAGAAATCATTGAAATTAATGTGTATTTTTAAATTTAGTTTTTATTTACTTTGGAATACTCTTAAGCAATAATTTATATATATATCTATATATTGAAACTTGATAATTTTTTATTCTTGTATTTATTTTAATCAATTTAGTCTCACTATTTAATCATTTTATTTTATAGATTAATATACGCAAAGAATAGACAAGAAGACAACAGTTCAATTAGGCTCACAACAAATAAAAAAAAAACACGAAAGACCTAGGCTATTTGTATTATATTGAGGCAGTGGAAAAGAGATATAAACTGAAGATGGAGAATTAGCAATTGTGTGTTGCACCGCAAAGGAAAAACATATTGAAAATAAGGCATGTTGCTCAAGGAAAAAAGAAGAACGAGACAACAACATAGTGGAGCAGCGCACGAGGACACTAAACAGATTAAGGAAGAAAAAGACAAAGTGAAGCAGTGCAGAAGAGAATAAAAGAAGTTATTGGAATGGAAAACATTAGTGAGATGATTTTGTTGTATTCTAATCTTATTATATCTTACTAAATTCTCTGTACTAAGGGGATAATGAAACAATGATTATTTTAGTATTGCTTTGTTGAATTGTTATTACCCAATTTTAGGACTTAATGCTTATTGATTCTATTTTTCTATCTGATTATATGAATGAATTTTTGGATGAGTTTAGTCATGTTTTTCTCATGTTTTGCAATTTATTTGAGTTATCTGAGTGTTGATGGTAATTGTTAGATATCAATTGTGATTTCTTATTAGGGATACAATTGATGTTTGATAATTTACTATTAATTAGGAAAACTTTATCATACACTTTATTATTACTATTAGTGCTTTATTGATAGATCTTCCATTAGCACATATTTTTCAGCTAGATGTTCACTAGTTAAAATGTTTTTGTGTAATAATTTGACATAGTTAATGTTAAAATTAATCTTGGTAGATTCTAAACCTTAGTCATCTTGCATCTGATTGAAATTCAATTAGTTTACTTTGTTTCACTTTAATTTACATTCAAAATTGATCTTTGTTCACCATTAATCATTTAATATTTTTCTTTAATTTCTTTGTTCCTTTTGCTATTCTTTTAATTTGTCTTTCTGTGGAATTGACACCTCAAAGTTGTGCTACAACTATCGCGTTATTCTTTGGGCTTAATCAAGGGGCTAATGATATGGGTCTTGGTTCCTCCCTAACTAAGTGATACAAGGCTCGGTTCTACCCTGACCAAACTCTCTCAAGAACTAAAAAGGAAGCAGACAAGATAGGTAGAGGGTTATCATGAGCCATAGTAGCCTAGGTGCAAGGTGACACCTAGGACAACTCATAGAAACCTCATTATTGGAAACATTGATGACTGATGTGGCTTGAAAGGCTTCTAGGTAGAGGTTATCTCCTTAAGGCATTCACGCCTTAAAAGGTGAGGCTTCATGAGAGCCACAAGATGAAGCACTTTGAGATCTCAATCTCCCTAGGACAACAAGATAAAGCCAAAGGAAACTGATTCAACTTATTAACCTAATCCTACCTCTATGATAACTAGACTTTAAAACCTCATGCCCCCCCATTTGACTTATCACTATCCAAAATGTAAAATGGTTGTAGCCTGTAACCTTGACTAAACAAAACCTATGAACACGTCTCTAGGGCCGTAGCTAGTCAACCACTTTCATAAATGTCTTCTATCCCTTCTGACAAGGATCCACTATAAATGCCCCATAACATGAATAGGTAGGACCATAGGCACCAAGGCATAAGAATATGGCCTAGGTAGACTATAACAGGCATGATATATGAGATGCTCTCAATTCACCTTTTTATCTCTCTCTCTTCACTGCTCTATCAAGTTCTTGTTCAAGCCAACTTGTTCGAAGTTCCCCATTCTCAAACATCTCATAAACTTATGAATACATTTCTCTTTTCTTTGTAATTATCATTTTATCTTGTTACTTTCTCAAATCCGTTCCGAAACATCTTTTTAACACTTTTTATTCATATTAATTATTTTAGTATGTCACCTGTGTGATTGACTATGCGACATTGAAGATTGGTTTTGATGATAACAAACATGGAGACAAACATGAAGATGATAGGAAGACCAAGTCCAAGACCTCAAAGAATAGTTTTAGGACTTAGAGTCTTTGTGTACGAAGCTATCTTGGTATTTCATTGATTTTGCAAGAAAAGAGAAAAATGGTTTTTGAAAAATAACTCTGGAAGTCCTCAAAAGCTCAAAACTAATTTCAGGTAGAGTTATTCGAATAAAGATCTCTTTATTCGAATAAACCAGACCAAGAAAATCATGATTTTAACAGAGTTATTCGAATAATGTTTTAAATTTTTCCTGCACGCCTTTGTTATCAAAAGGGTTATTCGAATAGCACCACTGCTATTCGAATAGAGGCTTTTTATTGAATGGTTTTCTTAATTGAGTTATTTGAATAACTCTTCAGTTATTCGAATAAGGCTTATTTTTCAGAAAACTCTTTTAATAGAGTTATTCGAATAATGTCTACTTTATTTGAATAGCCCATATCAAGTCCGTTTTTCACGATGCATTTAAAGTTGTGTTACTTGAATAAACACGTGAATCTGAAATGGAAAGAAATGACTATATTTGCATTTATTTCATGAATTAATTATACCCAACGACTCTTTTCTTCAAAGCTCTATAAATAGAGACCTTAGGTCATCTTTGAACAGTGCCTAACCCTCTGGAAAATTTTTTGAATTGCTTTAATATGTGATTTTTATTTTTATGCTCTTTTTCTACTAAAACTTTGAGATATTCTGTGAGAGCTCCATTAGCACTTCAAGTTATATTATTTGCTCTTCTAAAGAGTCTATATTCTTCTAATCTGCTCTACTATAAAGGGGGTGAGGTATCCCTGAGATTTTGAGGCTTCAACACAAGGGTTTAGTTTCCCTGTGTGTGAAAAGTGCTCTTAGTTGTAACGGTTGCAAGTATCTGTTTAAGTTTGTACTGATAGTGAAAAATATTGAATAGTTTTTAGAGGACTAGACGTAGGCCACAAGTAGTTGGTGGCTGAACCATGATATTGTGCCTACTCTTCTTACCTTATCTCTTTACCTTCTGCAATTTATATATAAGTATTATCTGCTTATTTATTTGTGTTCTTGCTTTTAATCCTCTCTTTAATTCACCTCTTTAACAAATAATTTCTACGTAATTTGTTTTAAAAAGGATTTACGAAAAGTTTTATATACTCAATTCACTCCTCTCTTGAGTACTGGAAGCTACTTGGTAACAAGTGGTATTAGAGCTAGACTCTTGTATAAAGAACATAACTGCTTCAAGAGAACATGGCTTCTTCCAATGATTTTTCAGAATGATCTTCCATAAACCGACCACCCTTTTTCAATGGGGATGGTTATACATATTGGAAGAAAAGAATGAAAATTTTCATCGAAGTTATTGATCTAGATGTGTGGGATGCTATCGAAAATGGAACATTTATACCTACGCGTGAGGTCAATGGTGTAAAGACTAAAACACCAAGAAGTGAATGACCTGATGAGGATAAAAGAAAAGTTCAACATAATTTTAAAGCCAAAAACATCATTACCACTGCTTTGGGGTATGATGAATTTTTTAGAATTTCAAATTGCAAAACTGCTAAAGAAATATAGGACACTTTACAAGTTACCCATGAAGGTACTAGTGAAGTAAAGAGGTTGAGAATCAATTCTTTTACTCGTGAATACGAATTATTTAGAATGAACTAAGGAGAAAGCATTCAGGAAATGCAAAAGAGGTTCACCCACATTGTAAATCATCTTGCATCATTAGGAAAGAATTTTTCTAACGAAGATTTGATTAATAAAGGTTTGAGATGTTTAAGCAGGATTTGGCAACCCAAGGTAACAACCATATCAGAATCGAGAGATTTGTCAACAATGACACTAGCTACCCTCTTTGGAAAACTCTAAGAACGTGAATTGGAGTTGAGCAGATTAAGTCAGAGTGAAGAGCACGACAAGACGAAGAAAGGGATAACACTCAAAGCCACTTGCTCAACAATTGACGACGATGATGACAAGGATGGAAAAGGCACAAAAAACAACGAGATGAACGAAGAAAATCTCAGTCTTTTGGTAAGAAAATTTAGAAAATTTCTCAGGAAAAAGGGAACACAAAGAAGACCTCATTTTCCTCCAAAGAAAACTCATCACAAAGGAGAAGGAGTATCATCAACTCCAACTTGTTATGTGTGTGGAAAACCGAGACATATGAAGATGGAGCACCCAGTTTACCAAAAGAAGATGAAAAAATTTGAAAAGAAACCCTTTAAGGAAAGAAAAGGAAGAAGAGCCTACATAGCATCAGACAACAACGACATAGACTCAACTGATAGCTCAGATAGCGAGGAAGTCCATCTATGTCTTATGGCCAAAGGAGAAGAAGAAGAAAAAAGCGAAAATGAGATAAGCTCTAATCCTAATTTATTACCTTCTTATGATGAACTACAAGATTCCTTTGAAGAACTGCATGATGAAGCACTAAGGCTCACAAAATTAATTTCTTCATCTAAGAAAACAATTTCTTCTTTAGAAAACTAAATTCTTATTTTGAATAAAGAAATTGAAGAATTAAAAAATGAAAATAAGACATTAAGCTTAATTGATGCAAGCACAACTTGTTCCTCACATACTTCTACATCTTCATCTTGCTCTTTATGTCATATGCTTGAAAAAGAAATTGAAAATTTAAAGAACACCCTTTCTAAATTTACTTTAGAAGAGATAATTTAAATATTTTGTTAGGAAAACAAAGAGTTATTTGTCAAAAAGCTGGGATAGGTTATAACTCAAAAAATCAGCAAAAATCTTATAAAAATTTCTTTGTTCAATCAAGTACTTCTAGTAACCCATTTATAAAATATTTTTATTGTGGAAAGAAAGGTCACAGTGCATCAACATGTAATGCAAGAAAAAATATTAACACAAAGATTAGGACAAAAATAGTTTGGGTTCCAAAGGGTACTATACCCAAAATTGACATTCAAGGACCCAAGAAAATTTGGGTATTAAAAGTTAAAAATTAAATTTGTGTTGTAGGTATACTTGAAGACAAAGAGCTCAAATTGGTACTTCGATAGTGGATGCTCCAAGCATATAACTGGAGACAACTCCAAATTTTTATTCCTTGTTCCCAAGGCTCACGGTCACGTAACATATAGAGACAATAACAAAGGAAAAATTCTTCGAATTGGCAAAGTCGGTAAAAATACTAACTCTTCAATTAATAATGTATTATTTGTTGAAGGTTTGAAACTTAACTTGCTTAGTATTAGCCAATTATGTGGCAAAGGTAATAGAGTAATTTTTTATTCAAATTGTTGAATAATTAAAGGTAAAAATGATAAGCATGTTAAATTTGTAGGTCATAGAGTTAATAATATTTATATGATTATCCTTAACAATATATCTTCAAATGATGCGAAATGTCTTTTAAGTAAGAAAGATGATTCATTGTTATGACATAAAAGAATTGTACACATTCACGTGGATCATTTAAAAAAGTTAGTTTCTAAAGAACTAGTAATTGAACTGCCCAAGTTCAATTTTATAAAAAATAAATTATATGATGCATGTCAAAAGGAAAAACAAGTAAATGTCTTTTTTAAAGCAAAAAATGTTGTTTCAACTTCTAGACCTTTACAACTTTTGCACATGGATCCTTTTGGTCCCTCAAGAACAACGAGCTTTGGTGGGAATTACTATGTTTTAGTGATTGTGGACGATTTTTCTAGGTTTACATGGACCTTATTCCTATCTCATAAAAACGATGCATTTCTATCTTTTAAGAAACTTGCCAAAGTTATCCAAAATGAAAAAGGTTTTTGTATTACATCCATTAGAAGTGACCATGGTGGTGAGTTTGAAAATCATGATTTTGAAACCTTTTGTAATGACCATGACATTGAGCATAATTTTTCTGCCCTTAGAACTCAAAAACAAAATGGAGTTGTAGAAAGGAAAAATTGATCTTTAGAAGAAATAGCGAGAACTATGCTCAATGAGACTTTTCTTCCTAAGTATTTTTAGGTGGATGTGGTTAATACCGCTTGCTATGTAATGAATAGGGCCCTGATAAGGCCGATTTTAAAGAAAACTCCATACGGATTATACAAGGGAAGAAAGCCAAATGTTTCACATTTTCATATTTTTGGATGTAAATGTTTCGTTTTAAATAATAGAAAGGATAACTTAGGAAAGTTTGATGCTAACTCTAATGAGGGTATATTTCTTGGTTACTCTAATCATAGCAAGGCTTTTAGAATTTACAATAAAAGAACTATAACTATTGAAGAATCTATTCATGTTGCTTTTGATAAAACTAATCCAAATGAACCGAGAATGGATTTTGTTGATGATGTTGCAGAAATCTTGGCAGAAACACATTTGGACAACAAAGACAAGGAAGTCAAAGAGGAAAATCAAGATGACACCCCAAGACAAGAGAATCCACAAGTCTTAGACCTTCCCAAAGAATAGAGGACATCAAGACACCATCCTCTTGATTCCATAATATGTGATATCTCAAAAGGGGGTAATTACTAGAAACTGTCTTAGAAATGCATGTAACCACTTGGCCTTTGTTTCATAAATTGAACCTAAAGACATAAATGAAGCTTTTGATTATCAACATTAGATTATGGCCATGCAAGAGGAATTAAATCAATTTGAAAGAAGTCAAGTTTGGGAATTAGTTACTAGGCCTAATGATCATCCGATAATTGGCACTAAATGAGTTTTTAGGAACAAACTTGATGAAAATGGTCTAATAACAAGAAATAAAGCTAGGTTTGTTGCAAAAGGATATAATCAAGAAGAAGGAATAGATTATGAAGAAACCTATGCATCTGTAGGTAGATTAGAAGCTATTAGAATGTTACTTACATATGCTTACATCATGGATTTTAACTTATATCAAATGGATGTTAAAAGTGCTTTTCTAAATGGTTTTATTCAAGAGGAGGCATATGTTGAACAACCTCTAGGTTTTGAAAATCATGAACTACCCAACCATGTTTTTAAATTGAAAAAGGCCTTGTATGGTTTAAAACAAGCTCCTAGAGCTTGGTATGAAAGGTTGAGTAAGTTTCTTTTAGAAAATAATTTTTCAAGAGGAAAAGTTGATACTACTCTTTTCATTAAAAATAAAAAGTATGATATTCTTCTTCTAAAAATTTATTTGGATGACATTATCTTTGACGCTACTAATGAATCCTTTGTAAGGAATTTGCTAAGACAATGCAGAATGAGTTTGAAATGTCGATAACGGGAGAACTTAATTTTTTCCTCGGATTTCAAATCAAGCAAACAAAAGAAGGGACATTCATAAGTCAAACCAAATACAACAAGGAACTGCTCAAAAATTTCAAAATAGAAAATACCAAGCACATGGCTACACCAATGGACATTTCTTGCTATTTGGACAAAGATGAATGAGGTATACCTGTAGAAATTACAAAATATAGAGGTATGATTGGATCTCTCCTTTATCTTACTGTTAGTAGGCTAGATATAATGTTTAATGTATGTATGTGTGCTAGATTTCAAGCTAATCCTAAAGAATCACACCTATGTGCTGTTAAAAGAATCATGAAATACCTAGGAGGCACTTCACAAATGGGTTTATGGTACCCTAAAGGTGCCTCATGTAGCCTAATAGGCTATTACAATTCTGATTTTACGGGATGCAAAATGAAGAGGAAGAGTGCTAGTGAGAAATGTCACTTGCTTGGTAGCTCTTTAGTTTCTTGGTATAGCAAGAAGCAAAATAGTGTGACATTGTCTTCTACTGAGGTTGAATATGTTGCAGCCGGGAGTTATTATGTTCAAATCCTATGGGTGAAGCAACAACTCCTAGACTATAGTCTTCAGCTTGATTACATCCCGATAAGATGTGACAATATTAGTGCAATAAATCTATCTAAAAATCCTATTCTGTACTCAAGAACAATGCACATAGAAATAAGGCATCACTTTATTAGAGATCATGTACAAAAAGGAGACTGCACACTTGAATTTGTTGAAACATCTAAGCAACTTGCAGATATTTTCACAAAACCCTTAACTAAAGAAGCATTCTTTTATATTAGAGGAGAATTGGGAATAATTAATCAATCATGCATATGAATACTCATATTTATTTCTTAAGTATTAATTTATCACTCTTGAATCATTGCTGACTTGAGCGTTAGAAATATCCCACAATTTGTTTTGCAGGTATCTGATCTCTTGGTATGTTTTCTTCCCTCTATATATCTCCTGTATGTGCCTATTTATTTTTTTTCTGATAGATTTATTCGAATAAACCTGTGGTTATTCGAATAAACACTGTTAGTTGTTCAAAAAAATTATTTTGGATCAATTTTATTCTAATAATGCTTAATTTATTCGAATAAACTGACACCAGCAACCACAATCTTTGTGCTTTCAATTATGTGTTATTCGAATAAAACATACCTTATTCAAATAAACTGATATCTGAATCAGTTTCTAACAGGGCTTGGCTCTGTCCTATTCGAATAAAGATCATTTTATTCGAATAAATCTGTTGAATATGTTTTGTGTTGTATATGTTATTCGAATAATGTTTCATCTATTCGAATAAACCTGAGTTCAGGTTCTGCTGTGTTCTTGTTTAAGTATCTGTCTCATTCGAATAAGAGGGAGCTTATTCGAATAATGTTTTTCTCAGGGACCTTTATTCTTATCTGGTTATTTGCATAACCATAACGTTATTCAAATAAGATCCGGTAGGAATGCCATGAACTTTAGTCTCCACGCAATTTTATTCGAATAAAGCATATTCTATTCGAATAAAACACAAGCTCTCTATATAAGCCCACAACGCACACCTCTCTATCACTTTGAAAATTTCCCATCTTTGTTCTCTTTTCTCTCTGCCTACGCTGCCACCATCTCCTTTCACCCTTCTCTCCACTTTACCCAGCATCATCCTCCACCCTCAAAACCCCACATTGTGACCACCATCCCTACCACCTACTGCTCACCATCGTGACCACCATTTCTCTCTCCTTTCCAACCATGGCCTCTTCTTCTTCCAGCGTGAAACGTCCCCGTATGAAGACTGCCCCTTGTGTAACATCCTAATTCTAAATATTGTAGTATACCCTATGTATACTAAGTAAATGGAATTAGTATGTCACTTACTAACTTTAGCGTGATAAATAACCTATTCAATATCTATTTAACGAATAAATATATAGAGCCTTTCAGGAAGCAAGAGAGCAAGACATTTTACACCTCAGGAACCTTGCTCTTTACTAGAAATCTATCTGATATGTCTGATATTACAAATCTTTACAAAACTAATTATGTAAATTTATTTATAGGCCATAAATATAATTACATAACCAAAACTATTAAATTAACAATATAAATATATCTTCATCTCATTGTCTTGCGCTTGCTTGAATCCTCCTATGGATTTATCATGGAAAACATAAAAAAATTTGGGGGTGAGAATCAACAATTCTCAGTAGTAAGTTTGAAATCCTAACATCATGGTAAATCCAACTGCTTTGGATAAAACATAAATTGTATTTAATCATTTGGAAAGGTGACATAAGACAAAAACTCATTCCTTTCCATTCTCAAAGCAGACAATTCATTTAATAAAGAAATCAGTTCATCATTATATAGAAGCTCAACATGAGTCAACATAGATTCATTATAATAGTTATAGAGACTAGCAATCGTACTCATTCCCTCCATTATGCACCTTTAAGCTACACTTTGATCTCCAACCTTTTATAAACAACTTTTATCCTTAAACTACACATTTAATAAAAACAAGATAATTGCCCATACAATTGCCAATTTTATGCAATGCATGTTAATGTATGATTATGCCTAATGAAACCCTAAAGTATGCTTATGCATTGATTTTTTTAAAAAAAAATTATTTTAGAAAAATTCATGTTATTTGAATATTTCTAGGAAGCCCTTTTGTTCCTTATATTATTTTCTGGGTAGACATGATGTCCTTTTGTTCCATGTACTACCAAACATTTCTACTTACTTAGAGTCCTTTTGTCCAAGTTACTTGGAGCCCTTTTGTCTGAGCCATAAATTTACAATACATGGAAATATCAAATAACAAGTTTGAAAAATAAAACATGCATAATATTAAAACCTTTCTTTCTTTTACTTTTACTTAATCATATCTTCCATTATATAATAGGGAAGCAATGCCATAAACATTAAACTTTCTCTTTATACATTATCATACATGCTTGTAGAGAGGGACTCATTCAACTTCATCTACCTTTATCATTCCTTTTATATTGCTTCTCAATATCATGATCATCAATAACATTCCTTAAAGAACATATTTCAGCATACCTTCAAACACCATTCACATTTTTCATTGATCTCATACAAAACAAATATAATGAATCACAATATAAGTAATCCATTTCTTTTCATTTATACATGAATTCTATAAATCCTTTTCAATTCAACATTTAATACATTACAAATAAACTCATGAAAAATACATACTTTATGAGTTACTCATGCTCACTTTCATAACTTTCAAATTCCTCATGACACATCACAAGATTCACATTTATCTAAGTGAAAGTGAAAACTTCACATTTAAAGAAAGTAAAGCATGAAGAATATACTAAGCAATTTAATTCTATTCATATAAAGAACTACTCGGATTCTTTGGCTCCCACTATCTCATTTTGCTTCAATCAATAATTTGACATTCATTGCTTAACTTGGATTAACTAAATTTTAATCCACAAATACAGAGAATCACATTTCTTCATGGACGTCTTCAACATAATTACTCAAATATCTAATACGTTATTTGAATAACCCCAATATTAATCTAATTCTAATTTCACGTGTTTGACTTTTCATTATTAGATGAGATTATTCAAATAATAGGTACCAATAACATATATATGCACGTTTTAACAAATCATTTATTATTTATCCATTCTTTCAATTCTTCAGCTGTTTAAATAGCTTATATATTTTTTCAATGTAAAATCAAGTTATCTGAATAACATTTAGATATTCTAATAACCTACGTTTCCTTCTTCATTTTGACATCACGTTTTCATTTATATGAAGTCTAATTATTCAAATGACCAGTATTTCCTCCTAATTCTGCCCTTACGTTTCCATTCTATATCACATGGTTATTCGAATAGCTAAAATGCTATTCAAATAACATATAGCATATTTAATTCTGCTGTCATGTTTCATTCAACCATATATCACCAAATTTTTTTTTCATATGTTCCCTTTTGCTTACACCATAAAAATCCATAAAAGCTTCTCAACTAAGTATCTATGGAATTTTTATGCAGAAAATCTCATACAAAAATCACATGAATAAGTTTCAAGAAAATAAGTTTTCCCCTTACCTTGTCTCCTTGTTTCCCTAACCTTGGTTCTTTGATTTTCTTTCTCCTTCTTTCTTCCATTTTTCTTGGCTGTGCACTCACTCTATTTTGGGGATGCAAACCGTGTAGAATGATGAAGAAAAATAAGAAATGACAAGGTTAATTTTTGTTGGAAGTGGAAAGACGAAAGATGGAATATGAAGTAGAGAAAAGGAGAGAGCCGTGGGTTGTTCTTCTCCCCCGTTTTCTGCCCAGCTTTGACGCAGGGAAGATAAGGAAATGAGATGTGAGAAATGTCCAAAATGAATGAAAAAGAGAAGGAGAATTCTGGAAGTGAATTGGCGGTGGAAATAAAGAAAGAGGAGTTAAAATTTTATGTTAGAACTTTTGTATTTATTAAATATGGGAAGGGATCCATTTACACTTAGTGTAAGTAAAAAGGACTTACACTCAATCTTATATTTTTTATTTTTTATGATTTTGTGGTTATGATAAGAGATAAATTGTAACCACAAGATCACAATAAAATGAAGGATATAAGATTGGGTGTAAGTTTCTTTTACTTACACTAGATGTAAGTGGATCCCCTCTCATTAAATATATTTTAATCTTTTAAAATTGTGTTTTCAAGTTACCATGAGTATTAGAAAAAATTTTATGACTCATCTTAGTCTTCATATTCATTTTTTCATAAATTTTTATATATTATTATTTATCAATTAAGTTTTTCGAATTGAATTAAATTGATGAATTAAGTAATAAGTTTTCTGATACTTATCTTGGTTGGTATTTATATCAAAATATTCCCCATATCTTACTTGTCATCTCCATAAAATTTTATAATTTTCTAAATTATTTAACTATTCCATAATTGTTCCAACTATTTCTTAGTAATATTCTTAAAAATACCAAACTTACTCAGTTGACTCTCTAAAATTTTCTACAATTCTTATTAATGGTCCTTAGTTAGGAAATAAATTTTTCATATTTATTTCTTTCATATCAACTGATTTAGTAGATATCTTAATTATTGTTTTGTATTCAAAGTTACCGAATTACATTTAAACTGGTTCAGAAAATTATTTGAATTGACAGATAATTCTTACTAGCATTACTGAGTTTCTATAACTCTGATTAGTGCTATTAGGTAGGGAGGATGTTACACCTTGTGACAACCCATTGGATATGCGCAAGCTTTCCTCCAACCAGGAGCAACACAGGCACTTCATTACTCACTTCTGGAAGCATCACCTTGTACAACCCAAGTACCTTGATCTGTCTTTCTTTCAGCAAGATGAAGGCTTTGATTTTCTGAACCCTCTACAAAATCAAGGCGTTCTCCGGCTCTGCTCTCACCAGGCAGTTCTCTACCCTACCTTGGTGAAGATGTTTTTCTACAACCTGGCAATTGATGGTCAGGACCTCTACTCTAAAGTCTATGATCAACACATGGTCTTCACCCCTCAGGACTGCGAAATGTTGTTTGGCTTACAGTTCGTTGGTACGCCCCTTGGAGAAGATAGCCATCTTATCTTGGAGTTTGACAAAAATCGGGCCATTGAGGATATGTTGAAGTCTGGGATAGCTTTGCTAAACAAAGGTGTCAAAGGAGGCATGCTCAAGAGCCAAGATAGGCTCTTATTGCCCATATTTTGGCACCACGAGGTGGGAACTACGCCTACCTAAGTGAAGATGACATCTTTATGATCTGGGTTCTGAAGAAAAGCCACCAGATCAACTGGCTAGTCTTCATCATGAAGTATATGATGAAGGCAAAGGGCAAGGAAAAGTCTGACCTGCCTTATGGAATTCTCATCACGACCCTTCTCCGCAAATATCCTCAGGTTCTAGAAATTGAGCGTGCAGTCGTACTGACTCATCACAACATATTTGGTTCTTACACTTTGAGCAAAATGAAGATGATCAAGAATGATGAAGGCTGGGTGTACCCTGATGAAGTTGGTGATGATGAGAATGACCCGGAAGACCCCCTGCTGCTCTTGCTGCTGATTTACTTGCTGATGTACCTCCTGCACCTGCTGCTACTACTACCCCTGCTCTTGTTACCCATGAGCAGATCATGGCCACTCTACTGGACCACAAAGCTTACATGGAGAACATCTTCTCTATTCTTTTTGATAGAATAGAAGGTGTTGAGCGTGAACAAGCTGCCATTCGAGCTTTGCTATCTCACAGAGCCCCTGACTCTCCACTTCCGCCACCAAATGCTTACTTCTAGAAGTTTTAGATCTTAGGATCTGTGTTTTAATCTTGTTTGGCCTCCTGTTTTATTTTGTCCTTGTACTTGCACCAATTGATTAATGAATACTGATGTTTTTGATGGCCCATTACTTCTTGAATTTATTTTGGCTTTATATACCTTTTTCTTTTTATTTGTCACTAAATCATGATGACTTACCCCATTTTTTGCTCATGATAAAAGGCGGAGAAAAATTTGATTTTATTTGAGAAAAGACAAGTAAAATTAAAAAGAGAAATTGGTTTCCAAAAGTAAAGGGGAGTTGCGCACATCTCTGATATACATATGTCACCTCTTATGATTAAAGAGAGGGAGTAAGTCTCTCTATATTATTTTGTGAAATCCAATTTATCTGGACTAATTCTTTTCTCTGTGATAGTTTGTCATCATCAAAAAGGGGGAGAATGTGATTCACTGTACGACATTGAAGATTGGTTTTGATGATAACAAACATAAAGACAAATATGAAGATGATAGGAAGACCAAGTTCAAGACCTTAAAGAATAGTTTTAAGACTTAGAGTCTTTGTGTACAGAACTCTCTTAGTATCTCATTGATTTTGCAAGAAAAGAGAAAAATGGTTTTTGAAAAATAACTTTGGAAGTCCTCAAAAGCTCAAAACTGATTTCAAATAGAGTTATTTGAATAAAGGTCTCTTTATTCAAATAAACCAGACCAAGAAAATTATGGTTTTAACAGAGTTATTTGAATAATGTTTTAAATTTTCCTTGTGCGCCTTTGTTATTAAAAGGGTTATTCAAATAGCACTACTGCTATTCGAATAGAGGCTTTTTATTGAATGCTTTTCTTAATTGAGTTATTCGAATAAGACTTGTTTTTCAAAAAAACTCTTTTAATAGAGTTATTCGAATAATGTCTACGTTATTTGAATAACCCATATTAGGTCTATTTTTCACGATGCATTTTAAGTTATGTTATTCGAATAACATACAGGTTATTCGAATAAACACGTGAATCTAAAATAAAAAGAAACAGTCATATTTTCATTTATTTCATGAATTAATTATACCCAACGACTTTTTTCTTCAAAGCTCTATAAATAGAGACCTTGGGTAATCTTTGAACAGTGCTTAACCCTTTGGAAAATTTTCTGAATTGCTTTAATACGTGATTTCTATTTCTACACTCTTTTTCTGCTAAAACTTTGAGATATTCTGTGAGAGCTCCATTAGCACTTCAAGTTGCATTATTTGCTCTTCAAGAGAATCTTTATTCTTCTACTCTACTCTATTGTAAAGGGGGTGAGGTATCCCTCTAAGGTTTGTGTAAGGGTGAGGTATCCCTGAGATTTTGAGGCTTTAACACAAGGGTTCAGTTTCCATATGTGTGAAAAGTGCTATTGGTTGTAATAATTGCAAGCACCTATTTAAGCTCGTATTGATAGTGAAAAATCTTGAATAGTTTTTTCGAGTATTGGACGTAGGCCACAAGTGGTTGCATTTAACTTAGTCAAGTGTTCTTCCTAAGATTTAATAATTTCTGTCGCAGTAAATCATTAAATTTTAGTTGCTTTACAAATTAGAGAGATTAAAC
Organism: Ormosia emarginata; assembly: GCA_029884605.1. Taxonomy (NCBI): domain Eukaryota; kingdom Viridiplantae; phylum Streptophyta; class Magnoliopsida; order Fabales; family Fabaceae; genus Ormosia; species Ormosia emarginata. The sequence continues at coordinate 3,342,331 of JAQQTP010000084.1, forward strand.
AATTACGAATTTGATATCTAATCTGGCAATCGATTGCAACAAATAATAAACTAGTAGGCTTCCTACTAATTAAATGAAACAATCATGATAATAGTCACAGAAGAATATCTGATACTCAAAACATAAATTGAACAATAAAAATAAATTAGATCTCATAGTTTTATTGATTCTTATGCTTTCATTTTCTTTAACTAATTAAAAACTTAGCCATGCAGGACCATGGATGAAAACTCAACGAAGAAGAAAAAGAAGAAGAAAAAAAAAGAGAAGAAGGGGAAGCGTCATGCGTGAAAATCTGTTAATTTCTCCCCCTTGCCCTTTTATCATCTAAGTATTGGCGTTCAAGCCTACCAAATATCCTATGAAATCTCCTTAGGATATTCTAAATATTATCCTAAGATAATAATATTCAAATCTAACTAATTAAGAAAAATATTAAAAATAAAATAAAGTCCTAACATAACTAGGAAAGTGGTGCTTTTAGTTGGAATTCTTGTGCATCAGGTCTAGAAATTTCCAAAAATACATCACTTCAAATTTGTGTATTAGAATTGCAGGCTAAGGAACGTCCCTGAACGTCAACAATGCAAGGTCAACAACTTCAAGCCCGATTTCGACCTTGATGCAGTTAGTATCTCTCAAAACCCAAAACATGAAAGTTGTAGAACTCTTCTTGGCTTTTTCTAGCATATTGAGTTATCTCAATTGATGCTCGGGTGAGAGAGTTATGCCCAAATTACAAAGCGATGTCGAAATTGTCCAAAATCACCCAATTAACTTCGTTTTGTACTTAATGCCTCCATTTGCATCCTAAATCAAAATATAATTATAATGAGTACATTTAGGCACCAAATAAGTATAAAAGACTAGATATTAAGGGAGAAAAATATGACATTTTGCATTCTCATCAAATTTTTTCACACTTAACTTTTGCTTGTCCTTGGGCAAAACTCAAATTCACTTTCCCAAAAACAACAAAGTTGTAATGCCATCAACAAAGAACAACCAAGCTCTTAAATGCTCATAACATATCATGAAGAAACATTCTTAAACAACTTACAATTACTTAGTAAGCATTTTCATTCAAAGATAGAGTAAACTAAATACGTAGATTCTCACGAAAATAAACATGTTACTCTCATGTGTTTAAAGGGTATGTGTTTCACTCAAATTCATGCCAATGGAAATGATCTACCATAGGCTTACATATCTTCTAATCCTCCACCACTAGGATCGCATGCATAACATGAATTGTAAGGACTTTTCAAAGGTTGTAATGGGGTTTAGGATCATGGTAGGAAATATTTGAGAATGTAGCTCAAAAGCCATTGAAACTAGTGGAGCAAAAAAAAATGAATTAACTCAGGTTTGAATATATAAGACATATAAAACCAATCACTCCATTCAGAAACTTCTTCAATTTGTATATATCACGTATAAACATATCACTTTCTTGGAATTTTACGAGGAATTAAAGACAGTTTGTAACATTAAAAGTAATTTCCTCCATCATTTCTTTTCTTTTCTTTTTTTTTTTACAAAAATTACATCAACAATGGAACTCATGAATTGAGAATGAAAATATGTTCCATTTCATCAGTCATAGCCATACCATAATTCTAGACACCCCCACATTTATTTCTTACACACTCATTCATATCATAATGGTGAACAATGTTTCACTAGTTCTACAGCTTAGGTAAAGGCATTGCTTTTTCAGGTTTAAAGCTTGTAATGTGGGTTCACAATAAATGAAAAAGGCCAATGAAGCTTGAAGGGGTTCAACAAAGGGAAAAATTAATTACAAGGTAGGTTATTTGGCTTATGTAGCTTATAACAAATAGGGCCTTAATCATATTCATACATACATGTGTCAATGTGACCTAAAAAAGAATCAAGATAAGTTCTAGAGAAACAAATCTATGGAAGAATATCTCACATGAGAGAAAATAGTGAGATTGATATGGATGTGTCAGTCTAAAGGCTCAAAATCTCACTGGCTTTTGTCTACCAAATTTAGTCACTACCATTCTCAAGGGAAATAACTAAACTAATTAATTATAAGTTGGAAGATTACTTATTCAATCATATTATGAATTATGAATTCTTCAAGCTTAATTGAATCTTACTCATGACATATACAACCTAAATCCCCTTCCCCACACTTAAAATTTACTTTGTCCCCAATGTAAGGTTAAATGCAAAGAAAAGGCAAAAATAACCAAAATATAAATGTGAAAATAAGAAAAGTAATGACCTCCCCTTGGGTTGCCTCCCAAGCAGCACCTTTGTTTATTGTTGTTGGCTTGACTCAATGCTTCCTTCTTTAATCAATATAAATCGAATCCTCAAGGTCCAATTTTGTCATATTCTTTACTTGGAAACCTTCATAGAAGCACTTAAGTCTATGGTTGTTCACCTTGAACACTTTGGAAGTTGCTAAACTTTGAATTTCAACTGCACCATGAGGAAAAATATTAGTAATAACAAAAGGTCTAATCCAACGAGAATGCAACTTACCCGAAAACAAATGAAGTCGTGAATGGTATAGAAGGACTTTTTGACCAACTTTAAACTACTTCCTAGAGATCATCTTGTCATGAAAAGACTTCGCCTTTTTCTTGTAAATCATTACACTCTCATAGGCATCATTGCGAATTTCCTCTAACTCTTATAATTACAACTTCCTGTGTTCTCCTCTTTCATCCATTTTCATGTTGAAATTTTTGATAGCCTAATAAGCCTTGTGTTCTAACTCAACTGGAATGTGGCATGGTTTTCCAAACACCAATTGATAAGGTATCATACCAATGGGCGTCCAATAGGCAGTCTTATAAGCCCACAAGGCATTATCCGAGCACAAACTCCAATCTTTTCTACTTGGATTGACTATCTTTTCAATGATGGACTTGATCTCTCGATTTGACACTTTCGCTTGCCCACTAGTTTGCGTATGCTAGCCAGTTGACACCTTGTGGGTCACATGGTACTTTCTCAACAAAGCCTCCATAGTTTGATTGCAAAAGTGAATGCCTTGATCACTTATTAGAGCTCTTGGAATTCCAAACTTGGAGAATATGTTAGACTTGATAAAATATGTAACAATTTTAGAATCATCAGTCCTGGTAGCTTTAGCTTCCACCGATTTCAAGACATAATCAGTAGCAAACAAAATATAAACATAACTGAAAGATACAGGGAACGGTCCTATGAAATTGATGCCCCAAACATCAACAAATTTGAAAAATAGTATAGGGGTTTGTGGCATGTCATTCCTTTGGGATATATTACCTGTCTTTTGATCATGGTCGCATGATTTACAGAAAGAATATGAATCTTGGAACAAAGACAACAATCCTGCACTTCAGAAGCTCTGTTGAATGTCATAGATGGGGATCCCCTCAGCTTTAGGCTCTCGATTTTCCAACCAAGCCAACCTCTTCTCCCTTTTCTTTTCTATGACCTTTCTCTTGTCAGCTTTGGTGGGTTTATATCATAACATAAACTTATCTTTGTTTTCACTGGACTATAAAAACTTTGCAATACCTTATTCGTTCATTCCCAGTCCATTTCCACATTGATGTCCTCTTTCAAGCATGACCTTAACCTTCATTATGGATGCACTAGATGATCGTGGCTTTAGAATTTGAGCTTCTTCCTTCATATAAGTGGCATTGGCATTCTCAAATGCTTGGAACATAGTTTCAAGAGCTTCTTCTGCAACTTCAATGCAAGGGGTTGATGGTGGCTTACTCACCAACATGTCTTCCTCACCCGAAACGATCACCCACTTATTTCCAACTATGAACAATAATGGTTTTGGTGCAATAAAATTTTTTATGAATCCTATTATTTATTTTAAAGTTGTTGGAACTTGAAATCTTGCTTTAACTAAAGTTGAGTGTTTTTAACATATCGAAAATTATCAGTACGGTAACCTAAGGCTTATAACCTTCCACGGTTACTAGCCACTTTCTTTGACTCTTTATGTTATATTTCAAGCCATCATTCTTGTTTCTCATTCACTCTCTTATGGCTAAAAACAGAAACAACAAAGAAGGAAGAAAAAGGAGAAAAAAAGGAAAGCTAAGGGGAAAAGAAAGCTTGAAGACTTGTGATCTTTACCATCATCATCTCCATCACCATAGCAGCTTGAGGAGCTCAAGGTAGGTGTTTTTGAGTTTTAACTTCATCTCTTTCTCATTTTTTCATGTTATGCTTATTCGAGGTTTAATATATCCAAATGAGTTCTTGAAATGTTTGAAGTGATTTTCTTGCTTGGATGAGTTCTAAAGAGTGTTTATGACTTGTTCATGCTAAGAGTTTGGATTAGAAACTAAAAATTCTCCATTTAGACCTAAAATGCTCTAAGTGTTGATTTTAAGGATTTGGATGAGTGATTTAGTATTTTGATCCATTGTTTATGAAATCAATTAGTGTTTTATGTTTCCTTTATGTTTGTAAACTTGTTTAGAACTTAAAATCATCAAGAAACAAATTTAAAGTGATCAAATCTCGTATTTTGGCCAATGGAATAGTATTCAGGTTCTGCAAAATTTTCTACAGAATGTCTATTCTAGAAACACGGCCCGTGTCCGAAGACCCCGGGGGGGAGGGGACGTGTTCATTCTGGAAGGTTTTGTGGTCTTTATGAAAGTTGTAGCTCTTTCTCTTAGCTTTCCAATGCCACCAGAATCACCTTGTTTCGACCTCCGTAACTCAAATTATGCTCATTTTACTGAGCAAAGGTCAAAGGTTGAGATTGAGCAAAAAGGGCAAAATGTTGTTTTTGGGGAAAACGAGTTTTCTAAATGTTGGGATCATTCTCATATGCTTTCCTAAGTGTATTGAGACACTAATGAAGGTAATTCTTAGAAAGAATAACCACTTGGCATATATCAAAAAGTTATGAAACCTTAGGCAAGTCTTTGAGTTAGAATGCCTTAGGAATTGTCTAATAACATACACAACATGAGTTTGTTTTGAAATCATTTGTGAAATGATAATGTGAAGATTTAGATATGAGAATACTAGTTATGTGACTTGAATGTTTGGTTTTCAAACTTGGTATTTACTAATTTCCTATGTATTGTAACCTTAGATGGTGTATACAACTATGTGGCTTGAGAACAAGGTGTTGAATCTAGATTCTCCTTGCATTTATGCTTGT